>QNTS01001906.1:10750-25709 GCA_003317085.1 Hucho hucho
GACACACACACACACACACACACACACACACACACACACACACACACACACACACACACACACACACACACACACACACACACACACACACACACACACACACACACACAAAACAGAAAGGACAATACACACACAGAGAGAGAGGAAAACACACACACACACACACACAAGTACGTATGCAAAGGACAACTCACACACACAGAGGGACTGTTAATTCTAAGTGTGCTATACTAAATACATGTTCATTGGACCTGATGACTCTGATCATTGAACAACTTAAAAAGGATATTTTCTAGATCGCAACCTCAGTTGAAAATTCACAGCAAGGTCTACGAGACAAGCTTAATTACCCTATTAAACTGGATGATCTCATTAAGAGTAATGGTGACCTTCAGATTAAGATTACGACCGAACTGAAGGAGAGGAAAATCAAGAAGTATAAACGCGATTTGGAAGATATGAACAACGGACTAATATATCTCTGGCAAGACTCTGAGCACAAGAAACAAAAAAAACGGAAGAGACAAGTCGATGACAAGAGCCGAGTGCCTCTGTCAGACCAACTATCCACAGACAGCGCTAACTCTGGCTCCTCTACCAACGGTGAGCGTTTTTTCTGCAACAGAGGGTGGGGACACCGGGGACAACGTGGAGGACAACACCCCCAGCAGGAAGAGGGTTCTACGCCTACGTTGGGGGAAGAAGAAATCCACTACCACCCAGCAACACCTATCAATTGAGATCCAGGACGGGCCCCCAGTCCAATGTCTTCAACTTATCAAGTAAGACCCTGACATCAGCTCACCTCAGTGTTCTCAATAAGGGGTTAACATTTCTACCCACTGCATACATTAATGACTTTGATGTCCAGATAGATCTATTCAAGTTTTTCCGTAATCTGAGATTGCGGGAGTTCTTTGATAAGAGTGAAACTTACATGACTCCACTTGAAATGTCATCAGTGAGATGTATACATAGGTCTACCACGCTAATCAATAGACTTACCTGTCCTACCGTGAGTCAAGGAGGAGATGGAGCCATTAACCCAGTTGAGGTACCTGAGAACTCTGAGAGAACAACATTTAGAGAAAAAAGTTCATTTGTACCTCCCCCAAAACGTAATGCATCCATAGAAACAGCTGTTAGTTGTCTCTAATTGGGAATCCTATTTAGGTTGTTTAGTCCCCCACCTTGTTGTGGGATATTATACTTAGGTTTGTAGTTGTGCGTGTACCTGTGTGTGCCATACCTGCGTTACGGTCGTTGTGTTCTTTCTTTTGTTTTGGTGAGTTGCATTTAAATAAATATGTTTCACTCAACCCTGCACGCTGCGCCTTGGTCCAATTCTGTCGACGATCGTGACAACCATATAGCCAGTTATGCAGGGTTAAACGAATCTGTGGCCACCAGACAAAATGACAAATAAATTCAAAATGAGATGCTAAATTCAAAATGAGATACATTTATTGATGCTGCAATGATGAAAATATCTCAAAAACCAAGAGTGGAATTACTAAAAACCGAATAAGTACACCAAGGGTTCGGAGAAAATGAAAGCAATCCTGAAAAAGCACTGGCATATTCTGCAATCAGACAAAAAAATTGCACACCTCTTCAAGGAACCCCCACTGGTGGTCTATAAGCGTGGTTGCAATATTGACATGCCCCCCCTGAGCCCACTCAGACACTCTTGACACCTATCCCAAATGGGAACTGCAAATGTGGCTCATGCGCACAGTGCAATAGCACTATAAAAACGTATTTCTTCAGACTCCCACATACAGGTCGAAAGATCCCTGTTAGGGGTATCATCTCATGCAAAACCAAGGGAGTAATCTATCTCATCACCTGTTCATGTGGGAAAGCCTACGTAGAACAAACGAAAAGACAATTAAAACAACGCACAGCTGAACACCGCAGCTCAATCAGGTGTAAGAACATTGACTATCCAGTAGCAGCTCACTTTGTTGAAGCTAACCATCCAATCTCCTCCCTCAAATACACAGGCATTGAGCATGTTGCTCTACCAAGGAGAGGAGGTAACATCGAGATCCTACTACTACAAAGGGAGGCTTACTGGATATCCTATCTAAAAACATTGACCCCTAGTGGTCTGAATATCGACTTTGATCTCAGGCCCTTCTTACGAACACATTTTTCCTTTATGAACAAGTCTTATAAATTGCAAAAAAAAATTACAGCTTATTAGCGTACACCTAATATGTTCCCCCTGTTGATGATGCTCATTATATATAAAGGTTGAAACAAAAGATTACATGTAACAAAAATGAAATGAAATACGAAATTATTATGTGAAATTGAATGAAACAATAATGTATGTTGATGCTAATATGATGTACAATATTCCATTATGTTTCTATATGATAACAATAGCGTAATATATTTAATATGCCATATACTATTTTTTAACAGTTTCACTAATTCATTTTAATAATCTTAATCATTATGACACACCCCTCGCTATTGTCATTGGTTACACTAATTGCACTGTGTGTCTACATAACCTGGTTCAAGTATTCATGACATTACCCTGAGGAAGGCACAGTGATGCCGAAACGTTGGTAAATACCCATTAAGTTGCTGGGAGTTTATACATGGAGTGTAACTTTCTTTATTTTGAAAGTTTATAGTTTATTCGACGTTAGTCAGCACCTCCACACAAACTCTTATTCTGGGTGTGCGCCAGCTCATGTTTTTTCATCTACTGTTAATTCTCAACATGGAATAAAGTAAACGTCTGTATACTGTACATTTCAAACATCACCTGCATCATCCTATGACTTGGAGGATAAAGAGCGTATGGCTACTCATTGACCTTTGGCAGTATCAGACTGGACTAAGATTTTAGGAGCAAGATATCGACCATGGCCAAAGACCCACATCCCTCCTTCCCTTATGTGAAATGTAAGAGCAGGATATTTCTTTATTTCAATACACACACACACAAACACACACTTCCATGGGTGTAATTGCAGTACACAATGGTACTTTAAGCCACACGTTTTCTCATCAGTGCAAAGTAATTACACAGGGTCCCAGGGGAGCCAAAAAACACATGTAGAGCGGAGAATGAATCCTGCACTAGCAGGTGATGGAGACTGGCTTGATCAGGATTATTAAACAGGAGACCAGGCAGCAGCATTGTGGATCAGAATACTGATCAGATCACCTACCCTCTCAGGCTCAGTTCAGCTCATTACAGCTCCTCTCCTCTCCGTTCGACCAGGCTCTGTTTCTTAGGATCTGGAAAGGGAGAGAGAGGAGGTTTGTCAGCTTGTTGACCTGTGGGAGAGGTTATAAGGGGGTATGTATGGTATGCACTACATTGGCCTAAATGAGTCAAGGGCTTCAATCAAGTAAGTAATCTCCATCAGGGTAATTCATTTGGGTGCCCAAGAATATTTAGTTAGCAATGTAAAGTGGGTTTTATTGGGGAATAAAGTCACTGTGTGCAGATGAGAATACATGGTTATTTTAAGCACGCAACACACACACACACACACACACAAACACACACACACACACACTTGTGTTAATTGAATGTTATTATCATGATAAATCAGTGGTGAGGTGAGGAAACACAACTGTGACATTTAATTAATTATTATAACTGTGGAAGTAATTAAACTGTTCAGTTATAGTAACACACACACACACACACTGCCAACCCGTGAAAATCAACTATACTTTCCCTTTCAGTTGTATTGCAGCCTGCCTCCCCTTCTCTCAATCTCTCTCATTAACTCCCCCTCTATCACCCTCATTCTCATTCCCTCTCTTTATCTCACTTGTTCTCAGGGGAGAACTGGTCATCTGGCATTTCTGGCAAATGCCAGATGGGCTGGTTAATATTTATCCCAGTGGGCCTGTCTGCTTCTGGTCGTTGTCACTCCCCCTCTCCCTATCTCCCTGTGTGTCTGGCTTACAGTATCTCCCAAACCTCCAAGAAGCATACTTCCCTCCTGCTGCTTCTCACCAATAGATCTGACATCTTGAGTTAATCTTCAGTTCATTTAAGATGATGGCCATATTATTAAGGAGAACTGTGTTACAAATGACTAGGTGTTCCCAGCTGTCTGTTCTATCATTCTGTCAGTGATACGATAGTTGTCATTAAATTCCTTTTGACAAGCGGCCCTCGCCTAGCTAGCTTCGCCCTCATGTGGGTGCCAGCAAGCAAGCTAGGTAGTGCTAGGTATTAACAGCCGTTGTCAGCCAATCCAGCAAGGGGCTGGAAGCTAAGATGAGCTTCGATTGGTCACTTGCGTCACGATTTCGCAGAGGATTTGCATAAAGTTCAACTTTCTCAAACTTTTGTCAAGTTGTGGTCAGCCACCTTGCCCATGCTCGCATCGCTCAACAGTCCCTCGCCCACTCCGCTTCTCTTGCTTTCCTTCCATTGAATTTGAATGGCTTCCAATGCTTCACCACCTGATGCTGCTCGATATTAACACGGGCCATTCAATTATTATTTTACAACGTAATGAAGGACTGTGGAATATATCTGTTACCTTTGAATAGTGGCTAATTATCAATCTGACATTGGTATGAACCAAAGGAGGGGCTAGGTGAATATAAGCCCCTGTTTTGGGCTTTATTGTCAGATTAGTTTTGGTATGTGAGAGGAGGCTGTGGTGAGCTTGGTATATATCTGAATTTGAGTTGGTGTACCCCTGGTCCCCTCAAGGCCCCACTTTTATAAGGCCGGTCTAAGTGCAAGATATTCCTGCTTGAGCTTCAATATGGAGGAGATGCTGTTTTGATCAGTTCAGTAATTCAAGAGTTATGGGGTCATGGGGTTAAGCTTTACCCATCCACACCCTGCCAAGTCTAGAACAACAAGATACTATCTGAGGACAGAGGAGCAGTGACAGTATGAAATCTATAGACAAGAAAGGAGAGAAAGAAAAGGAGGAGGGAGGAAATGATGATTGATGGTGATGAGAGTGGGAGACATAGACAGCTCTGGCATCTCTCTCACAGTTCAGCCTAACCCTGCTGTTTCACACAGAGATAAGGGGAAGGAGATAGGGTCAGCATGACAGGCAGGGTGAAGGTCACACACACACAAAGACTTGAGAAAGATAAGGTGGGGGATAGGGCCTCCATGACAGGCAGGGTAACAATCCAACCCTCAATCTCTTGCAGATCAGACAAGACTGTGTAAACAAGAACGCTCCTGTCTCCCTGAAGAATAATAGAAGTTCACACCTCTGTCCATCTCCATCCCTCGCTCCCTCATTTGTCACCTCCCCTCCTTCAACTCCCTCCCTCCCTGTCCTTCTTTCTCTCCTGCCTTACCTCCCCTCCCTCTCTCCCTCTTGCCTTCCCTCTCTCCTTCCTATCCTCTCCCCTTCCCTTCCCTTCCCTTCCCTTCCCTTCCCTTCCCTTCCCTCCATGTCCTTCTTTCTCTCCTTGTCATAGTCCAACAGGTAAGGCACACCTGCTGACTGAGGAAGCTGTGTCTCCTGTGGCTGCCAACATGTCTGGCACAGAGGGGGTGACAGGGTGGTGCGAGTGGCACTGCCAGCTGCCATGGTGGTATCTGTCCTCTTCCACAAACCACAGCACAGCCACAATATATACACACACACACACATACACTTCACCAGTGCTCTGGCGGTAATGCCAACAAGGTCGCTCTGCATGGTCTCGCCCTCTAAAGTACCCTCGTCTTCACAATACTGAGTCCACTCAGAGGATGAAGAGAGGATATCTCATACAGACCCTCTCTTTAGATTCATTCTTGGTTGCTTCATATAAACTGAAAAAATATTAATTCTCTGATGACAGTGACTGAACTAAAAAGTGTATCATGTTTGAACTTGATCATTGTGGAAGGTGCCCATTTGCACCACAAACTCTTTTTCATTTTTCCTAATTTGAGAAGCACCATGGAATGTTCCTGAAATATTTAGAAATCATTTAGAAACATTTTCCTGCTTGCATCCTCTGACAGGAACAGATTGTGGAAAGTGTCACCCATACTGTGAGCTGTGTTTGACACCCAGCCAGGTTAAGCTTTAAACATGAAGATTAATCTGACAAAAATATGCAGTAAATTGGATTTAAAGTAGAGTAGAAGATGATCTAAGAGCAAATAAAGTGAGAATTGTCCTCTGAATTTGTAATTACCTAAATCCCCACTTTCTTTGCTGTGCTTACAAACATATATTATATAATAAACATATTATTCAGCATACTTTATGCCTTCTTTACAGTATAATATGTAATTTAAATATATATGGCATTGAGATATTTATAAGGTGGCTCATTAATATTTTTCCTCTCAGTCACTTTCACAGCGTATATAACACCACAACACAGCCTGCTGCTAAAGTTATGGGTCTATTTTCTGTTCCAGCATCTTCCTTCCTCTCCCCATGGCAACATGTCATACCATGGCAACATAGTGTGTCATAGAGTTACTTAATGCCTGTTTTTTTTAAGTCTTGGTTAAAAAGGAGAGAGAGAGCTACAGATGTGCTCAACGTGAGCTCCTTATTCATTTCATTTTTTTTGTTTTTAGAATGAGATGAACACTTGAATCTAAAAATAATTCAAGACAAGGAGTGATGAACAACAACTCTATTCAATTAAAATAGAAAAAAAGTAACTGTGTCTCAATTTAAGAAGTTAGCTAGCTACACAACAAAAACCTTGCCAGCAGACTAACAAGCTAGCCAGAAAAAGATGAGCTAGAACAAACCTAGCAAGGGGAGTTAATACAACTACATCAAACAACCAAACTGAGTAAGTAAACCAAAAAGGAGCATGGACTCTAACTCTATCTTCTGTTTTTTTGTGTGAACATTTTTCACTCTTTTTGCTGGTTTTTGAGCTAAATTAGAGCTAGCTAGCAACGGCAGCAGGCAAACAAAACCGGGTGCCATGGCAACAGGGCAGCAGAACAGAGTAGCAGTACCTGTGGGCTCTGCTACTACTGCTATGTCCCCAGTCCCCCTCTGCGCTGAATCCATTCTGTACCTCCCAGAGGCCAAAATGATACAACGAGGAAAGCTTTTAAAAAGAAACTACTAAGGCGGAGGCCAGAAACCTTTTCGCAGACCTCTACAAAAACTGTGATGTGAGTAATCTCATCTTTCTCACTGACCAGCCAAATGCATGGCACTCAGCAGTCTGCTCTCACTACCCATCCAAAATGTAAGGACCGACACCGGAGATGAGAGGCAGGTACTGGGAGTCAACATTTAATCAGGAACAGACAGGTAACAGAACAGGAACAGCATCTGCACATGGGTAAACAAAGACAAAAGACAATTAATGCTCAAGCAGGGAACAGAGCAGGGAACATATATAGGGAAGGTAATGACAGAGGTGATGGAGCCCAGGTGGGTCCAATAATCACTGATGCGCCTGATGGGGGAAAGGCAGGTGTGCGTAATGATGGTGGCAGGAGTGCGCAATGCTGGTGAGCCTTGCGCCCTCGAGCACCAGGGGGGAAGAGCGGGAGCAGGCGTGACACATAAAGTAAGAGGGAATCTGTAATGGGTGGAAGCTGAAAGTCAAAGAGACAAGAAGACCCTGACAGCACCATGATAACAATCAACCTCTACAAGACTGGGACTGTCATGGTGCAAGGTAATCTTAGGCTGTTTGAAACAGACTTTCAAACCATTAAGGAGAGAGCAGAGAGAGAGAAGGACACCACCAGTGACATGCCCTTCCACAAAAAAGGCATATCCAGCACCTCTCTTCCCACCATAGTGGAGGAAACGCCCCAGGAGGAGAGCCCCCCCCCCCTCAACAGGATGAACAAACTGGAGGGGGAGGTGGTCCTGCTGAGGGAGAGCGTGAGAAAACAGCAACCAGAAGTCCACACCTTAGATGAGCTCCTAACCAAGGTCAACAAAAGACAATAATTTGTTAATTTTACAAAAATCTGTTGAAATCACACTGTGTGACACCCAGAGAACATTAGCGTCGTAGCTCTTATTGCGGGACTCTGAAACAACTGTGAATTGAGCCACATTTGTTGTCAACCTATGTGTATTGAACAGTATTCCCGAGGAAAAACAATACTGCGTGGATGTTTTGGAGTCTGATAACTCTGAGGAGGACATTGAGGAAAAATATATTGGGTGTTGAGTAGACTGATTCCCCATTTCATTGATCCCCAATCCTTAGATAAAGCTGTACAGTGCAATATGAATGTCAATAAGCACAAAAGGCTGACTGGGGAGGTGATTTCACACAGTCACAGTCCCGCGATAAGAGCTACAACGCTAATATTTGCGTAAACTCTTCACAGTTGTGTTCTGTGGGTGTCACCGAGTAGACTGATACCCCGTTTCATTGCTTCACATTCCAACCTTGTTTAACATTATCTAGTCTAAATATGGCATGATTCCACCAATTGTAACCTTCTGCATCACCTTAAAAGAGGTACTTTTATTTTGAAGGCAAACCGCAAATTCCACTATTGTGCCTAATCCTTATTGTGGCTAGCTTCACAACACATAATCCGGTCGAGCCTCGCTAGCCAAATGAAGCTAGCTGGCTGCTTATAACGTTAGCTTTGGGCAACAGGGTTAAGTAGCTGGCTAGCTATTTATTTTCATGAACTGAAGTTCAATTTCAATAGATGAACAACAAGTGGCTACCTAGCTAATACTCACAAGGATTCCTAAATCATTGCTAAGAATAATACAAATGGCTGCAGTTTCTACTGGTCATTGTTTTCAGGCTGGTTGTATTGGTGCTAGCTAGGTACCAAGCTAAAGCTAGCTACCCCTGAAGTTGCGTTGAACAAATAATGCTTTATTACCAACACGGTATTGCAAACACATCGTTCGTGGCCGGTGTGTGCTTGTTTGCATACTTTTTTTGTACAGCTTGACAGTGCTACTGATAGTACTGGTGGCGCTTGGCTTGCACGTGCAAATTCAGCACACACAACATTCTGTTATAGAATTGTGTTATTTGACATGTCAAATTAAAAGCTTATTTAACACGTCAAATACTGTTATTTGACGTGTATCTTTTTTGACAAGCAAAGACCCAAACGGCGTTCCATAGCTGGCTGATCTAACAAAGGAGGTGAGAGAGCTCCAAAAAGACAGGTAGAGCAGTAATAACGAGCTGACCACACTAAGAGAGGAGCTGCAGGAGAGAAAGAGAACAGAGGACAGGCTGCAGGAACAGCTAGATCACCACTCTATGACCTCCCCTCAAACAGCAGGGGAGCCCACCTCAACCAGCCAGGCCTCCCCAGCCCTGCCTGCCCGCAATCTTCCCCAACTCAAGGATCGTGGTGTCAACCCTTCTACAGAGGAAGGACTTACACCCTGCCACAATCCAAAGAATAAACGCCAGCCTCTCCCGGGACTGTGCCCTGCGACCCAATGTACACCTGGCCCACCATCTCACCCTCGATCTGGACTGTCTCTATGACGATGTTCACATGTACAGGGAAACCGTCCCCATCCTTGCCAAGACTCTCAAGGACGTTGCTTTAAACCGCAGCCTGACCTCTCCACCCAGGAACAGCAGAGCAATCTCCACCCCTCCGAGATCAACGAGACAACACCCCGGACCAGCACCCTGGACCCCCCAGCCATGGCCACAGCACCACCAACCTCAATGCCCACCACAGCCAGCTCAGCACAGACCACCCCAGCCCAGCTTCAGACCTACCTTAGTGTTTGTCTCATTTTGAAGGTAAAGAAAAAACAGTTATAAAATCTTGTTGGAATTTACAAGGATTGAAGTCCTCTGCCTTTGATCTAAAGAGCAGAAACCCAGACTTCCTGAAATAAATGTATGATGTTGATATTGTAGTACTACAGGAAGCATGGTGCAGAGGTGATGTTTCCCCTTGCTGTCTACTAGGTTATAGGGAGATAATCGTACCATCCACCAAATTAAAAGCAATCACACAGGGCAGAGACTCAGGTGGAATGCTAATATGGTATAAATCTGAACTAACTAATTCAATCGAATTGATCAAAACAGGAGAATTCTTTATCTCGTTAAAAATCTAGAAGGAGGCTATCTTAACAGATAAAAACGTCTTCCTCTGTGCCACATACATGAGAGTCACCCTATTTCAATGAAGAAAGTTTTCCATTCTAGCGGGGGAGATGAGTCACTTTCAGGCCCAAGGCAACGTACTGGTCGGTGGAGACCTGAGTTCTAGTACAGCAGAAGAACTAGACACTATAACAGTCATGGGGACAAACACCTACCAGGAAGCAACAACCTTTCCCTCCCCACATACCCCCCCAGAAACAACTATAACAAAGTAAAAAACAAAAATGGAGTACAGCTCCTGAAGCTCTGTCAAACACTGGGTCTGTACATAGTCAATGGTAGGCTAAGAGGGGACTCTTTTGGTACATACACCTACAGCTCATCCCTTGGCAGCAGAACTGTAGACTACTTCATCACCGACAACAACCCAGAGTCTCTCAGAGCCTTCACAGTCAGCCCACTAACACCTCTCTGTCACGTTGGTATAAATAATTCAGGAGACAGGCGCAGGAATGCGTAATATTTTTTTGTATTAAGCCCAAATTATGCCGTGCAGTTAAAAGGCACAGGGGCGAAGACCAAACCAACACGTAACAAAAACACAGGGTAGAAACCCAAAACAAAAGAGCGAGGAGTACCTCGAATAAATAACACACGCGCGCAATAATTAACCCATGGGACGAGACCCGTAATCATCTGTGCAATCCACAATGGCACGAAAGCCAAAACACAAAGCACAGGTACTCACACGCACCAACGGACATTGTAACAATAATCGACCGCTCAATGGAAACCAAAGGGCACACTTATACAAGCACTAATCAGTGGGACAGGTGTGCGTAATGAACGTTCCGGAGGGATCCGTGACAGTACGTGACAAAATAATTGACCATTAACTTCTTAGGGAGCGGCAGCAGAGGTGACGGTTTTGGAGAGTCTGGCGTGCCCAAAGTAAAATGCCTGCCACTCAGGCCCAGAAAATAGGATATGCACATAATTAGTACTATTGGATAGGAAACACTCTGAAGTTTCTAAAAGTGTTAAAATAATGTATGTGAGTATAACAGAACTGATTTTTTTTTTGTTACCTTTGCTCTGTTTGATACAGTCCCTATTGATTTTAATGGAATCCAGCTCCTAGACTGCAGTACCTATGTCTTCCACTAGATGTCAACAGTCTTTATACAGAGTTTGGAAGCTGTAGCCCTGAGCAGAACGGATAGGAACAGGAAATAGTCGAGGTAGCTCAGATGTCAAGAAGATTTTACGGGCGCGAGACCGTGTGCGCGCCCCACTGTATTTTCCTTTCATAACGTTTAGGTTACCATCCGAGTGAAATATTATCGCTAATATTCATAAAAGGTTAGCTAAGGATGCATTATAAATTATCTATGATTTGTTTAGGAAAAGTTGATAGGTATATTTGAACGCGTTCTCTTCACGGTTCAATGGGCGATTCGACGTTGGATTTTCTGAACATAACGCGCCAACCAAACTGAGATTTATGGATATAATAAATGACTTTTCTAACAAAAGAACCATTGGATGTCTTCGTTGGACACTTGGGAAGCCCTCAGCAGAAGTTCTTCGAAAGGTAAGAGATTTATTTGAGCTCTTATATGGGTTTTGTGTGACCCGCGCTGGATATGAATTTATGCTAATGTAGAAAATATGTGGGGTGCTATCCTCAAACAATCAAATGTTGTGCTTTCGCTGTAAAGCCTTTTTGAAATCTGACAACGCTGTGATATTGCCTTACATTTCGGGAGTGGCCCGCTAGCGTGCCGCTATTCCCTAAGTAGTTAAAGGAGACAGCGGGAATGGCCCGTCCGACGACGCTGCGACTGGTCCGTCCGACTGGTCCGCAACTTCGTCAACTGCAACTGGGCCGTCCGAAGTCGTGACAACGGGTCTGTCCGACGACGCCACTTCAGCAGCCACACTGGACCGTAAGACGCCGCCACAACCGGTCCATCCGATGCCACAGCTACTGGTCCGTCCACTGCCGCCGCAACTTGGGCAGCAGCTGCATCGGGTCCTGATCAACCCCCACTGCGTTCCTGTGATCGTCCTCGAGGCCGGTGTCGTTGCGCTGCTGGAGCAGAGCGTCGGGGGGGGGGGTACTGTCACGGATCCCTCCGGAACTTTCATCATGCACACCTGTCCCCTATTCCCACTGATTAGTAATTGTATATACAGTTGAAGTCGGAAGTTTACATACACTTAGGTTGGAGTCATTAAAACTCGTTTTTCAACCACTCCACAAATTTCTTGTTAACAAACTATAGTTTTGGCAAGTCGGTTAGGACATCTACTTTGTGCATGACACAAGTCATTTTTCCAACAATTGTTTACCGACAGATTATTTCACTTATAACTCACTGTATCACTATTCCAGTGGATCAGAAGTTTACATGCTGTAAGTTGACTGTGCTTTTAAACAGCTTGGAAAAATCCAGAAAATTATGTCATAGCTTTAGAAGTTTCTGATAGACTAATTGAAATAATTTGAGTCAATTGGAGGTGTACCTCTGGATGTATTTCAAGGCCTACCTTCAAACTCAGTGCCTCTTTGCTTGACATCATGGGAAAATCAAAAGAAATCAGCCAAGACCTCTGAAAAAAAAATGTAGACCTCCACAAGTCTGGTTCATCCTTGTGAGCAATTTCCAAAAGCCTGAAGGTAGCACATTTATCTGTACAAGCAATAGTACGCAAGTATAAACACCATGGGACCACGTCATACCGCTCAGGAAGGAGACGCCTTCCGCTCAGGAAGGAGAAGCCTTCTGTCTCCTAGAGATGAATGTACTTTGGTTTAAATAGTGCAAATCAATCCCAGAACAACATCAAAGGACCTTGTGAAGATGCTGGAACAAAAGTATCTGTATCCACAGTAAAACGAGTCCCATATCGACATAACCTGAAAGGCCGCTCAGCAAGGATGAAGCCACTGCTCCAAAACCACCATAAAAAAGCCAGACTACGGTTTGCAACTGCACATGGGGACAAAGATCGTACTTTTTGGAGAAATGTCCTCTGGTCTGATGAAACAAAAATAGAACTGTTTGGCCATGATTACCATCGTTATGTTTGAAGGAAAAAGGGGGAGGCTTGCAAGCCGAAGAACACCATCCCAACCATGAAGCACGGGGGTGGCAGCATCATGTTGTGGGGGTGCTTCGCTGCACGAGGGACTGGTGCGCGTCACAAAATAGATGGCATCATGAGGCAGGAAAATTATGTGGATATATTGAAGCAACATCTCAAGACATCAGTCAGGAAGTTAAAGCTTGGTCGCAAATTGGTCTTCCAAATGGACAATGACCTCAAGCATACTTCCAAAGTTGTGGCAAAATGGCTTAAGGACAACAAAGTCAAGGTATTGGAGTGGCCGTCACAAAGCCCTGACCTCAATCCTTTAAAAAATGTGTGGGCAGAACTGTAAAAGCGTGTGCGAGCAACGAGGCTTACAAACCTGACTCAGTTACACCAGCTCTGTCAGGAGGAATGGGCCAAAATTCACCCAACTTATTGTGGGAAGCTTATGGAAGGCTACCCGAAATGTTTGACCCAAGTTAAACAATTTAAAGGCAATGCTACCAAATACTAATTGAGTGTATGTAAACTTCTGACCCACTGGGAATGTGAAGAAATAAAAGCTGAAATAAATCATTCTCTCTACTATTATTCTGACATTTCGCATTCTTAAAATAAAGTGGTGATCCTAACTGGCCTAAGACAGGGAATCTTTACTAGGATTAAATGTCAGGAATTGTGAAGTTTAAATGTATTTGGCTAAGGTGTATGTAAACTTCCGACTTCAACTGTATGTGCCCTTTGGTTTCCATTGGGGGGTTTATTATTGTTACAATGTCCATTGGTGTGTGTGACTACCTGTGCTGTGTGTTTTGGCTTTCATGCCATTGTGGATTGCGCAGATGATTATGGGTCTCGTCCCGTTAATCATTGTGTGCGTGTGTGATTTATTCGAGGTACTCCTCGCTCTTTTGTTTTTTTGGTTTCTACCCTGTGTTTTGTTATGTGTTTGTTTGGTCTTCATCCCTGTGCCTTTACACGGCACACCGTAATTTGGGTACAATAAAAAAATATATATTACGCATTCCTGCACCTGTCTCCTGAATCACTGTTACCAACGTGACACTCTAAAATCACAGTGTATCTGAAAAGAGCGGAACCCAACCATGAAGCATGAAGCCCAATAAATTACATGATACTAAACAGCCCTACAGATGGAGCGCAAACAGTACAGAAATCTACCAAAAAGCAATTAGTAATTTTTTGCCTTAACATTCTCCTACAGCAATGAAGGTATAAATTTGACCATTTGGAACAAAAACTTTATATTTGACAAATTAGCATCCTTGGCTAATCTAAAGAAACATAGGAGCAAACCAAAAGTAATAGATAAAGAAAAATGGTTTGATAATGATTGCAAAAATCTAAGAAAGTCATTGAGAAATATATCTAATCAAAAACACAGAGACCCAGACAACAAAAATATATGCCTTCACTGTGGGAAACACTGAAGGAATACAAACACACCCTAAGAACAAAAAAGGATCAGCACATTAGAAATCAGCAGGATGGAATTGAGGAATCCATAGAATCAAACCACTTCTGGGAGAATTTGAATAAATTAAACAAACCCTCATCAAGAGGAATTGGCTATCCAAAATGGGGATATGTGGAGAAATCACTTTGCAAACCTCTACAGCAACATACAGTGGGGCAAAAAAGTATTTAGTCAGCCACCAATTGTGCAAGTTCTCCAACTTAAAAAGATGAGAGAGGCCTGTAATTTTCATCATAGGTACACTTCAACTATGACAGACGAAATGAGAAAAAGAAATCCAGAAAATCACATTGTAGGATTTTTAATTTATTTATTTGCAAATTATGGTGGAAAATAAGTATTTGGTCA
>QNTS01001906.1:25910-106486 GCA_003317085.1 Hucho hucho
TGACCAAATACTTATTTTCCACCATAATTTGCAAATAAATTCATAAAAAATCCTACAATGTGATTTTCTGGATTGTTTTTCCTCATTTTGTCTGTCATAGTTGAAGTGTACCTATGATGAAAATTACAGGCCTCTCTCATCTTTTTAAGTGAGAGAACTTGCACAATTGGTGGCTGACTAAATACTTTTTTGCCCCACTGTAACAAAGAGCCCAGAACAAAAATCTATAAAATAAAATGTACAAATCCTTAAATCAGCAGTCAAAGACTATCAGAATCCTGTGGATACCCCAATTACAGAAGAAGAATTATTGGAAAAACTATGCACTATGCACTAATTGACCAACAAGTAAACCAAAACAAAGGCAAAATCTACTCGTGTTTTGTAGACTTCAAGAAAGCATTTGATTCAATTTGGCACGAAGGTCTTTTTTTATAAACTAATAGACAGTGGTATTGGAGGGAAAACATATCACTGTACACAAAAAAATTTGCAACAAGTAAACAGATTTCTTCTCTCAGGGATGTGGATTGAAACGGGGCTGCTCAATAAGTCCAACACTATTATACATCTATATTAATGAATTGGCAAAAACATTAGAAGAATCGGCAGCACCTGGTATCACCCTACATAACACTGAAATCAAGTGTCTGCTGTACGCAGCTGACCTGGTGCTGCTGTCTCCCACTAAGGAGGAGTTACAGCAGCACCTAGATGATCTGCACAGGTTCATCAAAAAAAACGAATATAATGATATTCCAAAAAAGGTCCGGAAGTCAGGATGACAAATATAAATTCTATTTGGACACAGTTCTATTAGAACACACCAAAAACGACACGTATCTGGGACTAAATATCAGTACCACAGGTAGCTTTCATATGGCTGTGAACGAGAGAGAGACAAAGCAAGAAGAGCATTCTATGCCATTAAAGGAACATCCAATTAGAATCTGGCAAAGAATTGTCAAATCAGTTATAGAACCAATTGCTCTATATGGCAGCGAAGTATGGGGTCCACTCTCTAACAATGAATTTACCAATGGGACAAACATCCAATCTAAATACTGCTTGCAGAGTTTTGCAAGACTGTATTGCAAGTGCAAAGAAAAACTCCAAATAACACATGTAGAGCAGATTTGGGACAATACACCCTCATTATTCAAATTGAAAAAAGAGCCATCAAATTACAACCATCTGAAAACAAGTGACCTCAAAACATTCCATCACATAGCCCTACAATGTCAAGAGAAAAAACAAGAGAAGAGTCCCCTCAGCCAGCTGGTTCTGAGGCTCAGTTCACTAACCCAAACCAACCCCATAGAGCCTCAGGACCGCTCTCAGAAAATCTGTCCCAACCAAAGCATCACAAAGCAAAAAGAAAGTAAAAGTAACTTCAATGTTATTTGGCTCTAAACAGACAGTACATGGTGGCAGACTATCTGACCACTGTGACTGATAGAAAACTGAGGAAGACACTGACTAGGTACAGACTCAGTGAGCACAGTCTGGCTATAGAGACTGGTCATCACAGGCAAACCTGTTACACTGACAAATACTCAGATCTAAGAGAATATTTATTTCCCAAAATTATAATTCAATACAGAGAATTTGAAACTATAAAATATAAAATATTTATTAGGTGAAAAGCCAAAAGGTGCAGTTTTGGCAGCCAAATATGTGTCCTCCTGCCACAACATGGCTTTCATACCATGTGGCTTCTCAGTCATGTTGAGACTGGCTTACTACTATTGGTTTAATGTATTATTATTCTCATGAATATTGTTTTTGCTGT
This sequence comes from Hucho hucho, assembly GCA_003317085.1. NCBI lineage: Eukaryota > Metazoa > Chordata > Actinopteri > Salmoniformes > Salmonidae > Hucho > Hucho hucho. The sequence continues at coordinate 27,703 of QNTS01001906.1, forward strand.
TAATAATTATCTTCTCAGGGCTAGGCCCCTTTTTCTCCACTTCCTGCCTGAATGACGTGCCCAAAGTAAACTGCCTGTAGCTCAGGCCCTGAAGCCAGGATATGCATATAATTGGTACTATTGAAAACACTTTGAAGTTTGTATAAAGTTTAAAATAATGCAGGAGAATATAACACAATAGATATGGTAGGAGAAAATCCAAAGAAAAACAAACCAGAATTTCTTTTTTTTGAGAGACCATCCTCTTAGAAAGGCAAGAGCTCCCTGGATGCAATTCCTATTGCTTCCACAGGGTGTCAGCAGTCTACTTTCAAGGTTTCAGTCTTGTAACTTCAAAAACAAATAAGAAATAATAGAGCTACACAGTCTTGGAAATTTGTGTTTGCGCACGCCATGAAGACATTACGCACCTGCTAATATCGGTTTCCTATTGAACATACATCCTTCCAAAATAAATATTATAGTTTGATTACATTTTAGGGTATCTGAGGAGTAAATAGAAACTCATTTTGACTTGTTGAAACAAAGTTTAGGGGTAGATTTTCGGATTCCTTTCTCTGCAAGTTGAACGAGTGGATTACTCAAATCGATGGTGGCAACTAAACTGACTTTTTGGGATGTAAAGAAGGATTTTATCTAACAAAATGACACTACATGTTATAGCTGGGACCCTTTGGATGACAAATCAGAGGAAGATTTTCAAAAAGTAAGTGAATATTTTATCGTTATATGTGAATGTATGAAACCTGTGCGCCCTACATATTTAGATGTAGGGCGCAGTCCTCAAACAATCGCATGGCATGTTTTCGCTGTAATAGCTACTGTAAATCGGACAGTGCAGTTAGATTAAGAATTTAAGCTTTCAGACAATATAAGACACTTATATGTACATAAATGTTTAAAATCCATAATATTTATGATCATTTATTTGAATTGCGCTCCAGTTTCACTGGAAGTTGTTGTTACAGAGAGAGAGAGAGAGAGAGAGAGAGAAATAGACCAAATCATGAGAAAACAAAAAGGTAATTACTTGACACATTAGAAAGAATTAACAAAAAAACTGCGCAAAATAGATTGCTACTTGGCCATAAACAGAGAGTATTGGCGGAAAACGTGCCCAAAATTAAGGAAAGCTTAAGTAACTCAGTGAGCATAGCCTTGCTATTGAGAGAGGCCGCCTTAGGCAGACCTGGCTCTCAAGAGAAGACACGGTATGTGCACACTGCCCGCAAAATTATTTGAACACTGACCTGCACTTCCTAACCTCCTGACGAATGTAGGACCATATTAGAGACACATATTTCCCTCAGATTACACATACCCCCAAGAATTATAAAACAAATCCAATTTTGATCTACTGGGTGACATACCACAGTGTGCCATCACAGCAGCAAGATTTTTGACCTGTTGCCACAAGAAAAGGGCAACCAGTAAAGAACAAACACCATTTTATATGCAACCCATATTTATGTTGAATTATTTTCCCTTTTGTACTGTGTTGTCACAACCCTCTGAATAGCCACAACACTGAATAGACTCACCTACAATTCTACCTGGAAAAGGACACTACCCAGCTAGCACATTTGGTTACTCGGAAGTTGTGGGAATGTATGTTTTTGGTTTCCCATTGATTCTGGGAATGAAGCCATAAGTTTCAAACGGAACGTTTTTTAAACATTCTGAGAATGGAAGTGAAAATTTTGCCGCTTCTGGGAAAGTACATATTTAGATTGCAGGGAGGTTCTGAGAAAGTTTCACTATGAAAAGTTTTCCTGGGAGGTTCTAAGAATGGAAATTATAGGTCATTTGAAGGTAATTAAATAACGTTCTGAGAACATGTTTCAATAAGTTATTTAATAACACTATTACCGTGGCTTAGTTTGGGTTAACTGTTTTGAACTCCGAGCACAGATAGGTAACATGGAAATTAATTTGCTTAGGCATTAGTCATGCAAACACATGTATTTTTTTATTGTGGCACAGTAGGGCTGTGATGGTCATGACATTTTGTCAGCCAATTATTGTTATGAAAAAGACAGTTTCACGGTCATTGACCGTACGTTAACATCAACCGGTTTAGCATCTCCAGGCCTCCACACATCTGGCCTTTGGAACATCTACATTTAAAAAAGTATAATAAAGCGATATAAAATACACCATCACAATAAATCCAATATTTATTTTAGTCATGACTATGGTTGCAAATGGTCGTAAACTTTCGGGAAAATTTTCGGACATTTTCCATGGGAAGTTAAATCCGGGAATTTTGGGAATTTTGCTTAAATTCATCAAAAAAGTTAGCTTACAACAGTGAACCTTTTTTGTGGGATACACATAAGGCAATTCTAGGTCTTGTGGCATATTTTGGTTAAACTATCCCCAATTCAATGGAATTGCAACCCTCTGCATGCGCAGTGCATTCTTCCATCACATGTGCAGTGCCCTTTTCCAACACATGTACAGCTGATTCTCAAGATCTTGCACACTAATGAGATGCTTTTGAGCCCACACTACTACACTGTCTCAGCCAAGGACTACATGCTTTCTGTTAACTAGTAAATAGTAGCCTACAGCAAAGTGTGTTTACATAATTTCTAACTTGTTAACAATTTCTGCTAGATAGTTTTTGCTACCATGTGGGTTTTAGCTTGTGCCTGCTAACTAGTGTTAATTCACCTGTTTCCATACATGTTTCTTTTTAAAACGTTAATCTTACAAAGGAGTTGTTTAATCTAACTGCTTAACTATTTACCTGTACAAAGTCCCTTTACTTCTATTTGAGATAAAAATGATGAATCAGACACAACAGCTCATGGTCCCCCTGGAATCAGAAGATTTTTTTGAATCAATGGAGGAACGTAGTCAGAGAAGTGCTGATGAATGTCTTGCTCGAGCTGTGTATGCAACTGGTTCACCTCTGATGCTCACAGGCAATATGTATTGGAAGAGATTTCTGAATGTTCTTCACCCAGCATAAACCCCTCCAACCAGACATGCTTTATCTACTCATTTGCTGGATGCAGAGTTCAACAGAGTTCAAGTGTAGGTAAAGCAAATCATAGAGAAAGCACACTGTATTGCAATAATCTCTGATGGGTGGTTGAATGTTCGTGGGCAAGGAATAATTAACTACATCATCTCCACTCCTCAACCAGTATTCTACAAGAGCACAGACACAAGAGACAACAGACACACCGGTCTCTACATTGCAGATGAGCTGAAGGCATTCATCAATGACCTTTGACCACAGAAGGTATTTGCACTGGTGACAGACAATGCTGTGAACATGAAGGCTGCTTGGTCTAAAGTGGAGGAGTCCTACCCTCACATCACACCCATTGGCTGTGCTGTTCATGCATTGAATCTGCTCCTCAGGGACAACATGGCACTGAAAACAATGGATACACTCTACAAGAGAACCAAGGAAATGGTTAGGTATGTAAAGGATCATCAAGATATAGCAGCAATCTACCTCACCAAGCAAAGTGAGAAGAATAAGAACACCACATTGAAGCTGCCCAGCAACACCCACTGGGGTGGTGTTGTCATCATATTTGACTGTCTCCTGGAGGGGAAGGAGTCTCTCCAAGAAATGGCCATATCACAGTCTGCCAAAATGGACAGCTCCATCAAGAGGATCGTCCTGGCTAATGTATTTTGGGAGAGATTGGTAAGCAGCTTGAAACTCCTGAAACCTATAGCAGTAGCCATTGCACGGATTAAGGGAGACAATGCCATTCTGTCTGATGTTCGGACTCTTTCAGATGTAAGAGAAGAAATCAGTACTGCCCTGCCCACTTCACTGTTGCTCCAAGCAGAGGAAACTGCAGTTCTGAAATACATCAAAAAGCGTGAAGACTTCTGCCTGAAGCCCATACACGCCGCAGCGTACATGTTGGACCCCAAGTATGCTGGCAAGAGCATCCTGTCTGGTGCAGAGATCAACAAGGCCTATGGTGTCATCACTACCGTGTCTCGCCACCTTGACCTGGATGAGGCCAAGGTTCCTGGCAGTCTGGCGAAGTACACTTCCAAGCAAGGGCTTTGGGATGGAGATGCAATATGGTAGTCGTGCCAACATATCTCATCAGCCACCTGGTGGAAGGGACTTTGTGGATCTGAGGCTCTTTACCCTGTTGCCTCCATCATCCTCCAAATCCCACCAACATGCGCTGCCTCAGAGCGCAACTGGTCCTTGTTTGGGAACACACACACCAAAGCATGCAACAGGCCGACCAATACAAGGGTTGAAAAATTGGTGGCCATCTGGGCAAATTTGAGGCTTTGAGCCTGACAACAAGCCATCCTCAACAAGGTTGGAAAGTGACAGTGAAGATGAGGCCTCAGAGTCTGATGTTTAAGAAGTGGACATTAAGGAGGTCCAGGGAGAAGACATGGAAACCTGAGAGGAAGACAGCCAAAGCTTTAGTTTCTAGACTATCATTTTACAGATGTATGTTGAAAACGTTTTTGGGAGATGTGATGGATCATTGGGGATCATTCAATATCCCTTTTGTTGTTCAGTGAAATCCTCCCATGTGAAGAGTCAACTCATTTAATTAAAGTTCAATTCGTAACTAAATAGTTTTTTTATTTCTATTGGAAGGATTTAATCATTTGCAATTATGTCTGCTTAAGATAAGGTAAAAGGTTTGTTTCTGTCTCCATATGATATCGTAAATATATCCAATGCAAAAAACATCTACATTTAAATGGTATTAATATTCATTTGCATACATTTCCGTTAATTCCCATATATTCCCATCAATTCCCGTATATTCCCGTTAATTCCCAAGGAAAGTTTCCACCTCTGAATATTCCCCAAAATGTGCAACCCTAGTCATGACTCATGTCTAAAGAAACAAGATATGAAGAATGTATTTCAGAAGAACAGAATATGAGTTGGCCTACTGTATGTTATCTGATTATGCGCCATGCCATAGTCTGTAGGCTTGTTCATTTAGCTGACAAGATATGCTTATAAGTTCCGTGACATTGTTTTATGTGATTTTATAGTAATAAGAATATAATAGAACTTAATAATAAAAATTATATTTTTCCCATTACAGAGTGAGTGCGCATTTGAAGTGGCTATGTTGAGCCTAAAAGTGATCATTTGAAACAGGTACTATATGCTAGATTTAGAGTTATTTGGCAACTGTAATTGTGAATGATACAAAACATTGTCTTAGAAATCAAAATATGGGCTGCATTTTGCAGCTATTGGCTACTGTTGTGCTCTGTTCCTTGCCTCAGGCTGCACAGCTGTTCTCTCATCAAGTGATCATATTTTCACCCATCAGACTATTTGGAATTTTATCTTATCTTTACTAATAAAGACAAGATGTGTTGGATGTGGTGTTGGAGGGCCAGTAGGAGGCACTCTTTCCTCAGGTCCCAATGCCCCAGGGCATTGCCCTGTGTAGGGTGCCGTCTTTTGGATGGGACGATAAACGGGTGTCCTGTCTCTCTGAGGTCATTAAAGATCCCATGGCACTTATCGTAAGAGTAGGGGTGTTATTCAGTTCTCTGGTAACGCTGTCTGATACCGGGTATCTCTGTTAAGTCCTAGGTTGGAAAGATCTGTGCTGTGCCAAACAATAAACACTTCCCCAAGCGGATCATTCAGTAAAGTATATGATGTCTGGCTCCTCTAGCCTGGTCCCAGACTTGTTTCTGCTGTATAGCCATCTCCTATGGCTAGACGGCACTTAACAGGTCTTGTACCCGGCTAGCTCCTCTTGCCTACATGACACCACATCCTCTCCCCTGCCCAGCCCTCAGACACTCTGACAGTTCAGAGTAAGGAAGACATCCCATATAATAACCAGCTGGGCCCAGGTGCCATCTCAGTAATGCACAGCGACAAGCCCCACGCCCTTCATGTATACATCCCATGACAGGGCCGATTAAACCCTGCAGAGAAGTGGGGGTGACAGAGAGAGACATGGAGATTAACTGTGTGTGTGTGCGTGCGTGCGTGCGTGCGTGCGTGCGTGCGTGTGTGTGTGTGTGTGTGTGTGTGTGTCTGTCTGTCTGTGTGCCAGACAGTGCTGTCTTTTAATGCAGTACAATGTAGAATCGATCCTAGCCTCAAGCTCCGCAACCTGCAATGAAATAGACCTCTACTGCTCTCTGGTGGTGAAATAATGATGACTCACTTTCTTTCTTTAGGAGCATAGACCATCAATGACAGCTTTCCATTGTACTCTGTTCTGGGCTTCTCCAGCTCATTCCACCTAAAGTCAGATCTTTTAGTGTCTGCTTCAAGCTCTCACCTAAAGTCGTGTTGATTCACAGAACTGACAATGGTGACCTCAACAACTTATCTTTGTTTTGTTTTACACGAACTGCAGAAAAGACGCACACACACACACACACACACACACACAAATACACACACACACACCTCTTTAACTCACTGATACAGGTGAGATCGACACATCACGTCCCCTCAAGTGCTCGTGTTGCCTGTGTTTGAAGCTGTAGTGTTGATTCTGTAATTTGTAGTTCATTTAATTTTTATTGACCATTTTGAATTTGTTGTATTCTTGTCCTCAAGGCACACTTGTAAATTAGATGCTGCTCAATGGGTTCCCTTGAATAAATAAAAGTTAAATAAAAAACCTTATGACAGGATCCCCAGTGAGTGGTTCACACCAGCCCCACCCGCTTGGCCACTTCAATGACGTGATAAAGAATCTGGGAACTGCTGAAAAGACACACAGGTATCAGTTACCTGGCTTATGTTGTCCATGCTGACTGCAATGTATGTCGCTAAACCTCTGTGTTGTGATTATGTCATGTAATTCTTTGCTTGTGTGTTTGATGGGAGACAATCAGACACAAGCAGTGCCACCTGTAGCCTTTTGGGGGCCCTAAGCGAGATTTGGTTGGGGGGGGGGGGGGGGCCTAGAGATATCTGCATGGACTGCATCTCAATCCACCACATCGGCCTCTGTCGGCCTTTTGCATCTGCGGTGGAAGGTGGCTGAGCAACAGCGGTGTTTGTCAGACCATGAGATATATCGAAAATCGGCCTTCTGGCGAAAACATATGTAGCTTGCATCCGAATGGTTTGGCTTACAAAATAATAAGACCACTCTAAGACCACGTTGTGCTCTACGACCCCCACAAGTGTCACGGGACCCGTTTGAAGATAACCGTTACCGGTAAAATGTCAAATACAGGTAGCCTAGTCAAATAATGAACATCCAATCACATTAACCATTACACTCTCGCGGGAATCCCACTAACGGTCCGTATGTAGCCAAACGTAGCTGCTGCTCATGTTGGTATCTGTACTGATGGCGCAAAAGCCTTGACAGGGAGACATAGTGGAGTGGTAACGCGTGTGCAAGCAGTTACTCCCGACTACATCCACCGAGAGGCTCTTGCTGCCAAGAGAATGCCTGACAGCTTGAAAGACATTTTGGACACTACAGTGAAAATGGTTAACTTTGTTAAAGCAAGGCCCCTGAACTCTTGTGTATTTTCTGCGCTATGCAATGATATGGGCAGCGACCATATCAACATACAGAAGTTTTACAACATACAGAGGTTCGCTGGTTATCAAGGGGCAAAGTATTGACTCGTTTTTTTAATTGAGAGACAAGCTTAAAGTTTTCTTTACTGACCATAATTTTCACTTGTCTGACCGCTTGCATGATGACGAGTTCCTCACACTACTGGCCTATCTGGGTGATGTTTTTTCTCGCCTGAATGATCTCAATCTAGGATTACAGGGACTCTCTGCAACTATATTCAATGTGCGGGACAAAATTGAGGCTATGATTAAGAAGTTGGAGCTCTTCTCCGTCTGCATTAACAAGGACAACACAAAGGTCTTTCCATCATTGTATGATTTTTTGGTGTGCAAATGAATTCAAGCCTACGGACAATGTCAAATGTGATATAGCGAAGCACCTGAGTGAGTTGGGTGTGCAATTACGCAGGTACTTTCCCGAAATGGATGACACAAACAACTGGATTCATTATCCCTTTCATGCCCTGCCTCCAGTCCACTTACCTATATCTGAACAAGAGAGCCTCATCAAAATTGCAACAAGGGGTTCTGTGAAAATTGAATTTAATCATAAGCCACTGCCAGATTTCTGGATTGGGCTGCGCTCAGAGTATCCTGCCTTGACAAATCACGCTGTTAAGACACTGATGACCTTTGCAACCATGGACCTATGTCAGAATGGATTCTCGGCCTTCACTAGCTTGAAAACGAAATACAGGCACAGACTGTGTGTGGAAAATGATTTAAGACTGAGACTCTCTCCAATACAACCCAACATTGCAGAGTTATATGCATCCGTTCAAGCACACCCTTCTCATTAACCTGTGGTGTTATTCACAATTCGGTGAACAAAAATAAAGTTTTATATGTAAGATGGCTAAATAAAGAGCAAAATTATTGATTATTATTATTATTTGTGCCCTAGTCCTATAAGAGCTCTTTGTCACTTCCCACGAGCTGGGTTGTGACAGAAACTCACACTCATTCTTATATTTAATAAATGTATCGTATAGAGTGTGTGTGGCAGGCTTACAATGATGGCAAAAAACAACATTTGAGAGTGCGCTGACCCTGGTGCTAGAGGGGGTACGCAGCTGGAGGTTGAATGTTTGAAGTGGTACGGGACTATAAAAAGTTTGGGAACCACAGCCCTAGATAAAGGAAAGACACTTAAATCGTATTCCTTATGATACATTTTTTGACTGTCTGTTTTGCCATTTATGAATGTGTTATTCAATGCATTTCTATGGGTTACAGTAGTAAAGGCCAAATTCAATATTTTATCCTCCCCTATGGCTGAGACTTTTAGAGATTATACTGTAAGGGAGGCATAAAGTATGCTGAATAATATGTTTATAATATAGTATATGTTTGTAAGCACAGCAAAGAAAATGTGGAGTTAGGCAATTACAAATTCAGAGGATCATTAGCATTTTTTTGCTGTAAGATCATCTACTCTACTTTAAATCCAATTTACTGCATATTTTAGTCAAATTATTCTTCATGTTTTAAAGCTTAACCTGGCTGGCTGTCAAACACAGCTCACAGTATGGGTGACACTTTCCACAATCTGTTCCTCTCAGAGGATGCAAGCAGGAAGATTATTCTAAATGATTTTAAGCCAAAGGAATGGATGATAGTACCTCATATTTCAGGAACATTCCATGGTGCTTCTCAAATTAGGAAAAATGAAAAAGCCTTTGTGGCGTAAATGGGCACCTTCCACAATGATCAAGTTCAAACACGATACACATTACACTTTTTAGTTCAGTCACTGTCATCAGAGATTTCCTCTCTTCATCCTCTGAGTGGACTCAGTACTGTGAAGACAAGGGTACTGTAGAGGGCGAGACCATGCAGAGCGTGTGTGTGTGCCTGTATGTGCGTGTGTTTGTGTGTGTGTGTGTGTGTGTGTGTGTGTGTGTGTGTGTGTGTTTGTGTTGTGGTTTGTGAAAGAGGACAGATACCACCATGGCAGCAGGCAAATCCACTTGCATCACCCTGTCACCCCCTCTGTGACAGCCATGTCTACTGTGTGTGTGTATCACCCTGCCACCCACTCTGTGCCAGCCATGTTGTCAGCCGTAGGGGGCACAGCTACCTCAGTCAGCAGGTGTGACTTGCCTGTTGGACTATGACAAGTAGAGAAAGAAGGACAGGGAGGGAGGGAAGGAGAGAAGGAGGGAAGGATGGAGATAGGGAGGGTAGGTAAGGGAGGGTAGGTAATAGAGGAGAGAAAGAAGGACAGGGAGGGAAGTAAAAGAGCAAGGGGGGAGATGGATGGAGGGAGGAGAAGGAGAAGGAGGGGAGGTAAGAAGTGAGGGAACAAGGGACAGAGCTGGACAGATGTGTGAACTTCCATCAACCAAAGGCTTGCACATATTGCACCTATGTGGATCTAGTGATTGACTGCCGATTGTTCATTGCGCTGTGTTTTAGGGACTAACCGCTGCCTTTAAAAAAGAAAAGGTTATTTATTCAGGGCAACCCATTGATACCAGGGTTTCATTTACAATGGTCCAGTGAGGACAACAATACAACAAATTCAAAATAATCTCTAAAAATGTAATATACTACAAATTACTTCATCAACACTACAGTTTCATACACCACAAATACAATTACATACATTCAATCCATACAGTTGCAATTCTCATGAAGGGAGGGAGGGAAGGAGAAAGGGAGAGAGAGGGAGAGCGAGGGAGTGAGTGAGGGAGAGAGATGGACAGAGGTTCTTTTATCCTTCAGGGAGACAGGAGCGTTCTTGTTTTCACACAGTCTGGTCTGATCTGCGAGATATTGAGGGTTGGGTTATTACCCTGACTGTCATTGCGGCCCTATCTCCCCGTTATCTTTCTCAATTCTGTGTGTGTGACCTTCACCTTCACCTATCTTCTTCCCCTTATCTCTGTCTGAGACAGCAGGGTTAGGCTGAACAGTGAGAGTGACGCCAGAGCTGTCTATGTCTCCCACTCTAATCACCACCAATCATCATTTCCTCCCTCCCTCCTCCTTTTTCTTTCTTGTCTATAGATTTCGTACTGTCACTGCTCCTCTGTCCTCAGATCGTAACTTGTTGTTCTAGACTTGGCAGGGTGTGGATGGGTAGAGCTTAACCCCATGACCCCATAAATCTAGGATTACTGAACTGATCAAAACAGTATCTCCTCCATATTGAACCTCAAGCAGGAATACCTTGCAATAAAACCCACTTTACATTGCTAACTAAATATTCTTGGACACCCAAATGAATTACTCTGAGGGAGATGACCTACTTGACTGAAGCCCTTGACTCCTTTAGGCCAATGTAGTGCATACCATACATACCACCTTATAACCTCTCTCACAGGTCAACAAGCTGACAAACCTCCTCTCTCTCCCTCTCCAGATCCTTAGCAACAGAGCCTGGTCGAACTGAGAGGAGAGGAGCTGAGCTGAGCTGAGAGCTGAGAGGGTAGGTGATATGATCAGTATTCTGATCCACAATGCTGCGGCCTGTTCTCCTGTTTAATAATCCTAATGCAGCCAGTCTCCATCACCTGGTAGTGCAGGGTTCATTCTCCGATCTGAATGTGTTTTTATTGGCCCCCCCTGGGGCTCTGTGTAATTACTTTGCACTGATGAGAAAGCGCACGGCTTAAAGTACCATTGTGTACTGCAATTACACCCATGGAAGTGAAGTGTGAGTGTGTGAATTGAAATAAAGAAATATCCTGCTCTTACATTTCACATACGGGAAGGAGAGATGTGGGTCTCTTGCTCCTGTTAGGTTCTAATTCTCAGAGTGAAAAACTCAACGGACACTATGAAAGCTTAACCAAGTTTATTCTTCCCAGAGAGTCAATACAGTTGCATTAGACAAAAAATTTTTTACACAAGCACTGACATTCAACCCTTCCTCCTAGGCTGAGTCTCCTCCTACACATCTGTACAAATATTGGGTCTTTACTGCTAGGCAGGACACTAGTGATATGGGCCATAAACTTTTCTTTCCCCCTTAACGTGACCTTGACCTGATCTCGACCCCCCTTCATCACTAATCCATGGCTCTCTCCCCTTGCCTGCCACATGTGATTGCTTCCCTGCACTCTATATTTCAATTGAATACCTGCTATAATGTAAACATCATACATTACCCTCTCTCCCTCAGTGAGATGAATAAGTATATTTCATATTCTCAGAACCCAACACTCCTAAAATCTTAGTCCAATCTGATACTACCAAAGGTCAATGAGTAGCTATAAACTCTTTATCCTCCAAGTCATAGGATGATGCAGGTGATGTTTGAAAATGTACAGTACACAGACTTTTACTTTATTCCATGTTGAGAATTAACAGTCCCTCAGACTGGAATAATATTGTAGTGTGTGTGTGTGTGTGTGTGTGTGTGTGTGTGTGTGTGTGTGTGTGTGTGTGTGTGTGTGTGTGTGTGTGTGTGTGTGCAGGCACTGTTGGCTCACAGTCACTCTATGCCACATGTCCCCTATCAGTATTCCATTGCCACTACTGCTGATACTGCTCCTTTGTCGCTTGCTGCACCTCACCTCAACTTGCCCCTCCTCACCCCTCAATCTTCTGCCTCTGTTCCCTGGACTGTATGTCACTGTACTTTCCTACAAAAACCCAGAGGAAGGGCACATGCTGAAACGAGTTGGTCTTTAACAATAAAGAAGTATTTTTGACGTCCACTCATAGTCCTCCAAGAGTTGCTGAATATCCTTATATTCACTGTACTTTTCCTCTGACCGACTCAGATTTTTGCTACTGGCTCTTTTGTCTCCCAGGTACAGTAACAGACACAAGGCAGAATGTTGTTGGTGGTTTACCAGAAGCTTGGTTGGTCCATATCCACAGATGTCAGTGTTAGATCTCAGATGTCAATGTGCCTTTCCTGAAACATTATGCTACATGCATTTTAAATACAGGGCCTTGGTTTCATGCTGTGTGAAAATCACTTGATTCCTGTGTTTTAATGTCACATTGTCTGTAATCGGTTTCTTAGTCCAAACAACCTTGATATGAAGCTGTTCTGACACACACACACACACACACACACACACACACACACACAGCCTCTGACATAGTTCCTGGCAACACGCAACGCTAAAAATCCAATCGTTAGGGTCATAATAAGCAACAAGACATCCATCTGACATTTGCTTACTGTTCATAATGACACGTTACGCTTTTCTTTCTCCCAAGGGAAAGGCCTGATTCCATCCTTTGTTTTATCGACTCATTTTCTCAGGCAACCCGTGCTGATTGGAAAATTGATGTTGTGAAATAAAACAACATTCATGGAACAATGCTTAATTGCATTTGTGGCTCAATGCAAATGATTTCTAAGACGAGTAGCATTTGTCCCATTTGTCCATATCTTCCGCTAAGTAGCGCGTGTGTGTGTGTGTGTGTGTGTGTGTGTGTGTGTGTGTGTGTGTGTGTGTGTGTGTGTGTTGTTCTGTGTGACAAGCTTTCTAAAGTACTGTAAAGGCTGATTGCTTTCCATCAGGAGATTGAGGCTCTACGGACTCTGGAACATTTTCTAATCTGTTAAATGGAGTGCCTGTGACAAAAGTGGTTTGATTATGTTCATAACTTTCTAAAGAGGACAATGTCCTGATCTGTGATATACATCATTCAGATGTATGGTAACGTGTCTGACTATGTTAGTCAAATGCTTGCACAGGAAAAGAGAGCAACGTTGTGACTGAGAAAAGTCGGCATATTCAGACGTTTTAGTCGAGCGCTGCACCTTTGGAGCCAAAAAACTGCCTAAGTAATGTTTAGATGGATGTAGAGACTTCAAGTAGCTACTACATGTTAATTACTTGAAAAGTTTCACTCCTGTTTCATAGTTTACATTATTCGGCTATGAGCCTCCATCTGTTGCATTGGCCTTACAGTAGGTTGGCTGGTGAGAGCCATGGCTCTGATGCCTGCAAGCCTACCCACTCTCTCTCTTCCCTTTCCTCATAATTTCCCTTCTCTCATGCACTTTGTTCTTCATGCTGGTTTCCAGGGAAGTACGGAAGTCTGCTTAGTGAGGGAGTGAGAGAGAGAGGTAGAGCGACAGAGCATAAAGAGAAGTAGAGCTACAGAGAGAGAGAGAGAGAGAGTGGGCGAAAGAGAGAGAGAGAGAGAGAAAGGGGAGTGAGTCTCCTGCTGACCTGTTGTGATGTGATGGTATTACCCACTGGGCACAGATGTCAATTCAACGTCTATTCCACATTGGTTCAACGTAATTTCATTGAAATGATGTGGAAACAACGTTGATTCAACCAGTGTGTGCCAAGTTGTAAGTGACCATGGAGAAGTATCCAAACCTTCCTCTTCCCCTCATTCTCCTCCTGCTGCTGCATTTCACCCACCCACCAGAGGCATCTGGAGTAGCCTACAACTCCCTCCCACACTGTCTCTGCTGCTAAGAAAAACACACAAAGACTGTACTGTACCTGCAGCATATTCTGTTGAGGCATAACATATGTATTGGCATTTCCATATATCCATATCAATTAGGCATGTCACATCTGGATGGTTTTGGTTGGTTTCAATGTAAAATGCTAATTATTATGATAAGATGTTCCACTCACACAAAAGCTGTGTTTAATTTGTAGAGAAAAACAATGTGGTTGGATATGATGGTGTCGGTTTAATACAAAGCTACCACATAGCGGCGCTGTAGACCTGTATTTGACCACTTGATTGCCGGCGCAAAGTGAAGTAAGAGTTATTTTTTAACCCTCCTGTTGTGTTCCAGTCGAATTGGACCGATTTACAAGTTTTCTATCTGAAAAATTTAGTTCATTTAATCTGATTGTCATAAGGTTCCATGGCTTTGTCCACACAGGGCATCTGAACACACAAAATACATTTTGATGATTTTCATTAAGTTGTGGGTGTTTATTTAACTTGTGTACACCTGTGGTGTTCCCGGTCATTAGAAGTGAATAGGTGAGACTACAATTAGTGTATAAAATTCAGGCACATGCCCACTCATCAGATGGACACACTTCCTCTCCCAGACCCACACATGCATGTGTGTTTGAGCACACACACCTCAATCCCCTTCTTGGCTTCCATGGCAACTCCCACGGGAACCTTTCCCCAATAGAATCTTTCCCCCATTGGAACCACACCTGTTGGCATTCTCACAAACAATCTCAACATTGTTTCAATAATATACAGAACTTTTCTCCCAGCTCTGGTATATAAAGCTTTTTTAAGGCCTTGCTCACAATTCATTCTGTGGCATCACAATGACCAAATTATATACTGTATGTGAGGCTCTTGATTATATATTTGATCATGACACTGGTGAGGAGGAGAGAGGCCAGGAAACTGACAGTGAAGATGCATTAGAGGAGGAAGTGTTGAAAAGTTGAAGACAACACAGAATATTATCAAGACCAAGAGACAACTGATGTGGAACCATCTATCTCAGCCCTTCCGGTCAAATAATGGAAATTTGTCCTGGTCTTCATCCCCACCTGAGAGGAGAGGTCGGCTGTCTGCTGAACAGGTTTACTCAAAAACGAGTTGTATGAGCTCAGGTCAATGAGGCCTACAGGCCATAAATAGCAAATAAAAGTTGAAACCTGTAATGTT
The DNA here is from genome assembly GCA_003317085.1 of Hucho hucho. Taxonomy (NCBI): domain Eukaryota; kingdom Metazoa; phylum Chordata; class Actinopteri; order Salmoniformes; family Salmonidae; genus Hucho; species Hucho hucho. The sequence goes on from QNTS01001906.1 coordinate 42,833, forward strand.
CACAAGAACTTAAGTTGATCGAAAGATCTAACACAACATTAGGTTATAATATATGTATTATTATGGATTTATAATCAGCTATAGTGTGGGGGGTCATTTTGGACCGGGAACACAGAATTAATTAACGTGAAACGAACACAACAGGAGGGTTAATTATTTGCCCCCTACGTCAGTTTTAGCGGCTCAAATTGCCAGTGTGTTTTGCATGGGGGGGGGCGACTCTTTTCAGCAACGAAATCAGTCAATAATGGGCTCGAGTTGACAACTTTGGAACAGTCCTGCTGCAGTCACTCACTACAAGGATTTCATCTGATAACGGGAGCTGAACATAAACATTAAAATGTATAGCGGAGTGTTTCTACTGATGCTGTGGACCAAGGGCTAACAGTTAAAGAAAAAATATTTTATGTTTATTGGGATTCACGCACTGCACTGCTGCGCAGCTGTGAAAGGCCAATTGGCTGTGAAAGGTGATCATAGCTGTTCTCATAATTTTGTCGGACGGTCGCGTCTAATTACTGAAGACAACTTCCAATAAAGTAGTATCTTGTTTTAAACGTTGAAATTAGCCTACAAGGATATCCAATAACAGTTTTTTCTGTCATTTAGAGCCCGAGACTTGTCGAAATAAGGTAAGCAGTACTTTTTGAGGCTAAGCTCAGTTGTCTTTTCTTCACAGAAGTGTAAAGTGTCACAATGTTTTGTTACCGGTGGCACGGTCCGTGAAGAATTGTAGGGGTGTGATGGCATACAATTTCTCAGGTTGGAATAGTTTAATAACATCGCACTCAAATTCTCTGAACTGCACTCCGTAATGTTATTGTCATATAATTAAGAGTGTCTGATCAATCAATTACATTTGAATATAAATGTTGTTATCGGTTGTTTTAGATTAAGCTACATCATGGGATGAGATTGTTTCTGTTAACGGTCAATTCGATTAAAACATGCGCACGTTCCTTTGTGTGTTATGATTTGATTGCTGAAAGTAAACTCGTCTATTATTTAATTCTGTCACGCACGCACACCCACACAAGAACAGTTTTTACAGGACACATACGACGTCCAATGCTTTATACACCAGTTTCATTGTCATGATACCTAATACAATGACAATGTGTGTTTTTAATTTTGCAGAGACAGGTCTGGGAGGCCTACAGCAGTGTTGGTTGTGATCTTTATCATTTTCATTGTAGAATATACAGTTGTCTAGTTCCCAAGGAACATTTCTTTAAAGGGAAAATTCCCCTGGTGACATTCCTGGCTCAGCTTAACCTTAGTGTTAGCAGTGAACGTGTTTGTTTGTAAGGCAGGGGCTTGGCCATGTCTAGATTCACTTTACATTACATCATACTTAGAGAGTGTAATAGTGTCTCTCAATGTACTAAAATAGTGTATTTGAAACCCAGACCCTGTGGGAGCATTCTCCATGCGACAGTTGTATGTTATAAATACTCTGGCACTGCTGGGTATACCTTACATACAAGCCAAGTAGAACCTTTACTAGTTACTGTTATAGTATACTGCATATAACTGTCTGTATGCATTCCCACTCCCTCCATAGTAGTGTTTCCCCTAGATTATTCTCCAGGTGGGGCACATGTAGTGGCCTCCAAAGCAACATCCAGGCCCTCTGGCACCAAATCCAGGTGAAAGCTATGATCCCTTATTGATGTCACTTGTTAAATCCACTTTATTCAGTGTAGATGAAGTGGAGGAGACAGGTTAAAGATGGTTTTTCAAGCCTTGAGACAATTGAGACATGTTTTGTGAATGTGTACCATTCAGAGGGTGAATGGGAAAGACAAAATATTTAGTTGAACAGGGTATGGTAGTAGGTGCCAGGCACACCGGTTTGAGTGTGTCAATAACTGCAACGCTGCTGGGTTTTTCACACTCAACAGTTTCCAGTGTGTATCAAGAATGGTCCACCATCCACTTGACAGAACTGTGGGAAGCGTTGTTTTCAACATGGGCCAGCATCCCTGTGGAACGCTTTCGACTCCTTGTAGAGTCCATGCCCCAACGAGATTGGGGGTGTAGAGGGTGAACGTGGGAAGGGAAACCACATGGGAACACACTCTGATGGGAGAAGGTGGGTGGGCGCCAGGCTTGGAGTTATACCAAGGACGAGGGGATAGAAGTGCTGGCTGTGCTGGATACTGTGGTGTGGATCGGACAGATTTTTAATCATACAGAAAATGGTTCAACACTCACAAAGCTCTCTTTGGGGAACACAGCTTGGAAAGGAGAACATGGGAGCACAAACACACACAGAGAGAAGAGTAATGGAAGTTTCTCGGATTGGTCTTTCACATATTATGACCAGCCGGGCTACCTTGTTATATTCTTAGGCTTTTCTTTTGCTGAACTGTACTCTTTCTTCCATCCCTATGAAGACTTTCACCTGTCTGGCTCTGACACTTCTTCACCTGACTAGAGAGAGAAGTCACTTTTTAAAATTAGACAGCTTTAATGGACAGACAGCTTTAAGACATCTTTAGACATGTACCGCCTTCTTCCCTCACCTCAAACGGACGGGTCAACACACGCTGAGAGAAACGGTCTCACTGCGAAGCAGTCAGGCAGACAGATAGAATGACTCACCAAAGCTTTCCCTATTACCCGACCACACACAGTTTAAGTGCCACAACTGTTACAGCTATTTCTGTATATAGTTCTGAGGTTTGTTTTTTAGCTTGCGGCCCAACATACAGTACCAGTAAAAAATTTGGACACACCTACCCATTCAAGGGATTTTCTTTATTTTTACTATTTTCTACATTGTTGAATAATAGTGAAGACATCAAAACTGTGAAATAACACAAATGGAATCATGTAGTAACGAAAAAAGTGTTAAATAAATCATAATAGATTTTATATTTGTCCTGTTGAAAAACAAATGATAGTCCCACTAAGCACAAACCAGATAGGATGGCGTACCGCTGCAGAATGCTGTGTCACCACCAGCAAAGAACCATCACACCACCTCCTCCATGCTTCACGGTGGGAACCACACATGCGGAGATCATCCGTTCACCTACTCTGCGTCTCACAAAGACACGGAGGTCATCAGACCAAAAGATAGATTTCTACTGGTCTAATGTCCTTTGCTCGTGTTTGTTGGTCCATGCAAGTCTCTTCTTTTATTAGTATCCTTTAGTTGTGGTTTCTTTGCAGCAAATCGACCATGAAGGCCTGATTCACTCAGTCTCCTCTGAACAGTTGATGTTGAGATGTGTATGTTACTTGAACTCTGTGAAGCATTTATTTAGGCTGCAATCTGAGGTGCAGTTAACTCTAATGAACTTATCCTCTGCAGCAGAGGTAACTCTGGGTCTTCCTTTCTTGTGGCAGTCCTCATGAGAGCCAGTTTCATCATAGCGCTTGATGGTTTTTGCGACTGCACTTGAAGAAACTTTCAAAGTTCTTGAAATGTTCCATATTTACTGACCTTCATGTCTTAAATTAATGATGTAATGTCCTTTCTCTTTGCTTATTTGAGCTGTTCTTGACTTAATATGGACTTGGTTTTTCACCAAATAGGGCTATCTGCTATATACCACCCCTACCTTGTCACAACAAAATTGATTGGCTCAAACGTTTTAAGGAAAGAAATTCCACAAATGCACTTTTAACAAGGCACACCTGTTAATTGAAATGCATTCCAGGTGACTACCTCATAAAGCTGGTTGAGAGAATGCCAAGAGTGTGCAAAGCTGTCATAAAGGCAAATGGTGGCTATTTGAAGAATCTCAAATATAAAATATATTTTTATTTGTTAAAACACTTTTTTAATTACTACATGACTCCATATGTGTTATTTCATAGTTTTGAAGACTTCACTACTATTATACAATGTAGAAAATAGTAGGTATAAAGAAAAATCCTTGAAGGAGTAGGTGTGTCCAAACGTTTGACTGGTACTGTATTTATTGGCAAAGCTGCAGCTGTGGCTTTTTGCAGCCGGTTTGAGTGTTCAACATGAATTTGAAGTTGCTTGACATTTAATCACCAGAGTTGAGGACCTTTGTGGTGGCCTCTGAAACATTCCATCAGTTCAGCTGGACATAGGCATAGGACTTGGCAAAGCTCTGCTGCCTTTTCTATAGGACTTCTCTGAGTCATAAAAATATATTTTATTTCTCTTTTTGTCTAAAGGTGATTTCCTCTTATCGTTCCCGGTAGGGGCTGGGTGTCGACAGTGGGGATGTTTGGCAGAGAAGTCTATTTTCTCATAAGGAGCTAAGCTGATTGGTAGAATGGAGGAAGTGTGAGGAGAAGAGACGGAGGGAGTGTGAGGAGGAGAGAGATGGAGTAAGGCTGTGTTGTTCCTGACAGACGATAATGTTCCAGCCTCCCAGTTAAATACCATTGTTCTCTATAGTCCCTAAAAGCATCTCAGTCCGATGGTGGATGGCACTTTCACTGTGTGTGTGTGTCTGGATAAACAGTCAAGGAATTGACACGTTTCCACATGATGTTGTTATTTTATTTCTGTCTGTCCAGCAGAGAATTGAATCAGACATTTTTACTGTAAAAGTCAGCAATAAAACACTGACTGGCGGGGACGTTCACTATGAGTTTGTGTGCATGCCACAGTGTGTGTGTGTGTGTGTGTGTGCACAGCAAGGGGCAGACCTGTCAGCTTTGTGTGCTCACTTTCAGAAGTATCCTTTAGAGTTTGAGCTTTTCGCAGACAGGCAGACCGCCAGACCGCCAGACAGTGGTTCAGCTAGTCAGAGACAGGGAGGCCTCTCGGTCGCAGAGGTGGTCGTCAGTTAGACCTGTTGTCATATCATCACGGTGCCTCGCCTCTGATGCTGATCGGTCACGACCGCTCCCCGCGTTCACCTGCCATCGCCGTGACACCCGTCACCGCCACACTCCCTAAATGGAGCTGACAGCATTCCCCGAACGCTCGACGCCCCCGACCTGCAAGGGCCAATGGTAACAGGAAGGAGGGGGATCCTCTCTCAGCTCTGCTCATCTGTCGCTGTGCTTCTCCAGGTGGTAGCTAGCTAACTGATCATGTGTTGCTGTCGTTAAACACTTCCAAGCCACCATGTTAGACAGATGGCTGTGTGTCAAGAGGCCCAACACTACTGGTCTGATTTTTTTACGTGTTTCAGAATTTTGGGTAAGACGTGCTTACTTAATACAAGAGGAAAAACAACTCAATCTGTAATCAGCTTAGGGATCCAGATCGCCATGGTCTTCAGTTATTTGTTTCTGTAACTGTCATCAGACAAACAACTGACTAAAAGAGCAGATTTCAAGTTATTGTCGTTGATAACGACGGAAAAGAACAGAAAAAAAAGACTGGTGTGTTGTCCTGATTCCTGCTGTGTGCAGCTGTAACCATGGCAACGGAATCAGCAGCAAAGTCCCCGGGTCAAAGTTTACTCGCATGATGTGTTCTGGCAGCACTGGCAGAGTGTCAACGACTGTCTTTGAAGATGGAGATGTCAGTTGGACCACACAAAAACGTAATTCTCGAGTCGCTACTTTGAGTTTTACCCTTAGCTTGGGGTAAATAATTGGAAGAGGGCCATCGTTTTTCTCTTTAGTTCTTGATCCTTGATATCCCTATCTTACCCTTTCTCCTTCACCTCCTCCTCCCTTATCTGCATTTCTTTCTCTCTTTTTTTCTCCCTCTCCCTTTCCAACCATATTAAAATAAGAATCCCTGTTATAATAAATGTCAGCTGTTAAGTGCAGATTAACTTGTGTTGGGTGATGTACTACTGACTTTATCCTGCACTCTTAATGATAACAGCACTCTGTTGACCTTAAGCATGACCTTAAAAAGGCCCCCTCTACAATAAGGAACTTGACCTAAGGTAGGGTTGGGTCCCCTGGCTGCTGTAGGAAATATTAAAAGCTTACAAGGTACTCGTTTAGAGCTATCAAACCTCAGGGCTTTGGAGTGTCCCTGTGCAGCGCTGCAGAGAGATATTAAAAGTTTGGAGGAGAAAGCTTGAGATGTTGTGAAAACCTGGAAGGGCCAATCAGTGTCCTTTTATTGCACACACACATGCACAGACACATACACACTGAACTAAACACAATGTACCACACACACACACACAGATCTCACAAGGGCACTGCAGATGATGTGAGAGTTTTGACCCCCTGATCAGTATGGATGGCTCTGCAGCTAGGTGTGTGTTTTTGTGGCACCTTGTGTTTGGTGTTTAGTTCAGAGGTAGAGGGGATACACACCTGGGCAGTGAGCTAGAGGAGGAGTTTTCAAGCTGGGGTCTGCCGAGGTAGAGAATTATTAGGCGGGCTGTCTAAGTGGTAAGAAAAAACATGGAAAAACTGTTAGTGTCAACTTAAACCAAAACCAGTTAGAAAGCATGCAGAAAAGATATTGAACTATTCAATTTTTTTATATTACCATATTTGAGAACTAACAATCAAATAAAAGCTAGAGAGTCAGGGAGAACCAAATTACAAAAACTGGGCATTCAGGGCACATGGCCATTTTGTAATGTTTGAGCATGGAAGCAGCATTAGTCATGGCAAAATGCATGGAATTGCAGGAAGTAAGCTTCAAACCTGCAAACAGTGTTGAATTGCTGTAGATTAACTTCAAAACTGCAACATTTTCTCTCAGAATCAATGGAAAAATGTGTAGACTTACAGAAAATTTGCTTTACAACAGCAGAATATTCCCTACGCCGCCACAATACCTTTCTAGCGAATAGACTGTTAGAGTTTACACTTCCTCTTCCAATGACCTGTGGGGAGGTCAAAAGAATGAAAAACGATCTACCAAATCATTTAATTTTGAAATGTTGATTACTTCTCCTTGCCATTATCATTCACCTGATGATAATATATATATTTTTTCTAACATATGATGTAGATCCCTGGGTTTCTGGTTTGCCTGGGTGGGGGTCCCTGGGCAAGAACAGTTAGAAAACCCCTGAGATAGAGGATATAGGGGCTATAATGTTGGCAGGTGTGGGTACGCAGCACGTGAGCAGGCAGCACCGAGAACTGGTCCAGCTGGTCCTGACTCTCCTCTGTTCTCCTCCCAACATGGTCCTAATGCAGTGTCATCATTAGTAGCTGTTGCAGTTCTCTACCCAACACTGGAGGGCTTCAAGCACCTTCACCTCTGGACCATTACTGGTACAATGGATATAACTTTATTTGCCCTCAAGGGAATTTGTCTTCCACGTTTCAAAGCATATGTAAATGGAATTTGTGGTTATGTAGGAATAGTTATATGGTATTGATGGAGGACTGGACATTGCGTGGTCAAGGAGCATGGATATTATATCCTACATGTCAATGAATTCTAGAGTATTTGGCTTCATGGTAGATTGTCATCCAAGCCAAGGGTGACTGAGGTTGCGTCCCTCAAACTCGTAGGTTAAGAGTTGAATACCCCTGCCCTACTGTGTATAGTGCGTTACTACTGTCGTGACTTTACTATGGATGAAATTATATGACATGCTATTTTATAAAATCAATTCTCTGTCATTAATATTACCTAATTAAACAAATCATGTAAATATAATTAACTAGGAAGTCGGGGCACCACGGAATAATGTTTATAGAGCTTTTGTCTTCCAAAAAAACTCTTAAAGACCTGGTAATCTTTTATATCAATAGCAGTCAATTATTAATCGTCACCTTATTCGGTCTCATCTGAACGTCGTAAAATTCTTGGTTATCTTCACGAACCCTGGCTAACAAGTTGAATCAGCAATACAACATTTGGTTTAATTATTTATTTACTAAATACCTAAATAATCACACAGAATTACATATACACAGGATGGATCATACATTGATTACTAATTATGTCATAAAGGAAAAGGTCCCTAGCGGACGAAACCGATATGACGGCTGGTTACACAAAGAAAGGGGGTTGGGTTTGAATGAAAACGCGGGAAGACTGAGGAACAAAAGGATTGGGTCTCTATCGGACCTTATGAAGCTATGCCATCGTAAATACAGAATCTTATGCATTCTAAATAACCGCCCATTTGGAAAAGGAAAATGCAAGGAATATATTTACTCTGAACTGCGCTTCGATAGATTGGTTGAAGATGGAAGGCTGGGTTGCCCAGCAGAGATCTCCCTTGTCCTTTGAAGAATATTTCTGGGCAGATACGTCGTGTGGTAGAACGGATACATTGTAGTACCCTGTCGTTCTGTGGTAGACAGATACGTTGTAGTACCTTGTCGTTCTGAAGAGATTGTCTGTCCTTTCCTAGGCCACGCACGTTTACAGCTGCTGCTGATAACTTGACGTCTAGGATGTATCACTTCTTTAGTGAATAAGAGTTCAAAGTTCATACCAAGTTGCCATACTATAAGCTCATGCTATATTCTGGCTGGTGTAGTCAAATTCATCCTTCCAGCATGGCGATCGTCATCTCCACGTTGAAATTCACCCTTCTAAACGTATGGACATCAGTCCTCACATCATCGGGAACACAATGTTAATTTGTTAGGTTGTAGTTGTTCAACCATTCTCAACCAGAGCTCACGCTGAGGTTGGTTTATTTCGCCGTGAATTGGGTCACGGGGGCTCTTATAGAAATGTAGAAAAGAGGTTGGTTCATAATTTCCAACCAATGCCTATTCACGTGGGCGTGGCCAATGAGTGAGCATATTTTACTTATGGAAACAATTCTCTAATTTTAAAACTAAAATTACGATGAATCTTTTCACAAATAGTTTCATGTTTAAACATTTAAATTGCACAACCATTCCATGTGAATCTGATAACTAGAATGTGTAGACTTTCCAAGATACACTATATGTCATCCTATCATCAGTAATAATGTCTCAGACGACAACTGATCTGACATCATATTCTTTATGTACCAACGGATACTTTCAACTGGTTGGATTACCTAAATATTGTTCCGTTCCCAACCTTTTGATGTTACCATGCTCTCTCTATGTTAACACAGGGCTTTCCAAGAGTCCAATCTGTAGAGTGGAGAGAGAAAAGGGGGAAAGATATTTATGGGGGTCATAAACCTCACCAACAGGGCAACGTCATGACACTACTTACACATTGATAGCTATAGGGAGAGAGTGTTCGTCAACAGCAACCTTGGGAAAATCCTCTGCATTATCATTAATAGCAGACTAGTACATTTCCTCAGTGAAAACAATGTACTGAGCAAATGTCAAATTGGCTTTTTACCAAATTACTGTACGGCAGACTACGTATTAACCCTACACAACCTAATTGACAAGCAAACAAAACAAAGGCAAAGTCTTCTCATGCTTTGTTGATTTCTGCTTTACAAATTGATGGAAAGCTGTGTTGGGGGAAAAACATACAACATTATAAAGTCCATGTACACAAACAACAAGTATGCGGTTAAAATTGGCAAAATACACATTTCTTTCCACAGGGCCGTCGGGTAAGACAGGGATGCAGCTTAAGCCCCACCCTCTTCAACATACCAACGAATTGGCGAGGGCACTAGAACAGTCTGCAGAACCCGACCTCACCCTAATAGAATCTGAAGTCAAATGTCTACTGTTTGCTGATGATCTGGTGCTTCTGTCCCCAACCAAGGAGGGCCTACAGCAGCACCTAGATCTTCTGCATAGATTCTGTCTGACCTGGGCCCTGACAGTAAATCTCAGTAAGACCAAAAAAGGTCCAGTTGCCAAGACCACAAATACAAATACCATCTAGACACCATTGCCCTAGAGCACAATAAACTATACATACCTCAGCCTAACCATCAGCGCCACAGGTAACTTCCACAAAGCTGTGAACGATCTGAGAGACAAGGCAAGAATTGCCTTCTATGCCATCAAAAGGAACCTAAAATTCGACATACCAATTAGGATCTTGCTAAAAATACTTGAATCAGTTACAGAACTGCCCTTTATGGTTGTGAGGTCTGGGGTCCGCTCACCAACCAAGAATTCACAAAAATGGGACAAACACCAAATTGAGACTCGGCATGCAGAATTCTGCAAAAATATCCTCTGTGTACAACGTAAAACTCTGTGTACAATTCTACAACCACCTAAAAGGAAGCGATTCACAAACCTTTCTTAACAAAGCCATCACCTACAGAGAGATTAACATGGAGAAGAGTCCCCTAATCAAGTTGGTCCTGGGGCTCTGTTCACAAACACAAACAGACCCCACAGAGCTCCAGGACAGCAGTACAATTAGACCCAACGAAATCATGAGAAAACAAAAAGAGAATTACTTGACACATTGGAAAGAATTAACAAAGCAAACTAGAATGCTATTTGGCCCTAAACAGAGAGTACACAGTGGCAGAATACCTGACCACTGTGACTGACCCAAAATTAAGGATTGCTTTGACTATGTACAGATTCACTGAGCATAACCTTGCTATTGAGAGAGGCCGCCATAGGAAGACCTAGCTCTCAAGAGAAAACTATGTGCACACTGCCAACAAAAATAGGTGTAAACTGAGCTGCACTTCCTAACCTCCTGCCAAATGTATGACCATATTAGAGACACATATTTCCCTCAGATTAAACAGACCCACAAAGAACTCGAAATCTATCAGAGCAGCAAGATTTGTGACCAGTTGTCACAAGAAAAGGGCAACCAGTAAAGAACAAACACCATTTAAATATAACCCATATTTATGTTCATTTATTTTCCCTTTTGTGCATTAACTATTAACCCAAATGCTGATGCTCCAGATGCTCAACTAGTCTAAGGAAGGCCAGTTGTATTGCTTCTTTAATTAGCACAACAGTTTTCAGCTGTGCTAACATAATTGCAAAAGGGTTTTCTAATGATCAATTAGCCTTTTAAAATGATAAACTTGGATTAGCTAACACAACATGCCATTGAAACACAGGTGTGATGGTTGCTGATAATAGGCCTCTGTACGCCTATGTAGATATTCCATAAAGAAATCTGCCGTTTCCAGCTACAATAGTAATTTACAACATTAACAAAGTCTACACTGTATTTCTGATCAATTTGATGTTATTTTAATGGACGAAAATGTGCTTTTCTTTAAAAACAAGGACATTTCTAAGTGACCCCAAAATGTTGAACGGTTGTGTACGTATGTATGTATGTATACTACTTTCTGCATGTGTCCCAAATGGCAGCTTATTCCCTACACCCTAGCCCTATGGGTCCTGGTCAAAAGTAGTGCACTACATAAGGAATAGGGTGCCGTTTGGGACTCAGACTCTCTCTTTGCTCGTCTGTTCAGTTCAGTTTCACATACTGTCCATAATGTCTATACATCCCATCACTTACAGCAATTACAGCATTGAGTCTTCTTGGGTATGACGCTACAAGCTTGGCACACCTGTATTTGGGGAGTTTCTCCCATTCTTCCCTGAAGATCCTCTCAAGCTCTGTCAGGTTGGATGGAGAGCATTGTTGCACAGCTATTTTCAGGTCTCTCCAAAGATGTTCGATCAGGTTCAAGTCCAGGCTCTGGCTGGGCCACTCAAGGACATTCAGAGACTTGTCACGAAGCCACTCCTGCGTTGTCTTGGCTGTCTGCTTAGGGTTGTGGTCCTGTTGGAAGGTGAACCTGCGCCCCGCTCTGAGGTCCTGAGCGCTCTGGAGCAGTTTTTCATCGAGGATCTCTCTGTACTTTGCTCCGTTCATCTTTCCCTCGATCCTGACTAGTCTCCCAGTCCCTGCCGCTGAAAAACAGCACCATGCTTCACCGTAGGGATGGTGCCAGGTTTCCTCCAGACATGATGCTTGGCATTCAGGCCAAAGAGTTCAATCAAACCAGAGAATCTGCCTTTTTCTGAGGAATGGCTTCCGCCTGGCCACTCTACCATAAAGGCCTAATTGGTGGAGTGCTGCAGAGATGGTTGTCCTCCTGGAAGGTTCTCCCATCTGCACAGAGGAACTCTGGAGCTCTATCCTAGTGAGCCTCGACACAATCCTGTCTCGGAGCTTCCTTCGACCTCATAACTTCATTTTTGCTCTGACATGCCACTGTCAACCGTTGGACCTTATATAGATAGGTGTGTGCCTTTCCAAATCATGTCCAATTGATTGAATTAACACAGGTGGACTCCAATCAATTTGTAGAAAAATCTAAAGGATGATCAATGGAAACAGAATACACCTGAGCTCAATTCCGAGTCTCATAGCAAATGGTCTGAATACTTATGTAAATAAGGTATTTTTGTTTTTCATTTTTTATTAATTCGCAAACATTTCTAAAAACCTGTTTTCGCTCTGTCATTATGGGGTATTTTGTGTAGATTGATGAGGGAAAACATTTATTCTATACATTTTAGAATAAGGTTGTAATGTAACAAAATGTGGAAAAAGTCAAGGGGTCTGAATACTTTCCGAATGCACTGTATATACAGTATATATGTACATATATATTTCCACTCCGGACTCTGACATTGCTCGTCCTAATGTTTCTATATTTCTTAATTCCTTTTAGATTTGTGTGTTTTGTTAGATATTACTGCACTGTTGGAGCTAGGAAAACAAGCATTTTGCTACACCCGAAATAACATCTGTTAAAAATGTGTATGCGACCAATAAAAATAACATTTGATTTGATTTAGGCTGCTGCAGCCCGTGTGGTGGCCGTTCGTTCCCAAAGATACTGGAGCACCAAACTGGTTGTTTCACCTAGTCCTACATTCCTACATTCTGTTTCACCAGTTTCACCTGTGCCTTAGGACCACCTGGCCTGATGACTCCTTGCTGTCCCCAGTCCACCTGGCCGTGCTGCTGCTCCAGTTTCAACTGTTCTGCCTGTGCTACGGAACCCTGACCTGTTCACCAGACATGCTACCTGTCCCAGACCTGCTGTTTTCAACTCTCTAGAGACAGCAGGAGCGGTGGAGATACTCTGAATGATCGGCTATGAAAAGCCAACTGACATTTACTCCTGAGGTGCTGAACTGTTGCACCCTCAACAACCACTGTGATTATTATTATTTGACCCTGCTGGTCATCTATGAACATTTTAAAATCTTGGCCATGTTCTGTTATAATCTGTACCCGGCACAGCCAGAAGAGGACTGGCCACCCCTCACAGCCTGGTTCCTCTCTAGGTTTCTTCCTAGGTTCTGGCCTTTCTAGGGAGTTTTTCCTAACCACCGTGCTTTTACACCTGCATTGCTTGCTGTTTGCGGTTTTAGGCTGGGTTTCTGTACAGCACTCTGTGACATCAGCTGATGTAAGAAGGGCTTTATAAATACATTTGATTTGATTTGATGTGATGTGTGGCTTTGTTCTCCCCTGTGTAAAGGAAGAGTCCCTCCCTCCCTCATGACACTTCTCTGTTCTCATCTGGTCACGTGGCGTCCTCTAGTCTCTCCTCTCCCTGATCTCTCTAGCAGGTAAATTCTCCTTGGGACCCCCTCAGAGGCCTCCTCTCGCTGTGGGCTCAGTGCTGCGTGTATGTTGGGATGCCTTCTCTTCTGTGTGTATTTATAGAGGCAGGATCCTTCCAGTTCCTGTCCACACCAAACTGTCTTCTTTCTCTCCCCAGCGTGTCTGAATTATCTCCTTCATAATCAGTCAGAAATACATTTCCCTCACCTCATTTCCCTTAACACTTAGAACGGTCTCGGTACATATCGGCTCTCTTGCAGTAGTGTGCATCTGTGTGTGTATGTATGTGTGTGTGTGTGGCCAGATCCTTTTTTTTAGGATCAGTAGCTCAGTGTTGTGCTTATCCTCATCGATCCAGAACACTAGTGCTGGTGCCACACTGCTACTGCCCTCTGAGTCCCTCTGGACTACTACTGCTGACCACTGCTACTGCCCTCTGAGTCTCTATTCTCCTCTCAACCACATAGGCCAGGGGTATGGGGTGATGGAGGGGAGGAGGGATGGAGGAGAATGAGGGAAGGATGCAAGGAAGGGAGGAGGGATGGAGGAGAAGGAGGGAAGAAGGCAATGAGGGACAGATGAAAAGATTCTTGGGCTAGTTTCAGAGTTTAGCTTGCCTGAGAGAACTCAAGACTAGGACCAAGCTATAGAGGAGAGCAGACAGAAACATACAGACACACAGACAGAAAGACCGACAGACAGACCCCCTTACCACACCCTCACTGCACCCCTCTTAGCCTGGCTGACCTGTCACTGATATCACCACACTGCTGCTGCATGTGGGGAGAACAGAACAGCTGTCAGCCAGGCTCTTATCTGCCAGGCTGACACACTGACAGGGGAAAACATGTCAAACACTCATCAATACCCCCTGTCCCTGTCTCTAACAGCTGTCGTGTCTGGACTATCATTAAATGTGAAGACTTATTTATTTCAAATCAGTTCTCTAGGTTTAATTATTAGGTGATTAAACTAATCATGTAAACATTAATCAAATAGGAAGTCGGGGCATCACAGAAAATGTTGAGATTACAAAATTATAATTTTCAGAATATAACTATTCAGATATTTTAATCTCAATTAGTCTTCTATTAATGAATTATTACCTTATCAGTTCTCATTACTGAACGTCCCAAACCCTTGGATATCTGCACAAACCCTAGTTTCCATAATGAATCAGCAATATACAAATTGGCTTAATTATTTATTTAACGAACTAAATAATCCCATAAACAAACAGTAGATATTGGTTACTAACAATGATAGAAAAGTCCCTAGTGTGCTAAGCCGATATGACGGCTTGGTTGACAAAGGAAAGGGGTGGGGACTGAGAAAGAGTGGGAAAGACAAAATGGATTCACTACACACAGTCTATAATTATATTCATTGAAATGCTAATCCTTTGCACATGAACGGCCGCTCATTCAAGAATAATTGCAATGTATATATTTACGCCCGTATGTCGTTGTCTTCTCTGTTGGAATCCTCGATCGTCCTGTAGAGTTCATCAGAGTCTCTGGTTAACTTTCCCAGAAGTCACAATGTCTTTTGTGGTTGTCTGTGGTTAGAATGGAAAACTTCAGAGTACCATTCGGAAAGGTTCTCATAGAATAGATGCTTCGGCGGTTGTCGGTATTCTCGTTCTAGACTTACGTAATTTCTAGCTGCAGACTAGTAATTATACGTCTAATATTTGCTCTTATTCTGTAGTGAGCGATAGTCTCAGAGCTTAACCATTTCCAGCAGTGTAGCTGTATGGTCTCCGATGCCTATAGAATTGTAGCCATTCCAACGTGTCTCGGCGTTCTCAGACTTAATTTATATTTTGTAGGATGGTGTTTTATACTCGTGGAAGAAGAGGCTGTTCTATGACGCTCACGGCGGTGTGGCCACTGACTAGTTAATCTTTATATGAAAAACAATACTCTCATTTAGAAGGTTAACATCACATTACATCTTTTCACAAATAGTTTCATGTTTAATCACATACGTTTCACAATATTTAGATGTCAATCTGACAGCTGGGAAATGTACACTTGAAGAGATACAGTTATGTGTGTTTCCTGTCCTTCATGAGATCACCAAATGAAACACACTTGTCATGACTCTCCCTTAAGTGTCCATGGACCATTCCCACATTCTCAAAAGTATAAATATTGTTTAGTTCTCCCATTTTGGGGATTAGGAATTTTGAACTAAGAGAAGCTCTGGTAGACTCTCTCCCTCATTACTGCATGGCAGTTTCTACCAGGTATCTATAACTTGTCGTAAAGTCATTAAACGTGTGTTTTCCCCTCAGTGCTGACTGAGAGGGGAAAACAACCCCTCAACAACAATCAACTCTTTCTCTGAGTCATACTAGTATCAATGTAAACTCCCCATCCTGAAGAGGTGTGTGCGCGCGCATCTGACCAGTAACAGTCTTCAGTTAAAAAAACCTGCCTGTCGTTTGAATGTGCCTGTTATCATTCAGACCTGAGGGAGGAGACATTAAAACCAAACGATCTTGTTGTAGCGTCCTGTGCATGACTCCTCTCCATGCTGCCCATCTCCCTTCGCGCACACTCACACACACACACACACACACACACACACCTTGCTGGCTTGACAGCAGAGTAACCCTGTTTTTATTTACGTGGTTTGGGCCGAGGGGTGGTTACGAGGATGTCCACCGGCCCTGCTGATCATTCCACACGCGTGACTGGCATTCATGTGCTTGGCAGCTAAACAGGAGGGGAGATCCAGGTGAGGGTGAGGGTGAGGGTGATGGTGAGGGTGATGGTGAGTGTGAGTGTGAGTGTGAGTGTGTGTGTCTGTGTGTGTGTGTGTGTGTGTGTGTGTGTGTGTGTGTGTGTGTGTGTGTGTGTGTGTGTGTGTGTGTGTGTGTGTGAGAGAGAGTCACGTTCCCTCCGTTCTCAATCAGGGCTGGATGATCTAGGATTACTAGTGCTGCCTCCTTTCATCCTCTCATGGGGGCTGGTGTGTTTGACACAATGCTAATCACAGCTATAGATAGGACCAACTATAGATGACTAGGCATAGGCATGAGGCTGTACAGAGGGACAGAGGGAGAGAGAGAGAGATCCAAGCCCTCTGTCCTGTCTAACACACTATGCTAATCAGAGCTGTAGATGGGACCCATTGAAGACTGAATGTAAAGCCTGTAGATCCTAGAGGAGATGGGAGGCCTGACCATGCTTAATAACATGCTTAATAACCTCTTAGATGTAATGGCAAGATTTAGATTTCCGACTAAATAGACATGCCCAAAAGTAACTGCTATTCATGTGTAATTACATGATTATGACATGCCAAAACTTGGTTTATTTGGAAAGGAGACATCTGGGAGATTATGAAGAAATTATCAGAAGATAGATAGTAGTTACATAGTTCAGAATACACAAGATCAAGCACACACACAAAATAACGTTTTTTTTTTATGTAGTCTTTCATTGACAAACTATTAGTCAATTATTGATGCCCAGAGCTGGAAACACATCAGATGGCTTCCTTAACACGTGAGCAATATCAGAAAAAAAAATGGGATTGATAGACCTAGCAACTAGAAATGGGCAGATGTTTTAGTACGTGGTGTCAGGTGTGGTCACGGGACGTTTCTAAGTGTCCCTAAACCTCTCCAAAGTGGCATATGTCTGTAAAATAGATCATGTCTGTGCTATTACATATTTGCAATACCTAAATGTTATTTGTTCTGTATAAAAACACAATTTCTACCATAGCAACCTCACTCAAACATTGTGGTGATGTTATGGGGTATCCAGTGTCCTTTCAACCTCTCCAAAGTGTCTGAATGTGGTAATTGCACTGTTTTTGCACACTGGATGTGCTAAAAAGTTATTGTTCACCATAAAAGCTACATTTCTACAACACCAACCTCTCTCAAACATTGTGGTGTCGGGAGACATACAGGGGATATCCAAGTGTTTTTTCAACCTCTCCAAGGTGCCTGAACATTTAGCCTAGGCATATCCAATGTATTGGTCCCACCTACGAATTAACTGTTTACAAAAACAATATAAAAGCAACAGATATAGAGTATCAGTCTACATTTTGGACACACCTACTCATTTTCTTAATTTTTTCTATTTTCTACATAGTAGAATAATAGTGAAGACATCAATACGATGAACTAACACATATGGAATCATGTAGTAACCAAAAAAGTGTTAAATAAATCTAAATATATCACTTTGCAATGATGACATTCATGTTCATTTTACATCCCAAGTGTAGATGATAGTCTTTGAAGCAGTCCCTCTCTGCCAGGAAACAAAAAGCAAACTGGCATTTCGGACCGAAGATCTGTCATTTCACCCCCCCATGTGTTTTGTGCAATGCTTGCAGTTCTTCCTTTTCTCTTTTGGCATGTGTGTTGGATAGTGGCACTCACCTTGCGTGGGGGGTCTTGTGATTCGCTGTGAGGTTGCTTTCGGCCCCCAATTCAGCCATTTCCAACACCAGTTGCTCTCGGAAGGCCAACTGGGAGAGAGTGGTTTGACCTGTTTGCTTTGGCCATCTGCTTGTGGAGAATGAAAGCATGTACTATAGCAATGTCCACAAAATGGTAAAAAAAAGTATTATACCACTTCCTGGACTTGCGGAGGACCTGGTAGTAACCTATCAGAGCATTAGATAGGTCGACACCCCCCATGCTGGCATTGTACTCCTTCACAGAAACAGGAAAGAGGACATTCTTCCTCACCCATGCCGCATTGGCATTTTTCACCCTCCTTGAGACAGCTTGTTAGTCCTGATCCAACGTATGCTCCCCCTCTCCTCTGTCTTTGTCAAGTCGTTTACCTTGGTCTTGGGGAAACAGATTCTGTTAGGACAAATTGTGCCATAAGCCACTATTTTCTTTTTCAATAGGTCTATGAAAAGCATGGGACTAGTATAAAAATTGTCCACAAAGTGCTTGTACCCACTGCCAAGTAAGGGGAAGTCCATCAGCTGCAGTCATAACTAAGGCTCTTACCAGTGGGTGTGATCGCCTTGCCTTCATAGATGAAAAAGTTCAGAGGCTGAATTGGCTAGCACAAAGAAATTGTAGCCCCATTTCGTGAGCTTATTTATATATATTGCTTTAAGCCAATTCGAGCCTTTGAGGTAACCATGCGCTCATCTATAGATAGATTCTGAGCAGGCTGGAAGCAAGTTTTGCATGCCTCCACCATGTCATGATAACGGGGCTTGACTCTTACAAGACTTGACTCTTGCAGTCCCCTTCTTCTGGTCATTCTCCTGATCCTTTTGTGGGTCACTCGTGAAGAGTACAGTTGATGGCCAAGAATCGGTTTTCACTCATGATGGAGGTGGGGAACTCGAACCGATAGAGTGGGGACTTGCTCCAGTTGTCAACTATTCTTGATACATTTACCAGTCCCATGTAAATCACCAAGGAAATGTAGTTGAGCATGTCACCCATGATAACAGGTTTCCAGCACATCTTCCTTCCCCCTGCTGCTGCTTCTTCTTGTCCCCATACTTGTTGGTATTACTAATTAGTGTTTCCAGTACAGAGGTGGTAAAGTAGAGCTGAAACAGCTGTAAGGTGGTGTATGTTTCATCACGAACCAACTGTGGGCCTTCAGGTCGTTTGGGTTTAAACCTAAACTCCACATCATCTTCAAGGACCGTATGCCACCTGTCCTCAGTTTCATCTCCCTCTGTTGTGCTGCTTCCACTGCCTCTGCCTCTCCTCTATTGAGGCCTAGATCTCCTCCCTGCCCCCGCACCTCCAGATGAACTTGCAGAGAGGGGAGTGGTCCCAGGGCCTGCAGTGGAAGTCGTTGAAGAGGAGTGGACTCTTTTTTGAGTGGTGGATGTAGAACCATCAGACGGGTAATGGACATAGCAGTGGGGGGGGTGGCTCCAAAAGCGCCTCTGACTGGCAGAGGCGCTTGATGGGGAGGGGTGGCTCCAAAACATCATCATCCAAATCATCTGCATCCTCCACTCTGTGGTGAATAAAATGTATTTATTGTTGTAAGACACACAGAATTCCAGTTGACTAAATTTACAAAACGACATTACTGTAAAGTAAAAACACCAAGCCTAAACTGTATCTGTACAGTGACTCGCATAGAAGGTGTGAAGCACACACACAATGCAAACAGTAACACTTTGGAGACAAAGGCAGAGGTGAGAACCATAAATAAACAATGGCCATGAGAGTTTAGTGGCCTCTCACAAGTTGAAACTTAGAACAGGATGAAACTTAGAACAGCAAACAGTGAACTAATATGGAACATAGACAATGACTTCTTTGGAATTAGATAACATTGAAATTACTTGTTACATAGGCCTATGTAAACTAAATCCAAAGCACAAAAAGCAGACAACTCATAATTTAGCTATATAAAAAGCCATGAAAATTATTTACTGTACTTACAGATCTAAAAGTGTATCCAATCCTTCTAGAAAGAAATCTTAATCGACGGAGTCGAAAGCCTCGTCCGACTCTAGTATTTTATTCAAAGCTTCTATGTCAGTATACTTATTCATAGCTGCCTTCTTTTTAGCTTCCTGTTCGATATTCTTAGTTTATACACTTTTCCCCTTGAGAAGCCACTTTTATGCTAAAGCGATGAAATTAAAGCGACGAAATCTGTTTACAATGTAATGTAGCGTGCTCAGTGCGTCTCTTCTCTGAGTCAGGTTACAATAGTTCGCATTACGCATAAAAGGTTAGAGGCCTTGCTTTGTCCCACCCAGGTCAACTGCATATCCCTGGAAAGCTTATCTTCTCACTACAAGACTGTCAAGGTGCAATGGTAGCCAATCCCCTGTGTAATGGATGCCTACGGCCTGTAAGCAGGCAACATATTTTTCATCCGCCAAGATATAATCACTCGGTGGACATTCAATGTTGCCATTAAGTCATACGTCATGTTGCCATGTTGCCATTAAGATAACTTTGGAAATAGGCTAGATTTGTTCCTACCAACCTAAGGATGAATTTAATATCCTCCATGTAGCGATAGCTCAAACACAGACCAAATTGAAGCTGACCTTGTAAGATGTTTGCTGTTTGGTGAAAATGTTGTGTAAAATAAACATTTTGACTCTCGGGGCTGGTGGTCAATAACAATAGGTCATAGGCAGACAAATAAGATATCCTCATGATCTGTGGAGTCCCAGCTTTTGGTGTGTATAGACGTATTTTGTGTTTATTTTGTTTATGCTTCACAACGCCGGAATGCAGGTAGCAGCCATCTTGAAATTAGGTCTTCTTCTTCGATGAGGTTTAACGGCAGTTGGCATCCAATATATGTTGCATTACCGCCACTTACTAGACTGGAGTACAACTCCCTTATACTTTGCTTGAATTTTTTTGTTTTTTTTTTACTTCTTCGGGATCGGTGTCCCTTCCACGGGACGGTTGAGCTAACGTAGGCTAATGCAATTAGCATGAGGTTGTAAGTAACAATAACATTTCCCAGGACATAGACATTTCTGATACTGGCAGAAAGCTTAAATTCTTGTTCATCTAACTGCACTGTCCAATTTGCAGTAGCTATTACAGTGAAAGAATACCATGCTATTGTTTGAGGAGAGTGCACAATTTTGAACATGGTTGATTGGATCTAAAACTTTGCACATACACTGATGTCATCTAGTGGTCAAAATCTAAATTGCACCTGGGCTGGAATAATACATTACAGCCTTTCTCTTGCATTTCAAAGATGGTACAAAACAATACAAAAGAACAGTTGTTTTTTTCTTTGTATTATCTTTTACCAGATCTATTGTGTTATATTCTACTACAATTCCATAAACTTCAAAGTGTTTCCTTTACAAATGGTACCAAGAATATGCATATCCTTGCTTCAGGGCCTGAGCTACAGGCAGTTAGATTTGGGTGTTATGTCATTTTAGGTGAAAATTGAAATAAAGAGGCTAATCCCTAAGAAAATTTAATAAACAAATGCCCTACCATCTAACGCTATACTCACAAAAAAATTCAAAAATACAAAAAAAACACCACCCTACTCCACTCTTTAAATCTATTTAGTCCTACCTCAGGCCAACAGCCTGAAAGGATGGGACATCACTTGTTGGCCTATCCCTCTGTACTGGTACAGATCTACTACTCACACCACTGCTCTCAAGATCCCTACCCCTTGACCCATCTTCCTCTACTTTCTTCACTGCCTCAGCATATGACAACTTCTGCACTACTCTAACCTTCTGCACTACTCTAACCTCCCTCCTACACACTGCTGCCACATGCCCTTAAGCTTGACACCTGTAACAACGTAATGTATTCGTCACAAAACCTTGTACAAGATTACTTATATATCCTAACATCACTTTGTCGGGCAAAGATTCAAGATCAAAACTCAAAAGAAAATACAATGACTCTTCTGTTTCACCACCCTGTCTCTGTCGCACCAAACGACGAGCATCACAAACACTGGGAATCTTCCTGTTCAGTTGGTCAACTTTTACACTTACTGCTACCCCAGTAATCACTCCTTTCAATGGCGCTCTTTTCTTGAGAGCGAAACAATTCACATTGACCAGCAGAAACACAAACAATTATCACAAGACCACTTCTAGTTACCCTCACTGATTCCACAGCACCCAACTCTGCTTCATCCACTATGAAACCACAAATGGATCAGCCAAAAGGCAAGGGTCGACTTTTTCCAAAAACTGCACTCCTACTGTCAGAGACTCATCTTTATCCTGACCCTCGGTGCAAGCCTTGGGCTCCTAGAACTTCACCACACCTACCACCTCCAATACTTCGACCTCATTCATTTCCATTTCTCCTCCTGTCTTCAGCTCACTCTGCTTACACTTTCTACCATTCTTCTTTAACAAACCATCTCCCTTTTTTCCACCATTTTTAACCGACTCAAGCTCACCGTCTTCCTCGCTCTCTCTCTTAGACCTTCACTGCCTCTCTTTTTCCCTCCATTCCTCCGTATTCCAAGTATACGTCTCCTTATGATAATACTGCACTTCTCCTGACGTACGTCTTGTTCTTGCTTTCTCAAGGGATGCCACTTAACCGGCTGTCACAATCTCAGTCCAATCAGCACGAACCCCTCGGGATGTAGCTCTCAACAGCATATCCCACTTATAATGCAGCTGCTTTGTCTTGATGTTATTCTTTATCAAAAGCTACCGCACCGCTTTTCCATTTCAAACAAGCGCGCTCTTCCAACCACCATCCCCGTGTCGGTAGCTCCAAGTTCTCGTGATACCAAATCAATTCACATTTAAACCTTGAAATCGTTTGTTTAAAGACGATGTAAGTCCAAGTAAACAGTAAATAATAAGTGTCGCACACCCCTTGAAATGAGGTCATCGGATCGGCCATACATTCGTATGCCCATATATGGTAGTAAGTCACACCAAAGATGCTCAGCTTTCCACAGACACCCTGCTTTGCAGATAGGGGCTACCGTTCTCATACCAGACTGAATTGAATAAAACACATCTAATAGGGTCCCCAAATATGCAGACTTTACATTTAAGAGGTCAGAGATGGATCTAGGTTGAGTATGTCCAGCAAAGATATTTGATATTATCTGCAGAGCTTTGGTACCAGCTGAGAGCTGTAATACAAATATATAAATAAGTCTGTTGTTGAAAAATGACCTGTCTGTAAAAAAACTAGAGCACCTTTCCTGTTATTCAGAGAAAACAAATAATTAAACACACAGCAGTCATTGTTCCATTTAAATGTGGCAAATCATAGATGTTTTCTATTCCAAATAAATAATTGTCTTTCCTCTGTGTGCAGCGTTCTATGGAACGGTGACAATAGGGGATTAGGGTTTCTAATTATCTTTCCAAATCCACTTTAGCCAGGCTAGTGAGTCTCCCCTGCAGCTGAGCTTGGGTTTATAGCTAGTGAGTCTGGCTTGGGGCTCACTTTGGTTTATATCCCTCTTACACCTCTGAGCTGCTTCTGGCTGGTGAGGGCAAAGAGAAAAAGAGAGAAAGGGAGAGAGAAAGGGAGAAAGAGAGAATTAGAGAGAAACAGGAAAAGAGAGAACGGGAACATGACCCTGCCTGCATTCTCCTCTGTAGGACTGACAGGTGGAAACCTGATGTACAAGGGTCATAATGTCTCTCCCTTGACACCCATGCTATAGGATCTGTTGACCTATAGGTTAAGCTATAGGTTGAGGACAGAGACTTTAGAAACACTTTTCCTGCCAGTCAGGTAGAATACATCATATCATCCAGGTGGTTTATGGCAACGTATTGAGAATAATCATTGAATAATTCATGTTATGTTATGTTATGTCGCTCTGCACCAACGATATGTGACCTCTGACCCTCTGTGGGTTCTGTGTATCTCCCAGACTTGCTCCCCCAAAGCAACAGGGTTGGGTTCTGTTAGAATGACCTTCAGGTCTCTGAATTATGCCTCTATGACTATGCTGATGTCAGGGTTGCAGTTTGTGACAAATGTTGTGAAAAGGGCTGTATAAGTACAATTTGTTGAACTGATTGAACAGAGAGCTTGATTTCCTTGGCTAGCACACTCACTGCTCTGCCCAGCTGACGTGACCGCAAAGACACCGTCACCGCCAGATGTTGCTGAAGTCACCTCGTTCACCTCCTTTCCCGTCAATACGCTGCCTGGCAATATATTATTCACATCCTATTCAGGACAGACGGGGAGGCGGGAGGGGAAAGACGCACGGACAACCGCGTCCCGCTGTCACAGTGTTAGTCAGTCTTAAGGATGAATCATCTCTTAATGGCTTCTCCCCCTCCTCCCCCGTTCTTCTCCCCCTCCTCACCCCTTCTTCACCCCCTTCTCCTCTCCCTCCTCAACCCTTCTTCTCCCCCTTCTCACCCCTTCTTCTCCCCTCTCCTCACTCCTTTTTCTCGACCCTCCTTCCACCTCCTGACCCCTGAGAGTAGTGGCCAGATGGAGCGTTTAGCGACTAGCTAATTAGCCATCAGGCTGTGACACTCCCTCACTGTCACAGGCCGTACAGGTTGTGTTTTCCTCCCTCTCCACACACCTCACTATCAGTTAGCTTCAGATTTGGCCAAGGAGCATAACTCTGTGTCCAATGTAGAGTTTTTATCCAAGACCATGACATACAGTTGAAGTCGGAAGTTTACATACACCTTAGCCAACTACATTTAAACTCAGCTTTTCACAATTCCTGACATTTAATCCTCGTAAAACTTCCCTGGCTTAGGTCAGTTAGGATCACCACTTTATTTTAAGAATGGGAAATGTCAGAATAATAGTAGAGAGAATTATCAGTTTTGTTTCTTTCATCACATTCCCAGTGGGTCAGAAGTTTACATTCACTTAATTAGTATTTGGTAGCATTGCCTTTAAATTGTTTAACTTGGGTCTAATGTTTCGGGTAGCCTTCCACAAGCTTCCCACAATAAGTTGGGTGAATTTTGGCCCATTCCTCCTGACAGAGCTGGTGTAACTGAGTCAGGTTGTAGGCCTCCTTGCTCGCACACGCTTTTTCAGTTCTGCCCACAAATTTTCAATAGGTTTGAGGTCAGGGCTTTGTGATGGCCACTTCAATACCTTGACTTTGTTGTCCTTAAGCCATTTTGCCACAACTTTGGAAGTATGCTTGTGGGGTCATTGTTCATTTGGAAGACTCATTTGCGTCAACTTCCTGACTGATGTCTTGAGATGTTGAATTTTCCATTCCTCATGATGCCATCTATTTTGTGAAGTGCACCAGTCCCTCCTGCAGCAAAGCACCCCCAAAACATGATGCTGCCACCCCTGTGCTTCACGGTTGGGATGGTGTTCTTCGGCTTGCAAGCCTCCTCCTTTTTCCTCCAAATATAATGATGGTCATTATGGCCAAACAGTTCTATTTTTGTTTCATCAGACCAGAGGACATTTCTCCAAAAAGTACGATCTTTGTCCCCATGTGCAGTTGCAAACCATAGTCTTGTTTTTTTATGGCGGGTTTGGAGCAGTGGCTTCTTCCTTTCTGAGCGGCCTTTCAGGTTATATCGATATAGGACTCGTTTTACTGTGGATATAGATACTTTTGTACCTGTTTCCTCCAGCATCTTCAAGGTCCTTTGCTGTTGTTCTGGGATTGATTTGCACTTTTCGCACCAAAGTACGTTAATCTCTAGGAGACAGAACGCGTCTCCTTCCTGAGCAGTATGACGGCTGCGTGGTCCCATGGTGTTTATACTTGCGTACTATTGTTTGTACAGATGAACGTGGTACCTTCAGGCATTTGGAAATTG
Source organism: Hucho hucho (assembly GCA_003317085.1). Taxonomy (NCBI): domain Eukaryota; kingdom Metazoa; phylum Chordata; class Actinopteri; order Salmoniformes; family Salmonidae; genus Hucho; species Hucho hucho. The sequence goes on from QNTS01001906.1 coordinate 68,400, forward strand.
CTCCCAAGGATGAACCAGACTTGTGGAGGTCTACAATTTATTTTCTGGAATCTTGGCTGATTTCTTTTGATTTTCCCATGATGTCAAGCAAAGAGGCACTGAGTTTGAAGGTAGGCCTTGAAATACATCCACAGGTACACCTCCAATTGACTCAAATTATGTCAATTAGCCTCAAATGATGTCAATCAGAAGCTTCTAAAGCCATGACATCATTTTCTGGAATTTTCCAAGCTGATTAAAGGCACAGTCAACTTAGTGTATGTAAACTTCTGACCCACTGGAATTGTGATACAGTGAATTAATTATAAGTGAAATAATCTGTCTGTAAACAATTGTTTGAAAAATTACTTGTGTCATGCACCGACTTGCCAAAACTATAGTTTGTTAACAAGAAATGTGTGGAGTGGTTGAAAAACAAGTTTTAATGACTCCAACCTAAGTGTATGTAAACTTCCGACTTCAACTGTATATATTTAAAGAATCCTGTTTATCTTATATTCCATAATTAGCTATTAATATTTGTAGTAATGTTGGCAATTTATGCTAAGGATTTTTACCTCTCACCAGTCTCGCCATTACCAAAATTACATTATGGCAAGCAATAATTATACTAGCAAACAATTATTGTGAATCATCCGATATTGTCCCTAACACCTTTTACTCCCTCGCAACAGTTGTGGGATACACACACACCCACACACATACACACTCATACACACTCAAACACTTTCCCCACAACAACCATAGACTCAGATTCTCAACAGTTGCACCATCCCAGAGCCTAACTCAAGAAAGGTCTTGATTTACGAATCATATACAGTTGCAGCTGTATGAGAAGGCCAGCAAAACTGTGCAAAAAAATTGGCAGAAATGGGGAGATTTTATTAACCATTGTCACATCCTAAATGATGGAGGTCAGATATACCCCCTTCCCCTGAAACACCCACAACATGGTCCCCCGTAGTGACCATATTCCCAAGCATCTCCGTGCAGTCAGACCTTTGATTTTGTGCTACCATGACCACAATAATATGCCGCCTTTCTGAATGTCCGAGTGTGACCCCCTCCCCATGGGTTACTGCAGCTAGTGTTGCCAGCACTGCCACTGCCTGGGTGGGGGCACCCCACCGGAATCCCCACCGGCTAGGTACAAGGTCGTCAAGGTTTTCATTAGCAGCTTTGAGAATTTCCTTGTACATTATGCTCTCCCTTTAGGGGGCTCTGGCTTTGCAGGACCAACCTTGCCAGGCAGGCTCAGAATCTTTAGGGGGCGGTGCTGCTCTAGGTCTCTGACCGCTTTTTGGCTGCATACAGGCTGCTTACAGCAGGCCCATAAGACAGATAGGGACTTCTCCTTAGTGTCAGGGTCGTTCAGGTGGCTGTCTAGGGTATGGGGTTGTGGACCGTTCCATCAATATAGGACCAAAAATAAATAAATTAGATGTATAATTTTTTTTTAAATGTAGTTCCCCATGACAGGACAACAAATAAATTAGATGTATAATTTATTTTAAAACGCTGTTCCACCATGATAGGACAATAAATAAATAAGATGTATAATTCATTATAAAATATATATCCCTCATCTGAACAACATTGAAAGCTCTCTCACAACACCTGCTCACAGTATTACATTGGTTCTAGGATATGCAACCATTTCCTTTCTCACTCAACGCCACACTTTCCCAAACACCAAAAAACACACACCACACCATCCATCTACACATACTGTGCCTTCTGTTTACTGTATTTTTATCTCCACCATGTTGAATTAGTGTTTTTGTGTTCAAATTAGTTATATTTGGATAGATAGAAAAGCAAAAAAAAATTGTTGTATTATTACAATCCATATCAGGGCTAGAATTGTGTGTTTCATTATTTGCCTCCTCTATGAGAACTTTGTAATTTTTAAAATAGCCATGGAGTAGTCTTTGTGTCTCTGAACAACTGGTTATCAATATACAGTTTATCGACCACGAAAGCTATGCGTTTACTTTTCAATCTATTTTCCTTGAAAATTGGATATAGAACTTTACGCTGTTCTGCAATTTCCTTCAGGAACTGGTCATTCATGCCTATTTTCGTGCCATTTTGTCAATAGCTTCGCGTGGGATCTGAAGCGCTGTAAGGAGGAACTCTCTTACTACAGATTCAGAAACTTTCTCTTGGATACCTGTAGGTACCAGATTCTCTCTCATGGATCTAGTCTGTATGTCAAGTGAGGCTTCTCTCAGAACGATGTTCTCCTTTTTAAGTTCATTAACTTCCCGTTTCAATCTTATTGACTGTCCCTTTCAGCTTGTTTGTGTCTTTCTCCAATGTCGCAGCTTTTCGTCACTCATCTCGAGGCTTGCCTTCAACTCTTTTATATCCTTACTGACTAGTTCAAGTATATCCAGTTTGTCATTTATTGATTTTAACAGATGTGTTTCGACCTTTACCATTCCCGCTGGTGAAAGGATTAAATCGTCTGTGTCTGTAGAAGAGTCACGTTTTTGTTTTGAAATTGGTTCCCGTCTTACTCTCCGTCATGTTGAGATAGGTTCCCCTGTCTTACTCTCCGTCATGTTGAAATAGGTTCCCCTGTCTTACTCTCCGTCATGTTGAAATAGGTTCCCCTGTCTTACTCTCTGTCATGTTGAGATAGGTTCCCCTGTCTTACTCCCCGTCATGTTGAGATAGGTTCCCCTGTCTTACTCCCCGTCATGTTGAGATAGGTTCTCCTGTCTTACTCCCCGTCATGTTGAGATAGGTTCCCCTGTCTTACTCTCCGTCATGTTGAGATAGGTTCTCCTGTCTTACTCCCCGTCATGTTGAGATAGGTTCCCCTGTCTTACTCTCCGTCATGTTGAGATAGGTTCTCCTGTCTTACTCCCCGTCATGTTGAGATAGGTTCCCCTGTCTTACTCTCCGTCATGTTGAGATAGGTTCCCTTGTCTTACTCTGTCATGTTTGGGTGTTGCTTGTTTTCATAATATTTGTCGATACATCTCTAGTCTTACGGTTTATTTTGTGTTGTTATCCAGATTGAAGGTGATCACCCACCAGATTGTGTAGTGCTAATATTTAGTCTAACTTACAGATATTGAATATTACGTTTTTATCTTGAGGTGGTCTACATAGCTGTGTTCAGTCCGGCATCTTGCTGCTTCTACTCTCTCTCACACGCAAGTCGTCCTGAGACATCTGGTGTTGGTGTGGGTGTGGTGGTTGGTAGTGGTGTGGTGGTTGGTAATGGTGTGGTGGTGGGTGTGGGTGTAATGGTGGGTGTGGGTGTGGTGGTTGGTAGTGGTGTGGTGGTGGGTGTGGTGGTTGGTGTGGGTGTGGTGGTTGGTAGTGGTGTGGTGGTTGGGAGCGCACCAGTCATGTTCTGTGGAGGAGGAGATCCAAAGGAGAAGATGGAGATGGATGGATCGGCCACACCCTCTTTAGCCCCCCTACAACATCACCAGGCAAGCTCTGTCAAGCTCTGTCTTGGATCCAACACGTGGAGGTGAGAGCTTCAAATGGACAGAAAAAACACCAAAAGATCTGGCATGAGGTGAAATGAGCTGGAGAAGACAGCCCAGAACAGAGTAAGATGGAAAGGAGTCGACGATAGCATATGCTTTTTAAGTAATGTCATTATTTCACCACCAGACAGCAGTAGAGGTCTATTTCATTGCAGGTTGCAGAGCTTAAGTCAATGATATATTCTGCCTTGTACTGCATTAATAGACAGAACGAATGGACTGCAAACACACACACACACACACACTGTTAATCTCCACGTCTCTCTCTGTCACCCCCACTGCTCTGCATGGTTTAATCCGCCCTGTCATGGGATGTATCCGTCATGGGGCTTGTCTCTGTGCATTGCTGACATGGCACCTGGGACCCGCTACGTATGTGTATGACAAAAGAGCCAGTAGCAAAAAGCTGAGTCTGTCAGAGGAAAAGTACAGTGAATATAAGGATATTCATCAACTCTTGGAGGACTAACTATGAAAGTGGACGTCAAAAATACTTCTTTATTGTTAAAGACCAACGCGTTTTGGCATGTGCCCTTCCTCTGGGTTTTTGGAGGAAAGTACAGTGACATACAGTCCTGTGAAGAGAGGCAGAAGATTGAGGGGTGAGGAGGGGCAAGTTGAGGTGAGGTGCAGCAAGCGACAAAGGAGCAGTATCAGCAGTAGTGGCAATGGAATACTAATAGGGGACATGTGGCAGAGAGTGACTGTGAGCCAACAGTGCCTGCACACACACACACACTCCCATCAGCAGTTGGTAGGACAATCGGGGGGTCTAGTCAAGCAGGGTGTCGTCATGCATCTCAAGCATAGTGTTGTCAGCCTGTAAGCCCGTCAGTTCAGAGGTGCATCTCTCTTCTCTCTGACACCCGTGCAGCAATGCCAGTTCAACCCTCACCAGCATTTATTTTCAGAAGCACAGGAGCAGCAACCAGTGCCACCCAGAGTCACACTCCTCTTCCCGTGCCGACACACACACACAAAACACACAGAAAGGACAATAAGCACACACAGAGAGAAAGGACAACACACACACGTGCACAGACACACACGAGCATGTGTAATGGACAACTCACACACACACACACACACACACACACAGAAAACATGAATTACTGTTACTATTATTCCAGTCTGAGGGACTGTTAATTGTCAACATGGAATAAAGCAAATGTCTGTATACTGTACATTTTCAAACATCACCTGCATCATCCTATGACTTGGAGGATAAAGAACATATGGCTACTCATTGACCTTTGGCAGTATCAGGCTGGACTAAGATTTTAGGAGCAAGGTATCGACCATGGCCAAAGACACACATCCCTCCTTCCCTTATGTGAAATGTAAGAGCAGGATATTTCTTTATTTCAATACACACACACACAAACACACACTTCACTTCCATGGGTGTAATTGCAGTACACAATGGTACTTTAAGCCGTGCGTTTTCTCATCAGTGCAAAGTAATTACACAGGGCCCCAGGGGTGGCAAAAAAACACATTGTGGTAAACCGTGGGGTGTTGGGTTGAGCGTGCAGAGATTAACACAGAGACAGTGAGGTTTTAGTCCGCAAACACAACTTTACTAGGCCATAAAATAAACATAACAAAGACAATCACGTAGGTTTGACTCAGTCCTTCTTCTCAGCTTTGGCTCTGTGTCGGTCTCTCCCTGTTCTCTCTGGCGGTGTGCCACAGTGCTCCTTTTATGTGGCCTCCACGGCTGGTTGGCACTTTCCTCTAATTACCTTCACTTGGAGCTATCCGTGTCGGGGTGCCCAGCTCGTGTACTCCCAGCAGAGGGAGCCAACGTCACATCACGTACCTCCCCTCTATTACCACCTCCTGGGATAGACCTCCTGGGATACCATCACAACATGTAGAGCGGAGAATGAACCCTGCACTAGCAGGTGATGGAGACTGGCTGCATCAGGATTATTAAACAGGAGACCAGGCAGCAGCATACTGATCAGATCACCTACCCTCTCAGCTCAGTTCAGTTCATTACAGCTCCTCTCCTCTCCGTTCGACCAGGCTCTGTTTCAGCTCTAAGCTCTCAGCTCAGCTCCTCTCCTCTCAGTTCGACCAGGCTCTGTTTCAGCTCTAAGCTCTCAGCTCAGCTCCTCTCCTCTCAGTTCGACCAGGCTCTGTTTCAGCTCTAAGCTCTCAGCTCAGCTCCTCTCCTCTCAGTTCGACCAGGCTCTGTTTCAGCTCTAAGCTCTCAGCTCAGCTCATCTCCTCTCAGTTCGACCAGGCTCTGCTTCTTAGGATCTGGAGAGAGAGAGAGAGGATGTTTGTCAGCTTGTTGACTTGTGAGAGAGGTTATAAGGGGGTATGTATGGTATGCACTACATTGGTATGTATGGTATGCACTACAAGTAAGTCATCTCTAATTCATTTGGGTGCCCAATAATACTTTGTTTGCAATGTAGAGTGGATTTTATTGGGGAATAAAGTCACTGTGTGCAGATGGTTATTTTAAGCACGCAACACACGCACACACAAACACACAAACACGTGTTAATTGAGTGTTATTATCATGCTAAATCGGTGACATTTAATTCAATATCAAACTGTGAAAGTAATTAAACTGTTCAGTTATAGTAACACACACACACACACTGCCAACCAAGGAAAATCAACTACACTTTCCCTTTCACTTGATTTGGTTCATTTTTAGACCAGTGGGCCTGTCTAACTTGGGGTTACTTTTATGCCAGGGATGATTTCATGTCCCAGTCTGCTGCTGGTCGATGTCACTCCCCCTCTCCCTATCTCTCTGTGTATCTGGCTTACAGTATACCCCAAACCTCCAAGAAGCATACTTCCCTCCTGCGTACTTGAGTCCTGCTGCTTCTCACACATACGTGATCTGACATCTTGAGTTCATTTCAGTTCATCTTCAGTTCATTTCAGTTGATGGCCATGTTACTAAGGTGAACTGTGTTACAAATGGCTATTGGTTCCCAGTTTTCTATTTTATTTAACCAGGTAGGCCAGTTGAGAACAAGTTCTCATTTACACTGAGACCTGGCCAAGATAAAGCAAAGCAGTGCGACAAAAACAACAACACAGAGTTACACATGGGATAAACAAAAGTACAGTCAATAACGCAATAGAAAATCTATATACAGTGTGTGCAAATGGAGTAAGGAGGTAAGGCAATAAATAGGCCAATAGTAGCGAAGTAATTACAATTTCAGCAAATTAACACTGGAGTGTTAGATGTGCAGATGATGATGTGCAAGTAGAAATACTGTTGTGCAAAAGAACAACAAAAGTAAATAAAAACAATATGGGGTTGAGGTAGGTAGTTGGATGGATGGGGTATTTACAGATGGGCTGTGTACAGCTGCAGCGATCGGTAAGCTGCTCAGATAGCTGATGCTTAAAGTTAGTGATTTTTGCAATTCGTTCCAATCATTGGCAGCAGAGAACTGGAAGGAAAGGCAGCTAAAGGAGGTGTTGGCTTTGGGGATGACCAGTGAGATATACCTGCTGGACCACGTGCTACGGGTGGGTGTTGTTATGATGACCAGTGAGCTGAGATAAGGCGGAGCTTTACCTAGCAAAGATAGAGAGAGAGAGGTAGAAAAAAAAGAGAGCAAGAGAGAGAGAGGTGTGAGCAGCCAGCCACTGGATGCGTTAAGAGATTAAGTGTACCCATCTATGATCTTCACAACATGTCAACTGTGTTGTCAGAACCCTCTGAATAGCCACAACACTGAATAGACTCAGCTACCATTCTAGCTGGAAAAGGACACTACAGTTACAGGTCTTTCTTCTCTTTCTTCTCTTCCTCTGAAAATGTATGGAAAGGTAACACTACCCAGACACTGTAATACACCTGTCCACAGCTTCTCACCTTGACACAGGTGTGAGTGTGTGTGTTTGTGTGTGTGGCCTACGTGTGTGCCCGCCAAACGATGTCATCATTGCTAATTTAGCGTTAGCATTATCCTCCTGTTGATGTGCTAAACAATGGAAAGATAACGCACACACACACAGGTGAGATGGACATATCACTTCCCCTCATGTGCAGTTGTTGCCTGACACCTCATGACAGGATCCTCTGTGATTGGTTCACACCAGCCCCACCCACTTGGCCACTTCAATGGTGTGATAAAGAACCTGGGAGCTGCTGAAAAGACACACAGGTATCAGTTACCTAGCTTATGTTGTCCATGCTGACTGCAATGTATGTAGCTAAACCTCTGTGTTGTGATTATGTCATGTAATACTTTGCTTGTGTGTTTGATGGGAGACAATCAGACACAAGACAGATTTCCCCAAGGGGATAATGTCTAGCTTCTCTAGCCTGGATCCCGATCTGTTTCTGCTGTAGGGGAGAGTGGGCTAAGTTGGGTTGAGCCACCCTTGCTTCTAGAAAACCATACATAAAATGTAGAATTTGACAAAATATTTAGGAAGAGGTCATAATTTCATGGAGTCTGTAAAGGAAGAAACCACATGGAAAAAGTGGTAAGCAAGTAAGGTCCAAAAAACTGATTTTCACCAAGTCAAAATAATTTATTGTGTTAGATAAATGTATTGTGTTAGATAAATGTATTGTATTAGATAAATGCATTGTGTTAGAGGTTTCATGATGTGTGTATCTTTAGTATTATAGTCACATGTACATGGTTGCAGATGTAATTACAGGGTACAGTGAAATTCTTGAGCTCTGAACTTCAAAAATCCAGGTCAAAGTGAAATTAACAATAAAAGATCATATAAGTAGATAATAATACAAATAATAATATTTGGAAAATTTTTGAAAATTTGCACAGAAAATCGTTTCTGTTTTTTTTAATAGTTATTGCATTCTCCTCAATGAAAGAAGCAGAGATTCCCACAGAAAAGTTTACCAGTGTCAGTTATGGTGAAACAATATTTATCAAGTTATGACATTATTCTGGCGAGCAAAGTTAATTTGGTCTTCTAGGGCAACATACAATGACAGAAGAGAAGCTGCATGTACCTAATTATAGACAAGTTGACTAAGAAAAAAAATATCCTGCACCACCTGTCAAAAAATTGTTCTGCTGTCTCTGACTGTAGCCTACAGCGCATTTTCTATATTAGCAGGTTAGGGTCGGGTGTGGCCCTCAGATATACACTTTATCACATATAGTTGTGTGGTTACAGATGGGTTATTGCAGGCGGGTGCAGGTGAACAAACAGCTGACCTGTGCACCACTACTCCTCCTGCCTACATGCCCAGCCCTCAGACGCTCTGACTGTTCAGAATAAGGAAAACATCCCATATCATAACCAACATGGCCCAGGTGCAATCTCAGTAATGCACAGCGACACGCCCCACGCCCTTCATGGATACATCACATGACAGGGCAGATAAACCCTGCAGAGAAGTGGGGGTGACAGACAGATACATGGAGATTAACAGTGTGTGTGTGTCTGTGTGCCATGGCAGAGTCCAAACAGTCTATTCTGCTGTCTATATTAATGCAGGACAAGGCAGAAGCAATCCTTGACTCAAGCTCTGCAACCTGCAATGAAATAGACCTCTACTCCTCTCTGGTGGTGAAATAATGACATGACTTCCTTCCTTTCTTTAGGAGCATACACCAGGCAACTCAAACTCAACTCTGGACATTGAAGCCAGTTCCACCACAGGAGGTTGGTGGCACCTAAATTGGGGAGGACGAGCTCGTGGTAATGGCTGGAGCAGAATCAGTAGAATGGTATCAAATACATCAAACACATGGTTCCCATGTGATTGATGCCATTCCATTTCCCCTGTCCCAGTCATTATTATGAGCCGTCCTCCCTTTCAGCAGCCTCGTGTGAGATCCACTGCATTTTTTCATTGTTCCCCCCTAATTAGGGACTCATTTAGACCTTGGACACCAGGTCGGTGAAATGTATTATCAGCTAGAACAGAAAATCAGCAGGCTCCGGACTTCCTATGTTGAATACCCCTGCGTAGGCAATCGACGACTCCTCTCTATCGTACTTTGTTCTGGGCTTCTCCAGCTCAGTCCACCCCATGCCAGATCTTTTGACATCTAAAATGTAAATGATCTAAAATGTAAATGATCTGAAACAAAACATCATAAGAATACTTATTTACATATTTCAATCTCCCTTCGTCTGCCTGAAGTTACTGAATTGAAAACTGAATTGATCATTACTCACTGGTCAGTGTGCTAATGACCTGCTCCTCTCCAGGGTCAGTCTGTTCTCTCCTTACGTTCAGGATGTGTTTGACCGAGTCCAGCAGGCCAAACACCTGGGCCAGATTACTCAACACTGCCACCTCTACCAGACAGGAATCTGAGATCCATCAGTGGGCAACCAATCACATGGTCAGTAACAACACATCCATCAACCAATCACAGGGTCACTTACAACACATCCATCCATCTCCCCCTTCACATTCTCTGTAACAACACATCCATCAGTCAATCAATTAATCAAAGCAAACTTTATTCACTTACTAATGTAAGACAATTCAACAAGACATAAAATGTGTCCCCTATTTTGGGGGATGCCCCACAAAATACCATTATCTAGTCTTTACCTTAATCCTCAGAAGTCAACAATACTTGACATGTACCCTGTACCCTATTTCCTGTGTCTTAGGTGCCAGTGTGCCAGAACCCACCTGCGTCCTGCATGGAGTGAGTAGCTGCACTCCTCTCTGCATCTCCAGCAGCTCTGTCCTGATGTTGTCTACCACCTCCCCCATCAGGCCCACGTCAGCTATGACTTTCTAGAAGTTCTTCTCCTTTGGGGGAACATAAAGGTTCAAAGTTCAAGTTCAAAGTAGTTTATATGCCATTTCAGTCACACTTAATGATACGAGTGTGAAAGATGTGAGAAAGAATTCATCCAGTTGCATACCAAGTATACCTACAGTCAAATACATGTGTCACATACTTTCAAATACTTGAGATGTGGTTGGTTTAGCTTGACCAGCATGCAGGGAGGGCAGAGTTTGCACTTTTGGCAGAGTTTGCACATTTTACCGGGCGAGCTAAACCAATCGCACCCAACTGCAAGTATTTGATAATGTATTTGACCCAGGTATGAAGCTTAGATTAATACAAGACTAATGACCAGACATCTATTTGATCTCAGAGTTGTGTATAACTACAGTTGAAAGTCACTGGTGGGAGCTGTTTGAGTGAAGATCTCACCTGATACTGTATGTCTCCATGGTTACGGACCCTGAACTCCATTGCCACTGTTCCGGTGAGAACCTCTGACCGCTCCTCTGTTGTCATGGCAACCTGGCCACCATTACCTATCACCACCTGGGCTACAGGGAGAGAGACATGGTCAGCTACACTACTTACATATTCAATACACAAAATAACACAGATGGTTCTGGTCCTGGATGCTTATTGACTGATACTGTATTCCAAACTTGTGTATATATCCCAATTAAAATGTCAAGTTAATGGACATGTGTACAATATCACCAATTAAAAAATAAGTCAAAATGGGAGAAAAAGGTTTCTTACAGAAAATAACTGCCTGACAAACATTTAAATTTTGCCACAGACAACCTGAGATCTTTACAGCCCTCAGTGAGAGGTGTGTCTGGTCTCACCTTGTGAGGAGATGGGTGTGGTGAGTCTGCTGCCGTCAGGGGGGGAAGTGTGTGTTGTTGATCAGCAGGTCAAACTTGGTGCTACGACATGTGTTGGTGCGCAACCCTCCAGTTTCTGGCCCACCTCTCTAACTTCTAGACTACCTAGATTATGTCTATCTAATGATCTCAGATCTCTGCACAAGTGCTTAGGGGCTAGAGTCTAGGGGTTGATTTGTTACTGGTCGACTCTGCTCACCTGAGCATGACCCCTCCCATCCGGATAGCTCTCTTCCAGTCCTTCAGTGTAGCCTTCCCAGACATGTGGACAAACTGCTTGGAGACTAAATGTAATCTAAATGTGATTCTAAGTACAACACTCAATCATGAATGATTCATCTCAAAGGACATTGGTTATTTCAACTTAATGACTGCCTCAGGATCAGTGACTGAAGGACACACCGGCCGCTGCCATCTCTGATGACACATAACTCCATGCCATATCAACTACAATCATATCTGCCATCCAATCCCCACAAGATAGCATTTTTACTACATAATAACACATGTGAAACATATGAAATTCCAATCTCCTATCCCAATCTCTTTCACTGCTTTCACATTTCAGTGCCCACCAAATTGTGTATCTACTTATTGAAGAACGTAAAATAACCATCAACTGAATCAGCCCAGCCCTATATATACTGGAACACTTGGGCAAATATAGAACTTACCAGCTGTATTAAACTGGCCACCTTCCAAACACAACTCTTCAAAGGCAGGAGAGGAGAGGAAGAGAGGAGGAAGTGGCAGACAGGAGGAACATAGTTAAAGACTCAATGATTTAAAGAAGGTCATAGAGACTCAGAGCAACAGATCTGAGATCAGAGACTACTGGATCACAGGGGTAAAAAGAATGGACCAATGGAGAGGAAAATGACAGAACTACAAGACAGACAAGAGCCTGTGCTATGCATAGTAATGGTTGTGCCAGCATGGAGGAAATGCCAGTCCACTGGCTGGCCATCTGGGCAGGGTCAGAGTGTATGAGGGACCCCTGAGTGGTGGGCAGAGATCAATTATCAGTCTTACAGACAGGACAGCATGGGGAGCCAATGAGCCTGAAACGTGTGTGTGTGTCTATCTGTCTGTGTGTGCATATGCACATACATATGCATTCCTCCCTCCCTGCCTCCCTTCCTGCATAAATGTATCCATCCAACCATCTCTCTTTCCCAAGTGGCACAGTGGTCTAAGGCACTGCATCTCTGTGCTTGAGGTGTCACTTCAGACACCCTGGTTTGAATCCAGGCTGTATCACAACCGGCTGTGATTGGGAGTCCCATAGGGCGACGCACTATTGGCCCAGCATCGTCCAGGTTTGGCCGGTGTAGGTCGTCATTGTACCTAAGAATTAGTTCTTAACTGACTTGGCTAGTTAAATAAAGGTTAAAAAAATACAAATAAAATTGTGTTAACCAAGACATGAAACTTTATGACTGGGTAATATCTAGGTACTATCCATTATATATTTTAATGGTCCTGATCTATCATTTCTGACTGGCCGTCCCCTTGTGAGTCTCTGCTCTGTGTGCGCGTGTGTGTGCGCATGAGTACGTTTGTGCTGGTGTGCATCATCATTAAACACTAAAACTCTTGGCAAGAGCTGCCAATATTTCCCACCCAGCACCATAGACTCTGGGTCTGCTGGGTCACAGTGCAAAAGCATCAGCTTGTTCCTCATTTAGCACCATTTACCATCTGGCATCAACACACAAACACACACTGAAGAGATCTATCTATACAGTCAAGAGACAGACTTCAAATACAAGGAACTCAGTATATTAAATGAAGGATAGATGGGTACACGCACACATGCACACACACACACACAGACATGTGCACACACACTCAGCCACTCAAAGCCCAGCAGAGTGCTCATAGATGATAACGATCAACAGGCTCTCTGTGGAGAAAAGACAGAGGAGAGGGAACCAAGACTACTGATCTACGGAGAAGAGGAGGGAGGAAGGAGGTTGGGAGGTAGGGAGGGAGGGAGAAAGAGAGGGAGAGAGAAAGAGAGGGAAGAGAACGAAGGAAGCCCACAGATCCACAGAGGAAGAGGATGGAGGGGAGGGAGTGAACGGGATGGGCGAGAAAGGCACGATGGGCTGTCAATGTTCTCTTGATTGTAGTTTTCCCAGAAGTAACTCCCTCCGTGCCTTGTTCCAGACACAGTAGGAATGAAAATGTTGCCAAAGAGGATGGCTGATATTTTACATGTCCGTAATCAATTGTGCTGTTTTGTTAATTTTTTTGCGTTGTTTGTAACTTAATTTTTAACTTATTTTGTAGATAATGTTGCTGCTAACGTCTCTTATGACTGAAAATAACTTCTGGACATCAGAACTGGGATTATTCACCACGGACTGGAAGAAGCTTTTTCCTTTAACGAATCCGACGAGAAAGATATACTGCTCTCCCGGGAACAGGCCCAGATCCACATCATTTGCGTGAAGAAAAGACAGAGGAAAAGAGGGCGCAGATCAGGCTGCCTTCTGAGAATCCGTAGGCGAGCAAGTAAACTCCCATTGCCATCAATTCTACTTGCTCACATGCAATCATTGGAAAATAAAATGGATGACCTACGATTACGATGATCCTACCAATGGGACATTAAGAACTGCAATATCCTATGTTTCACAGAGTCGTGGCTGAACGACAACACGGACAATACAGAGCTGGAGGGATTTTCAATGCACCGGCAGAATAGAGAAGCTACGTCTGGTAAGACGAGGGGTGGGGGTGTGTGTCTTTGTGCATCGACGACATCGTCCCCACAGTGACTGTACGTACATTTCCCAACCAGAAGCCATGGATTACAGGCAATATCCGCATCGAGCTAAAGGCTAGAGCTGCTGCTTTCATGGAGTGGGACACTAATCCGGACGCCTATAAGAAATCCCGCTATGCACTCAGACGAACCATCAAACAAGCAAAGCGTAAATACAGGATTAAGATTGAATCCTACTACACTGGCTCTAACATTTGTTGGATGTGGCAGGGCTTGAAAACTATTAAGGACTACAAAGGGAAACCCAAACGTGAGCTGCCCAGTGACGCGAGCCTACCAGATGAGCTAAATGCCTTTTATGCTCGCTTCGAGGCAAGCAACACTGAAGCATGCACAAGAGCACCAGCTGTTCTAGATGACTATGTGATAAAGCTCTCGGTAGCCGATGTGATTAAGAACATTCACAAAGCCGCGGTGCCAGATGGATTACCAGGACGTGTACTCAAAGCATGCGCTGACCAACTGGCAAGTGTCTTCACTGACATTTTCAACTTCTCCCTGACTGAGCCTGTAATACCTACATGTTTAAAGCAGACCACCATAGTCCCTGTGCTCAAGGAAGCGAAGGTAACCTGTCTAAATGATTACCGTCCCATAGCACTCACATTGGTAGCCATGAAGTGCTTTGAAAGGCTGTTCATGGCTCACATCAACAACATCCTCCCGGATACCCTAGACCCACTCCAATTTGCATACCACCCCAACAGATCCACAGGTGACGCAACCTCACTCGCACTCCACACTGCCCTTTCCCACCTGGACAAAAGGAACACCTATGTGAGAATGCTGTTCATTGACTACAGCTCAGCGTTCAACACCATAGTGCCCACAAAGCTCATCACTAAGTTAAGGACCCTGGGACTAAAAACCTCCCTCTGCAACTGGATCCTGGACTTCCTGATGGGCCTCCCCCAGGTGGTAACGGTAGGCAACAACACGTCTGCCACGCTGATCCTCAACACTGGGGCCCCTCAAGGGTGTGTACTTAGTCCCCTCCTGTATTCCTTGTTCACCCATGACTGCGTGGCCAAACACGAATACAACACCATCATTAAGTTTCTGATGACACAACAGTGGTAGGCCTGATCACCGACAACAATGAGACAGCCTATAAGGAGGAGGTCAGAGAACTGTCAGTGTAGTGCCAGGACAACAACCTCTCCCTCAATGTGAGCTGGACAAAGGAGCTGATCGTGGACTACAGGAAAAGTTGGGCCCAACAGGCCCACATTAACATCAACAGGGCTGTAGTGAAGCGGGTCGAAAAGCTTAAAGTTCCTTGGTGTCCACATCACCAACCATCTATCATGGTTCAAACACATCAAGACAGTCGTGAAGAGGGCACAACACAACCTTTTCCCCCTCAGGAGACTGAAAAGATTTGGCATGGGTCCCCAGATCCTCAAAACGTTCTACAGCTGCACAATTGAGAGCATCCTGACCGGTTGCATCACCACCTGGTATGGCAACTGCTCGGCATCTGATCGTAAGGCACTACAGAATGTATTGCGTACGGCCCAGTACATCACTGGGGCCAAGCTTCCTGTAATATAGAACCTCTAAAATAGGCGGTGTCAGAGGAAAGCCCATAACATTTTTAGAGACTCCAGCCACCCAAGTCATAGACTGTTTTCTCTGCTACCGCACAGCAAGCGGTACCGGAGCGTCAAATTTAGGACCAAAAGGCTCCTTAACAGCTTCTACCGCCAAGCCATAAGACTGCTGAACAATTCATCAAATGGCCACCGGACTATTATATTGACCCTCCCCCATTTGTTTTGTACGCTGCTGCTACTCGCTGTATATTATCTTTGCACAGTCACTTCACCCCTACCTACATGTACAAATTACCTCAAATAACCTGTACCCCCGCACACTGACTCGGTACTGGTACCCCCTGTATATAGCCTCGTTATTGTTTTGTTATTGTGTTACTTTTGATTATTTTTTACTTTAGTTTATTTGGTAAATATTTTCTTAACTCTTCTTGAACTGCACTGTTGGTTAAGGGCTTGTAAGGAAGCATTTCACTGTAAGGTCTACACTTGTTGTATTTGGCGCATGTGACAAATAAAGTTTGATTTGATTTGACTAGGGCCATTTTAACCGAAGGACCAAGTCAAATTATGTATCGCTTCTCTTTTTACTCTAAGAACACATTATTCTGTCTATCGCTTTTCTCTCTCAGACTCCATTCCACTATCACTGTCCTCCATGTTTCTCTCTTCCTCCCTTCCTCTTCCAGTCTCTTATCGCTCTCTCTCTCATCTATTGGAGTGACAACTGGAATTCTGGGCCAGTGAAACTAACCAACCGATAGAGAGGGAAGGAAGGGGGTGAGCGCCAGATGGGAGCCAGAAGAGAAACAAACATCCTTGGAGGAGGGTAACTGCTGATCATCTTGGAGTGTAATGAAAAGAGCATTAGCCAAACATTGGCTTAAGGCTGATAAGGATAATATAGCACAGCTCCTAGCTACATAGCTTTTAGACAAGACATTAGATATCTGGGCTGAAGGGAAACTTTTTTATCCTTCAAAATAACCAATAATATAAAACTCAGCTTTCAGAGTAGGATACAAACATTAGCCCCAGGATCTCCACTCTTCTTTCTCTACATGCAAAGGACAAACATTGTTTTTTATATTGAATGGATCTTTTCTTTTCCTTTAGATTGTTTTCAGAAAGCAATCATATACAGAGCTGGTAAGGTTGTGCTTAGAAAAATGCATCAACACACACACTCACACACTAACATATGTCATCAGAGTGTACAAAACATTAGGAACACCTTCCTAGTATTGAGTTGCATCCCCTTTGCCCTCAGAATAGCCTCAATTCGTTGGGGGATGGAGTCTACAAGGTGTCGAAAGCATTCCACATGAATGCTAGCCCATGTTGTATCAATTTGTTTGGATATCAATACCAAGGCACTCTGACCAGACAGTTGCAGTTAAAAAATAGTTGGCATATTCATGTAGGAAGATTAAAACAAGGCAAACACATGGGCTACTGCTTAAGTGCTGGTTTAATATGGGCTGTCCTTAGTAGACTTCTCCACCAGCCAGATGTCCCAAATAAGCCTTGCGAAACAATGCTTAGATTAACCAATATTTGCCAAAGATACTGTACGTTCTTGTACTATTGCAAAATGTTATATTATCTTGAATATTTCGCAATAGTACAAGGACATATAATTAAGTGATAATTGTTCAGAGAAGATAGCTAACAACACAGCTAACACAATCCGTTCAAACTGAAGCTCGAAAGACTGCAAACTAGCTGCACTTTGTTTAGTTTTCCGTGTTTTCTATTGATATTTCTTTGTATATATCCATAACAATGATGCTGATTCATGATTTCGACTGGCTGAGAAACGCTGCCTGTCTGTCTCATCCCGACTCCCGACACATTCGTTACTATGCGACAACTGAAGATCAAATTTGAATATTGAAACAATTTTGCAGATGTCGGAGAGACAGACAGCAAGGTTTATGCAAATCTCCGCAGTTTAAAACGAAATGTTTGTCTTTTAGACTATGTCTACATGCTTTTTATAGTGGAGATCAAGTTTATAAATTGCCTTGCTGGGCTGATGAGACAGTGGATTGCGCAGTTAGATGGAACAGAGTAAATAGGCATTTTAACATCATAGATTTACCCAGTAGTATCTTGTGGAATAGACACCGGCTGGAAAGCGGTTTTAACCATTTAGCATTCAGGATTAGACACACCCGTTGTATAATGGGCAAATATTGGTTGACCTAAGCATTGTTTCGCCAGACTCATTTGGATCATCTAGCTGGTGGACAAGTCTACTGATAAACTAATCAAATACCATATAATTGTGCTTGACTGTGTGGATTGTTGGGACGTGGGGCAATAATTCGTTTTTATAAGAGGTGTATCTTACTTCACTCCAATAAACACAACCGATGGAGAATAGCACAGCACTATAATATAGTTTTACAATTTACTATTTTCTACATTGTAGAATAATAGTGAGGACATCAGGACTATGAAATAGGGATTTATTTAGTTATTTAGTCAAGTTACACTTAACCAGCATGGCTACCACAGTATTCTGCAGCAATACACCATCCCATCTGGTTTGCACTTAGTGGAACTATCCTTTGTTTTTCATCAATGACCCAAAACACACCTAAAGGCTGTGTAAGGCCTATTTGACCAACGAGGAGAGTGATGGAGTGCTGCATCAGATGACCTGGCCTCCACAATCACCCGACCTCAATCCAATTGAGTTGTTTTGGGTTGGACCACAGAGTGAAGGAAAATCAGCCAAAAAGTGTTCAGCATATGTGGGAACTCCTTCAAGACTGTTGGAAAAGCATTCCAGGTGACTACCTTAAGAAGCTGGTTGAGAGAATGCCAAGAGTGTGCAAAGCTGTCATCAAGGCAAAGGGTGGCTACTTTGAAGTCTCAAATATAAAATGTGTTTTGATTTTTGGTTACTACATGATTCTATATGTGTTATTTCATAGTTTTGATGTCTTCAATATTTTTCTACAATGTAGAAAATAGTAAAAATAAAGAAAAACCCTTGAATGAGTAGGTGTGTCCAAACTTTTGACTGGAACTGTATATATATATATATATATATATATATAGTGCATTCGGAAGTATTCAGACCCCATGATTTTGTCCACATTTTGTCATGTTACCACTTTATTCTAAAATGTATTAAATAATTGTTTTCCCTTATTAATCTACACACAATACCCCATAATGACAAAGTGAAAACAGAAATACCGTATTTACATAAGTATTCAGACCCTTTGATATGAGACTCGAAATTGAGCTCAGGTGCATTCTGTTTCAAATTGATCATCGTTGACATGTTTCTATAACTTGATTGGAGTCCACTTGTGATGAATTCAATTGATAGGACATGATTTGATTTGTAAAGGCTCACACCTGTCTATATAAGGTCCCACAATTGAAAATTAATGTCAGAGCAAAAACCAAGCCATGAGGTCGAAGGAATTGTCTGTGGAGCTCCGAGACAGTACTGTGTCTAGGCACAGATCTGGGGATGGGTAACAACAAATCTCTGCAGCATTGAAGGTCCCCAAAAACACAGTGGCCTCCATCATTCTTAAATGGAAGAAGTTTGGATCCACCAAGACTCTTCCTAGAGCTAGCCACCCAGCCAAACTGAGCAATCGGGGGAGAAGGGCCTTGGTCAGGGAGGTGACGAAGAACTCAATGGTCACTGACAGAGCTTCTGAGTTCCTCTGTGGAGATGGAAGAACCTTCCAGAAGGACAACCATCTCTGCAGCACTCCACCAATCAGGCCTTTATGGTAGTGGCCAGACGGAAAGCCACTCCTCAGTAAAATGCACATGACAGCCCGCTTGGAGTTTGCCAAAAGGCACCTAAAAACTCTCAGACCATGAGAAACAAGATACTTTGGTCTGAAGAAACCAAGATTGAACTCTTTGGCCTGAATGCAAAGCGTCACATCTGGAGGAAACTTGGCACCATCCCTATGGTGAAGCATGGTGGTGGCAGCATCATGCTGTGGGGATGTTTTTCAGCAGCAGGGACTGGGAGACTAGTCAGGATCGAGGCAGATGAACGGAGCAAAGTACAGAGAGATCCTTGATGAAAACATGCTCCAGAGCGCTCAGGACCTCAGACTGGGGCTAAGGTTCCAACAGGACAACAACCCTAAGCAGTAGTATATATATACTACATGAAAAGTATGTGGACACCTGCTCGTCAAACATCTAATTCCAAAATCATGGGCATTAATATGGAGTTGGTCCTGCCTTTGCTGCTTTAACATCCTCCACTCTTCTGGGAAGGCTTTCCACTAGATGTTTGAACACTGCTGCGGGGACTTGCTTCCATTCAGCCACAAGAGCATTAGCGAGGTTGGGCACTGATGTTGGAGGAGACCCGTTGTCAGTATCTAATGGGTAAGATTTGAATGGAGAACGCTGATCCGAGAGCAGCGCTGCCTTTCTTTCGATCCTATCAGTATCAACACATGCTCTAATGACACACTTATTGAAAGTTCTCCCTACGTGGTGTTTTGGGAAACACATGTTAGTCTTTCGGCCATTATAGAAATTATGCATCGTTAAAACACTCGGAAGCTTAAGTTCCATCGCTTACGGCTATCACTTCATAGATATGGCTATTTGCATTCCTGCAAAACGTGGATTCTCCCTTTAAAAAGGGGAGGGGGTGAATATCTTCAACTGCTTAACATTAAGCACATATCAGTTCCTGTAAGTGACTTTCAAAGTACTGAATAAGTTGGCTGAGTGAGCATTTCGAAATAAAAGAACAAATCCGGGGGTGTTCCCCCAGACCCCCATAAATCTGTTGTTAATTCCCACAAACTCTTTATTTGTGTCTTTTTTTTGTGTGGTCAGGACTGGCCTTGATTTCAATATCCTTTAAAACAGTTAACTTTGATACAAATTACATTTTGTAGCAGGTTAGGAAAGCATTTTCGCTTTTCCTTACCTTAACCTAATTCTCCTAACCTGCTACTTTCATTCTCCTAACCTGCTGCGTTAATTCTCCTAACCTGCTGCGTAAGTCGTAGCTGTATCGAAGTGGTGTGTTTTTAGGGAATCTCATCCAAGGACTTAGATTTTTGCTCTGGTCTGGACCAAATCTGAACCAGTTATGGACATTTATGTTTGGTTCAGATTTGGTCCAATCTGGACTGGCCTTGATTTGGCCCAAACACAGACATCTATGTTTGGTTCAGATTTGGTCCAATGTGTCGGAGAAAACAGAGTACAACTGGTTACCGTGTCAGCATGCATGCACCCGTGAATGATAGATTTTTAAAACAATTTGTAAAACGGTAACCCTTTATTTGGATAGTCCATTTGAAGATGCTCTACAGACTATCAGTAACATTTCAACTAAGCCTAACCTTAGCCCTAACCTTAACCCTTATCCTAACCCTAAACGTAAGCCTAACCCCCCTAACCCTTATTCTAAACATAACCGTAACCTTAGCAAGCAGTTGCTTATCAACAGACACAGTTGAAGTCAGAAGTTTACATACACCTTAGCCAAATACATTTAAAGTCAGTTTTTCACAATTCCTGACATTTAATCCTAGTAAAAATTCCCTGTCTTAGGTCAGTTAGGATCACCACTTTATTTTAAGAGTGTGAAATGTCAGCTTTTAATATTTCAGCTTTTATTTCTTTCATCACATTCCCAGTGGGTCAGAAGTTTACATACACTCAATAGGTATTTG
Organism: Hucho hucho; assembly: GCA_003317085.1. Lineage (NCBI taxonomy): Eukaryota > Metazoa > Chordata > Actinopteri > Salmoniformes > Salmonidae > Hucho > Hucho hucho. The sequence continues at coordinate 89,573 of QNTS01001906.1, forward strand.
GTAGCATTGCCTTTAAATTGGTTAATTTGGGTCAAACGTTTCAGGTAGCCTTCCACAAGCTTCCCAAAATAAGTTGGGTGAATTTTGGCCCATTCCTCCTGACAGAGCTGGTGTAACTGAGTCAGGTTGTAGGCCTCCTTGCTCGCACACCCTTTTTCAGTTCTGACCACAAATTTTCTATGGCATTGAGGTCAGGGCTTTGTGATGGCCACTCCAATACCTTGATTTGTTGTCCTTAAGCCATTTTGCCACAATTTTGGAAGTATGCTTGGGGTCATTGTTCATTTGGAAGACCCATTTGCAACCAAGCTTTAACTTCCTTACTGATGTCTTGAGATGTTACTTCAATATACCCACATAATTTTCCTTCCTCATGATGTCATCTATTTTGTGAAGTGCACCAGTCCCTCCTGCAGCAAAGCACAGCCACAACATGATGCTGCCACCCCTGTTCTTCCCGGTTGGGATGGTGTTCTTCGGCTTGCAAGCCTCCCCCTTTTTCCTCCAAACATAACAATGGTCATTATTACCAAACAGTTCTATTTTTATTTCATCAGACCAGAGGACATTTCTCCAAAAAGTATGATCGTTGTTCCCATGTGCAGTTGCAAACTGTAGTCTGGCTTTTTTAGGGTGGTTTTGGAGCAGTGGCTTCTTCCTTGCTGAGCGGTCTTTCAGGTTATTTCGATTTAGGACTCGTGTTACTGTGGATATAGATACTTTTGTACCTGTTTCCTCCAGCATCTTCACAAAGTATTTTGTTGTTGTTCTGGGACTGATTTGCACTTTTCGCACCAAAGTACTTTCATCTCTAGGAGACAGAACGCGTCTCCTTCCTGAGCAGTATGATGGATGCGTGGTCCCATGGTGTTTATACTTGCGTACTATTGTTTGTACAGCTGAATGTTGTACCTTCAGGTGTATGGAAATTGTGGAGGTCTACAATTCTTTTCTGAGGTCTTGGCTGATTTCTTTTGATTTTCCCATGATGTCAAGCAAAGAGGCACTGAGTTTGAAGGTAGGCCTTGAAATACATCCACAAGTACACCTCCAAATGGCTCAAATGTTGTCAATCAAAAGCTTCTAAAGTCATTACATCATTTTCTGGAATTTTCCAAGCTGTTTAAAGGCACAGTCAACTTAGTGTATGTAAACTTCTGACCCACTGGAATTGTGATACAGTGAATTATAATTGAAATAATCTGTCTGTAAACAATTGTTGGAAAAATGACTTGTTTCATGCACAAAGTAGATTTGCAAAAACTATAGTTTGTTAACAAGAAATTTGTGGAGTGGTTGAAAAACGAGTTTTAATGACTCCAACCTAAGTGTATGTAAACTTCCGACTTCAACTGTAGTTGTTGATAGATGCTCTACAGATTGTCATTCTATCTGGCCTTTCCAGACTATCCAAATAAAGTGTCACCAATTCTATTACTACAAAGAAATAGTATAAAGCAATAACTGTTCCATCCATCATCAAAATATTAGCATCTTATAAAATCATTAAATGCTTACAGCTGATACCTTTATCCGTTTTACATCATTTCTACCAGCTTGGAACATGTGCAACCAGAGGAAATAAAACTCTAGACCACCTTTACTCCACACACAGAGACGCTTACAAAATTCTCCCTTCCCCTCCATTTGGCAAATCTAATTCTATCCTCCTGATTCCTGCTTACAAGCAAAAACTAAAGCAGGAAGTACCTGTGACTCGCTCAATACGGAAGTGGTCAGATGACGAAGATGCTAAACTCAGAGCTGTTTTGCTAGCACAGATTAATCCGATGGCATTGAGGGGTATACCACATCAGACACCGGCTTCATCAATAAGTGCATCGATGACTTCGTCCCAACAGTGACGGTACGTACATACCCCAACCAGAAGCCATAGATTACAGGCAACATTCGCACTGAGCTAAAAGGTAGAGCTGCAGCTTTCAAGGAGGGGGACTCTAATCCGGAGTCTTATAAATAAGAGATCCTGCTATGCCATCCGATGAACCATCAAACAGGCAAAGTGTCAATACAGGACTAAAATTGAATTATACTACACCGGCTCTGGCGCATGTCGAATGTGGCAGAGGGAAGCACAGCCGCGAGCTGCCCAGTGACCACAAGCACAAGAACGAAATTACTTCTATGTGCGATTTGAGGCAAGCAACACTGAAGCATGCATGAGAACACCAGCTGTTGCGGCGACAGTGTGACCATGCTCTCCATAGCTGATGTGAATTAGATCTTTAAATATGTCAACATTCACAGATGGATTACCAGGACGAGTACTTGGAGCATGCGCTGACCAATTGGCAAGTGTCTTCACTTACATTTTCAAGGCTCTTCATGGCTCACATCAACACCGTCATCCCAGAAACCCTACACCTACTCCAATTTGCATACCACCCCAACAGATCCACAGATGATGCAATCTCTATTGTAATCCACACTGCCCTTTCCCACCTGGACAAAAGGAACACCTACAGTACATGAGAATGCTGTTCATTGACTACAGCTCAGCGTTAAACACCATAGTGCCCTCAAAGCTCATGACTAAACTAAGGACCCTGGGACTAAACACCTCCCTCTGCAGCTGCATCCTGGACATCCTGATGGACCGCCCCCAGGTTGATCCTCAACACAGGGGCCCCTGAGGGGTGCGTGCTTAGTCCTGTTCACCCACGACTGCGTGGGCAAGCATATATCCAACACCATCATTAAGTTTCCCGACGACACAACAGTGGTAGGCCTGATCACTGACAACGATGAGACAGCCTATAGGGAGGAGGCCAGAGACCTGGCAGTGTGGTGCAGAGACAACAACCTCTCCCTCAACGGGATCAAGACAAAGGAGCTGATCGGGGACTACAGGAAAAGGAGGGCTGAACAGGCCCTCATTAACATCGACAGGGTTGTAGTGGAGCAGGTCGAGAGCTTCAAATTCCTTGGTGTCCACATCGCCAACAAACTATCATCGTCCAAACACTCTAAAACAGTTGAGAAGAGGGCACGACAATGCCTATTCCCCCTCATGAGACTGAAAAGATTTGGCATGGGTCCTCAGATCCTCAAAAAGTTATACAGCTGCACCATCGAGAGCATCCTGACTAGTTGCATCACCGCCTAGTATGGCAACTGCTCGGCATCCAACCACAGGCGTGACAGAGGGTAGTGCGTATGACCCAGTACATCACTGGGGCAATGCTTCCTCCCATTCTGGACCTCTATACTAGACGATGTCAAAGACTCCAGCCACCCTAGTCATAGACTGTTCTCTCTGCTACTGCATGGCAAGCAGTACCGGAGCATCAAGTCTAGGTCCAAAAGGCTCCTTAATAACAGCTTCTACCCCCAAGCCATAAGACTGCTGAACAGTTAATCAAATGGCTACCTGGACTACTTGCATTGACCCTCCGTTTTTTTACGCTGCTGCTACTCACTGTTTATTATTAATGCCTAGTCACTTTACCCCTACCTACATGTACATATACCTCAATTAACACGACTAGCCTGTACCCCTGCACATTGACTCGGTACTGGTGCCCCCTATTTGTAGCCTCATTATTTTTTATTTTATTGTGTTAATTTATTTTTACTTTAGTTTAATTAGTAAATATTTGCTTAACTCTTATTTTTCTTAAAACTGCATTGTTGGTTAAGGGCTTGTAAGTAAACATTTCACAGTAAGGTGTTATTGTAAACCACTTTGTGACCACTTGGGGTGCAATTCTACTACACTTTATATGACTGGAGACATGAGCAGAATCTTTTTTTAGACAAGTTACAGGGTAGCCTACTCTGCTGACACTGACAAACAGATCAATAAAAACTACGTTGTCCATATGATAGGCCTAGGAGAAGGGGAAACACAAATATTATATGAAGTCAATTTAAACTGGAAAAGGAAATTATTGTCAAAAAACTAACTTTTAAGTAACACTGACCCAACAATGATAAATAGCCTAGTGAATATGCTCAGTGCGCACTAACCAGGGTTATTTCCGATTCTCTCCACTACATAAATTCCCTCCTCCAATAAATTAGGCTATACTGTTATTCGCTCAATTAAATTGAAAATGTTGATAAGTAAAAGACAGATTAGAGTCTTTTCATTGTCTTCTCTTTACATCAATAACCATTTGCTTTCCAAACGAAATACTGCAATATGCCTGGCTTGCCCTCTACTTTTCACAGATAGTCGCAACTCAACAACAATCTGCCCAATTTGCGAGCGCTGCCATTCCTTCCAACTGTAGGCAATACGATTTAAAACAATCCAGAACTTCAAAAGAAGCTAATGATCCCCTGTGGCCAAATCTTGCTTTAGCAGCCAATTTTGAATTATTTAATGTATTTATGTATAGGCAGGAGTAGGCTAATTAGACTAATTAGATTTCATTTTGCCAATTCAATTTACTTTAGGACGCACAACCTATGCGCCACTTAAAAACATACTAGCTAGTAACTTCCATTTGCTATTCGGGTGCAGGCTCGGAATGGCGTTTTTTTTGGGCCATTCTAAATAATAAATTATTCCACCTATAGTCAAAAATATAATATATGTAAAGACCAGATAGTCTGATGCGTGAGAATATTATCAAATGCTGGTCAAATTGTGAATGAGAGACTGATTAAGTGTTTGCAGCCTACACAAGAAACAGAGCGGAGCTCGTGCCATTTACGCAACTTTTTTCAAATCATCATTAAGAGTCGCATCATGCAGCCTTAGAATGCATAGAAAATCTAAACATTTAGACTAGTTTTGTATCACAACTAAAGTTGCATAAATAACTAAAAAGTAAACATATAGGAGGACGTGTTTCTTTGTTAACCACTCGACACAGAATAGCCGCATGTGCGCACTGCCTCAGGAAACCGTTTGGTGTCACGACTTCCGCCGAAGTCGGTCCCTCTCCTTGTTCGGACGGTTTTCGGCGGTCGACGTCACCAGCCTTCCAGCCATTTGTTTTGTCTTTGCTTTACACACCTGGTTTCAATTCCCAAATTACATTCTCCTTATTTAACCCTCTGTTTTCCCCATGTTTTTTGTGCGTGACTGTTTGTTGTTTTCTTTGCCGAGTTCTACGGCTGGATATATTCGCCCGTGTGTTATTAAGGGCACGTTGGATTTGTTATTCCTTTTCCGTATTTTATTAAAATACATTGTTCACTCATATCTGCTTTCCTGCGCCTGACTTCTACACCAGCTATACACACCGGCACTGACAGAATCACGCACCTCAAAGAATGGAGTCAGCAGGAGCAGAAGCCCTCCCAGCAGTTGAAGAGCGCGTCCAGCAGCACGCGACCATGTTGCAACGTCTGGGCACTGCATAGATCGCGTGGTGCAGACGATGGATAGATGGGAGAGAGAAGGAGGTCTGCCAGCGCCTCCACCACCTCCTTTACTGCCAGTTCCACTGTTCTCCCCTCCTTCACCCAGTCCCAGCGGGATTCGACTCGCGTTCCCAAGGGAGTATGATGGGACGGCTGCCGGATGCCAGGGGTTCCTACTCCAGCTGGAACTCTACCTGGCGACCGTCCACCCGGCTCCTTCGGGACGTGAGAGTGTGTCCGCCCTCGTCTCCTGCTTCTCATCAAAGCACTGGAATGGGCCAATGCCGTATGGAGTGAGGGAGATGCGGCGTTGGATGATTACGCAGAGTTCACCCGCCGCTTTCGAGCAGTATTCGACCACCTACCTGAGGGTCGAGCGGCGGGTGAACGTCTGTTTCATCTGAGGCAGGGGACGAGGAGCGCACAGGACTTCGCTTTGGACTTACGGACCCTGGCCGCCAGCGCAGCATGGAACGACAGGGCCCTGATCGATCAGTCTGCGCGAGGACGTCCGTTGAGAGTTGGCCTGCCGAGACACCACCCTCACATTGGACCAGCTGGTGGACCTGTCCATCCGGCTGGACAACCTGCTGGCCACCCGCGGACGTCCGGATCGGGGCCTGTCCGTTCCTTCCCCCAGCACCTCCGCTCCGACGCCCATGGAGCTGGGAGGTGCCGCACTTAGGGTGACCGGAGGAGGGGTCATTCCCTGCACCATCTGTGGCCGCAGAGGGCACACTGCTGGTCGGTGCTGGGGGGGTTCCTCAGGGAGATGAGGCAGCAGGCAGGGCACTGTCGTGTCACCCCAGGTGAGTAGGCACCAGGCTCACCCAGAGCCCCCTGTTGCTCACATATATGTATTTATTGAATTTCCTGAGTTTTCCCCGTATTCCCAGCATAAGGCTCTCGTAGATTCAGGCGCAGCTGGGAATTTTATTGACCGTTCTTTTGCCCATAGTTTAGGGATCCCCATTGTTCCTGTTGATATGCCCCTTCATGTGTATGCCCTAGATAGTCGACCATTAGGGTCAGGGCTGATTAGGGAGCCCATCGCTCCACTTGACATGGTTACGCAGGAGGGTCAGTCTCTTCCTTATTGATTCTCCTGCATTTCCCGTGGTGCTGGGCCTACCCTGGTATTTCGTGGCAACAGAGGGCTCTCAAGCTGTGGTCACGAAGGTGCTCAGGTAGGTGTGTAGGGGTTTCCATCATTGCGACTACAGTGGAAAGTCCAGACCAGGTCTCCACCATGCGCATCCCCTCAGAATATGCCGATTTGGCTCTCGCCTACTGTAAGAAGAGGGCGACTAAATTACCACCCCATCGACGGGGGGAGTGTGCAATAAATCTCCTGGTAGACGCAGCACTTCCCAGGAGTCATGTGTACCCTCTGTCCCAGGAGGAGACGGCGGCTATGGAAACATATGTCTCCGAATCCCTGGGGCAGGGATACATTCGGCCCTCCACTTCACCTGCCTCCTCGAGTTTCCTTATTGTGAAGAAGAAGGATGGAGATCTGCACCCGTGTATTGACTATCGGGGTATCAATCAGATCACTGTGAGATACAGCTACCCGCTGCCTCTCATAGCCAGTGCGATCGAGTTAATACACGGGGCGCGCTTCTTCATAAAATTGGATCTCAGGAGCGCTTACAAACTGGTGCGTATCCGGGAGGGGACGAGTAGAAGACGGCATTTAGTACCACGTCAGGGCACTATGAATACCTCGTCATGCCGTACGGGTTGATGAATGCTCCATCAGTCTTTCAGGCCTTTGTTGACGAGATCTTCCGGGACCTGCATGGGCAGGGTGTAGTGGTGTATATCGACGACATTCTGATATACTCCGCTACACGCGCCGAGCATGTGTCTCTGGTGCGCAGGGTGCTTGGTCGACTGTTGGAACATGACCTGTATGTCAAGGCTGAGAAATGTCTGTTCTTTCAACAGTCCATCTTCTTCCTAGGGTACCGCATTTCCACGTCAGGGGTGGAGATGGAGAGTGACCACATTTCAGCCGTGCGTAATTGGCCGACTCCCACCACGGTAAAGGAAGTGCAGCGGTTCCTAGGGTTTGCCAACTTTTACCGGAGGTTTATCCGGGGCTTTGGTCAGGTAGCGGCTCCAATTACCTCACTGCTGAAGGGGGGACCGGTGCGACTGCAGTGGTCGGCTGGGGCGGACAGGGCTTTTGGTCACCTGAAGGCTCTGTTTACCTCGGCTCCTGAGCTGGCTCATCCGGATCCCTCTTTGGCGTTCATAGTGGAGGTGGACGCGTCCGAGGCTGGGATAGGAGCCGTGCTCTCTCAGCGCTCGGGTACGACACCGAAGCTCTGCCCCTGTGCCTTCTTTTCGAAGAAGCTCAGCCCGGCGGAGCGAAACTATGATGTGGGGGACCGGGAGCTTTTGGCTGTCGTCAAGGCTCTGAAGGCGTGGAGACATTGGCTTAAGGGGCCGAAACACCCTTTTCTCATCTGGACTGACCACCGCAATCTGGAGTACATCCGGGCAGCGAGGAGACTGAACCCTCGTCAGGCAAGGTGGGCCATGTTCTTTACCCGTTTTGTTTTCACCCTGTCCTACAGACCAGGTTCCCAGAATACGAAGGCAGATGCACTGTCCCGGATGTATGACACAGAGGAGCGGTCCATGGATCACACTCCCATACTCCCGGCCTCTTTCCTGGCGGCACCGGTAGTGTGGGAGCTGGACGCAGACATCGAGCGGGCGCTACGTACAGAGCCCACTCCCTCTCAGTGTCCAGCTGGGCGTCTGTACGTTCCATCTGCTGTCCGCGACCGGTTGATCTATTGGGCCCACACGTCACCCTCTGGTCATCCTGGCATCGGTCGGACAGTGCGTTGTCTTAGTGGGAATTCTGGTGGCCCACTTTAGCTAAGGATGTTAGGGTTTATGTTTCTTCCTGCTCTGTGTGCACCCAGTGCAAGGCTCCTAGACACCTGCCGAGAGGGAAGTTACAACCCCTACCCATTCCACAGCGGCCGTGGTCGCACCTGTCTGTGGACTTCCTGACTGATCTTCCTCCCTCACAGGGTAACACCACGATCCTGGTCATTGTGGATCGGTTTTCTAAGTCCTGCTGTCTTCTTCCTTTGCCCAGTCTCCTTACGGCCCTAAAGACTGCGGAGGCCCTTTTCACACACGTCTTCCGGCATTTTCTATGGGATTAAGGTCTGGAGACTGTGTACTACCTGACCAACTGTTGTCACCTTCTCACCAAGCTGCTTGGCGATGGTCTTGTAGCCCATTCCAGCCTTGTGTAGGTCTACAATCTTGTCCCTGACATCCTTGGAGAGCTCTTTGGTCTTGGCCATGGTGGAGAGTTTGGAATCTGATTGATTGATTGCTTCTGTGGACAGGTGTCTTTTATACAGGTAACAAGCTGAGATTAGGAGCACTCCCTTTGAGAGTGTGCTCCTAATCTCAGCTCGTTACCTGTATAAAAGACACCTGGGAGCCAGAAATCTTTCTGATTGAGAGGGGGTCAAATACTTATTTCCCTCATTAAAATGCAAATAAATTTATAACATTTTTATAACATATAACATGCGTTTTTCTGGATTTTTTTGTTGTTATTCTGTCCCTCACTGTTCAAATAAACCTACCATTAAAATTATAGACTGATCAATTCTTTGTCAGTGGGCAAACGTACAAAATCAGCAGGGGATCAAATACTTTTTTCCCTCACTGTATATATATATATATATATATATATAAATAAATAATGGTGTGTACAGACAGTATGGTGACTGTTTAACAGTCTGATGGCCTGGGGATGTAAGCTGTTTTTCAGTCTCTCAGTCCCAGCTTTGATGCACCTGTACTGTCTCCGCCTTCTAGATGGTAGCGTGGTAAACAGGCCGCGGCTCGAGTGGCTGAGGTCCTTGATGATCTTCTTAGCCTTCCTGTGACATCGAGTGCTGCAGACGTCCTGGAGGGCAGGCAGTGTGCCCCAGGTGATGAGTTGGGCTGACAGAACCACTTTCTGGAAAGCCCTGTGGTTTGCGGACGGTGCAATTGCCTTACCAGGCCGTGATACAGCCCGACAGTATGTTCTCAATGGTGCATCTGTAGAAGTTCGTGAGTGTCTTAGGGACCAAGACAAATTTCTTCAGCCTCCTGAGGTTGAAGGGGCGCTGCACTTTGTAACACAATAAAATGTAAAGAAATCCAAAGGGGGTGTAGAATTTCTATAGGGACTGTAAATGAGGACATTTGTTAATCATCTGTAACATTTAATAATTTTACTTATCATTTTATCACATGTACTGTACATTTTGAAAAAGTACAAGAACGTATCTTGGGAATATATTGGTTGATCTATGCATTGCTAATTTGGGTCATCTGGCTGGTGGAGAAGTCTACTGATAACCTAATCAAATACCATAGAATTCTGGGTGACGTCATGCACAACAGGTAGGCTGCGCTTCAGCAATCAAAGGAAAATAGGAGGGGTGCTCAAAAACAATGTAATATAGAATAAATACCCACACACTGATGAATGTGCAGGTTGACATGTATTTTCATGAATCTTGCCTTGGACTAAGCGATTTCCACTAGATGGGTCAGCTGCAATGTCAAAATCGGCTATATCTTAAAAATTCATGAAAAATTAGGTTAGGGTTAGGCATTAGGGTTAGCAGTGTTGTTAAGGATAGGGTTAAGGTTTAAGGTTTAAAATCATATTTTACTACTTTGAGTCTGTGCGGAGAGGAAAATGTTTCCCAAGTATTTTTTTTCTACCAAGTCTTCAAAGATTACAACACCCTTTTGCCAGGTGTGTCATTGTTAATAAGTTCCATAGTACTGATAGCCATGTGCTTAAACAAACGTTGATATTGGAGCATTGCCAAAACTTAATATATAAGTACCTCAAGGAACCAACGTTCAACAGATCCTCACTGAGACCTCATTACAACAGACATGATGTACCAGGCTTTTCTGCTGACGATCCCTCTACTGATGGCATTTCAGACGTCATGCATAAACACTTCAACGCTTGATTCTGTAAAAATGATTGAGCAGGCAAGACCTCCAAAGGTTAGCTTGAGCCGTCTTGATGAGCTAAGAAATAGGGCTAAATTCATTGGCAGAAGCTGCAAGGAAGTTAAGGACAGATATGGTCAATCTGAGGACGGTCTGTACTACCTGACCACATCTACTGGGGTGGTGTACCAGACCTTCTGTGACATGACCACAGCGGGCGGAGGCTGGACTCTGGTGGCAAGCGTGCATGAGGACAACATCTACGGGAAGTGCACAGTTGGCGATCGTTGGACCAGCCAGCAGGGCAACAACGCCAACTGGCCAAAAGGGGAAGGCAACTGGGCCAACAGGAAAACTTTCGGAACAGTGGAGGCAGCCACGGATGATGACTTCAAGAATCCTGGCTACTACGACATAGATGCAGAAGACATGTCGGTGTGGCACGTTCCCAACAAAACACCCTTTTACCACTGGAACCTGGCCGCCATCATGCGCTACCACACTGAGAGGCGCTTCCTTCATCTGTACGGAGGAAACCTGTACTACCTCTTCCACCGCTACCCGGTCGAGTACAACGTTGGAAAACACCTGTCCGACAATGGACCCTCCATTCCCATAGTGTATGACCTTGGGGACAAAGAGTCCACCAAAATGTTCTACGGCCCTTACTCTGGAGCGGAGATTGAGGGAGGCTTCATCAGTTTCAGAGCCATAAACAAGGAACGGGCGGCCACAGCCATCTGCTCTGGAGTCAAACCCAAAGGCGGTAATGCTGAAACCTACTGTATTGGTGGTGGTGGGTTTTTCCCTGAGGGTAATCCTCTTCAGTGTGGGGATTTCACTGCCTTTGCCTGGAATGGCTATGGGACCCATGTCGGCTGGAGTGCATCAAAACAGATGCTGGAGTCAGCTGTGTTACTCTTTTACCGCTAATTCACAATGCATTTATTTTTCTTTGATTGTATGATAGATAGATTTGAAATGAAAAAGTACATTTAAAAGTAATTTAGGTAATACCTTTTATCTTTTTCTCTATTAATCCATTACTCTAACGAAACTTCATGAAGCAATAACCATTCCATTCATCATAAAATATTTGCATCTCATACAATCATTAAATGCTTATAGCTGATAGTGACAAATATTATTATGTCATGTGAGGCTCTTAATAACTGAATTACGGTAAGGTTACTGTAAACCACTTTGTGACACCTGTTGTGTTGGGGTGATTGGCGCTGGAAATTCAGTGTATGGATTGAGTGTGGTTGTTTGATCATTCTTCCTGCAATAATGTAACAATAAAGTAGTCTATAGGTCTGAGAACATTAAATAAGCCTACTGTACTTTTTCATTGTACTATTTCTTTTTTTGGTGGGTGTGGGTGGGGGAGAGAGAGATGGAGAGGACATATTGTGAGGAGAGAGAGAGAGAAAAAAAGAGAGGGGGGAGAGAGCTTTAAGGTGTGTGAGAGAGAGAGAGAGAGAGGAGAGGGAGGAGAGAGGACTTGTTCTGAGTGCTGTAATGATGCCCCATTGTTTTGACACGACTAGCTACACTCAAAAAATAAATGCTGGGTTGTTTGAACGACCCAACTGCTGAGTTGCAGGGATTGGGTCACTTAGTTGTGTTTTCTTTAACAAGAGCAAGGTTGTGATCTTAATGCTGGGTTATTGATGTTGGGTTATTGAGATATCAAATCAAATCAAATCAAATTTTATTCGTCACATACACATGGGTTAGCAGATGTTAATGCGAGTGCAGCAAAATGCTTGTGCTTCTAGTTCCGACCATGCAGTAGTATCTAACAAGTAATCTAACAATTTCACAACAACTACCTTATACACACAAGTGTAAAGGCTGGAATACGAGTATGTACATATAAATATATGGATGAGCGATGGCCGACCGGCATAGGCAAGATGCAGTAGATGGTATAGAGTACAGTGTATACATTTGATATGAGTAATGTTGGATATGTAAACATTATATACAAAATTGTTTAAAGTGGCTAGTGATACATTTGTTACATCCAATTCTCTATTATTTAAAGTGGCTAGAGATTTAAGTCAGTATGTTGGCAGCAGCCACTCAATGTTAGTGGTGGCTGTTTAACAGTCTGATGGCCTTGAGAGAGAAGCTGTTTTTCAGTCTCTCGGTACCAGCTTTGATGCACCTGTACTGACCTCGCCTTCTGGATGGTAGCGGTGTGAACAGGCAGTGGCTCGGGTGGTTGAAGTCCTTGATGATCTTTTTGGCCTTCCTGTGACATCGGGTGGTGTAGGTGTCCTGGAGGGCAGGTAGTTTGCCCCTGGTGATGCGTTGTGCAGACCGCACCAACTTCTGGAGAGCCTTGCGGTTGAGGGTGTTGCAGTTGCAGTACCAGGCTGTGATACAGCCCGACAGGATGCTCTCGATTGTGCATCTGTAAAAGTTTGTGAGTGTTTTTGGTGACAAGCCAAATTTCTTCAGCCTGCTGAGGTTGAAGAGGTGCTGTTGCACCTTCTTAACCACGCTGTCTGTGTGAGTGGACCATTTCAGTTTGTCTGTGATGTGTATGCCGAGGAACTTAAAACTTTCCACCTTCTCCACTGCTGTCCCTTCACTGTGGATAGGGGGGTGCTCCCTCTGCTGTTTCCTGAAGTCCACGATCATCTCCTTTGTTTTGATTAGATTAGATTACAGAGTTTAAATCAAATCAAATCAAATTTATTTATAAAGCCCTTCTTACATCAGCTGATGTCACAGAGTGCTGTACAGAAATCCAGCCTAGCACAGTGGCTAGGAAAAACTCCCTAGAAAGGCCAAAACCTAGGAAGAAACCTAGAGAGGAACCAGGCTGTGAGGGGTGGTCAGTCCTCTTTTGGCTGTGCCGGGTGCAGATTATAACAGAACATGGACAAGATTTTAAAATATTCATAAAACAGGCAGAACAGTTGAAACTGGAGAAGCAGCACGGCCAGGTGGACTGGGGACATCAAGGAGTCATCAGGCCAGGTAGGCCTTGAGGAATGGTCCTAATGCTCAGGTCCTACGAGAGAGAGAGAGAGAAAAAAAAAGAAAGAGAGAGAGAGATAATTAGAGAGAGCATACTTAAATTCACACAGGACACCGGATAAGAGAGGAAAAATACTCCAGATATAACAGACGGACCCTAGCCTCCCGACACATAAACTACTGCAGCATAAATACTGGGGGCTGAGACAGGAGGGGTCGGGAGACACTGTGGCCCCGTCCGACGATACCCCCGGACAGGGCCAAATAGGCAATAGTCAATGTACAATGTTGCAGATGTAATTACAGGGTACAGTGAAATTATTGAGCTCCGTACTCCAAAAATGCAGGACAAAGTGAAATAAAACAATACAAATGTAAAATAAATAGATTATAATAAAAATATAAATAATAACACATATTAACAACTTTGCATTTGGAATGAAGTAGAGATAACAGAGAAAACTTCACCAATGTCAATTATATTGAAACATTCATGTTATTGAGTTATGACATTATTCTGGTGAGCAAAGTTTATTTAGTCTTCTAGGGCAATATACAATTACAGAAGAGAAGCTGCATGTATCTAATTATAGACAAGTTGACAAACAAATAGCCTACCAAAATGCCAGAAATGTTAAGCGGAAACATATCTAATAAAGGCAATTAAAAATCCTGCACCGCCTGTCAAAAAAAATTCCACTGTCTCTGACTGTAGCCTACAGTGCATTTTCTATATTAGCGGGTTAGGGTCAGGTGCGGCCCTCAGATATACACATTATCACATATAGTCCGCCGGTTATGGATGGGTTATTAGCAACTACAGGTGGGTGCGAGTGAACAAGCAGCTGACTTGTGCACCATTACTCCTCCTGCCTACATGCCCAGCCCTCAGACGCTCTGACTGTTCAGTGTAAGGAAAACAAACCATATTATAACCAGTATGGCCCAGGTGCCATGTCAGCAATGAAATAGACCTCTACTGCTCTCTGGTGGTGAAATAATGACATGACTTCCTTCCTTTCTTTAGGAGCGTACAGTCGTGGCCAAAGGTTTTGAGAATGACACAAATATTAATTTTCACATAGTCTGCTGCCTCAGTTTGTATGATGGCAATTTGCATATACTCCAGAATGTCATGAAGAGTGATCAGATGAACTACAATTAATTGCAAAGTCCCTCTTTGCCATGCAAATGAACTGAATCCCCAAAAAACATTTTCACTGCATTTCAGCCCTGCCACAAAAGCACCAGCTGACATAATGTCAGGGATTCTCTCGTTAATACAGGTGTTAGTGTTGACGAGGACAAGGCTGTAGATCACTCTGTCATGCTGACTGAGTTCGAATAACAGACTGGAAGCTTCAAAAGGAGGGTGGTGCTTGGAATCAATGTTCTTTCTCTGTCAACCATGGTTACCTGCAAGGAAACACATGCCATCATCATTGCTTTGCACAAAAAGGGCTTCACAGACAAGGATATTGCTGGCAGTAAGATTGCACCTAAATCAACCATTTATCGGATCATCAAGAACTTCAAGGAGAGCGGTTTAATTGTTGTGAAGAAGGCTTCAGGGCGCCCAAGAAAGTCCAGCAAGCGCCAGGACTGTCTCTTAAAGTTGATTCAGCTGCGGGATCGGGGCACCACCAGAACAGCGCTTGCTCAGGAATGGCAGCAGGCAGGTGTGAGTGCATCTGCACGCACAGTGAGGCAAAGACTTTTGGAGGATGGCCTGGTGTCAAGAAGGGCAGCAAAGAAGCCACTTCTCTCCAGGAAAAACATCAGGGACAGACTGATATTCTGCAAAAGGTACAGGGATTGGACTGCTGAGGACTGGGGTAAAGTCATTTTCTCTGATGAATCCCCTTTCCGATTGTTTGGGGCATCCGGAAAAAAGCTTGTCCGGAGAAGACAAGGTGAGCGCTACCATCCGTCCTGTGTCATGCCAACAGTAAAGCATCCTGAGACCATTCATGTGTGGGGTTGCTTCTCAGCCAAGGGAGTGGGCTCACTCACAATTTTGCCTAAGAACACAGCCATGAATAAAGAATGATACCAACACATCCTCCTAGAGCAACTTCTCCCAACCATCCAGGAACAGTTTGGTGACGAACAATGCCTTTTCCAGCATGATGGAGCACCTTGCCATAAGGCAAAAGTGATAACTAAGTGGCTCGGGGAACAAAACATCAATATTTTGGGTCCATGGCCAGGAAACTCCCCAGACCTTAATTCCATTGAGAACTTGTGGTCAATCCTCAAGAGGCGGGTGGACAAACAAAAACCCACAAATTCTGACAAACTCCAAGCATTGATTATGCAAGAATGGGCTGCCATCAGTCAGGATGTGGCCCAGAAGTTAATTGACAGCATGCCAGGGAGGATTGCAGAGGTCTTGAAAAAGAAGGGTCAACACTGCAAATATTGACTCTTTGCATTAACTTCATGTAATTGTCCATAAAAGCCTTTGACACTTATGAAATGCTTGTAATTATACTTCAGTATTCCATAGTAACATCTGACAAAAAATATCTAGACACTGAAGCAGCAAACTTTGTGGAAATTAATATTTGTGTCATTTTTTTAACTTTTTGAGAATGACTGATGGCAGCCCAGCTCCTCAAACTCAACTTTGGACATCGAAGCCAGTTCCACCACAGGAGGTTGGTGGGACCTAAATTGGGGAGGACGGGCTTGTGGTAATGGCTGGAGCAGAATCAGTGGAATGGTATCAAATACATCAAACACATGGTTTCCATGTGATTGATGCCATTCCATTTCCCCTGTCCCGGCCATTATTATGAGCCGTCCTCCCTTTCAGCAGCCTCCTGTGAGGTCCACTGCATTTTTTCATTGTTCCCCCCTAATTAGGGACTCATTTAGACCTGGGACACCAGGTGGGTGAAATGTATTACCAGGTAGAACAGAAAATCAGCAGGCTCCAGACCTCGTAGATTGAATACCCTACGCAGGCAATCGACGACTCCTCTCTATCGTACTCTGTTCTGGGCTTCTCCAGCTCATTCCACCCCATGGCGGATCTTTTGGCATCTGCTTCAAGCGCTCACCTCCAGGTGTTCTGTGGATGCCCTCTATTCTGTTTCCCTAGCGCAGGGGAATTCGACTCTTACCCCATGAGGTCTGGTGCCTACTGATTTTCTGTTATACCTGATAATTAATTGCACCCACCTGGTGTCCCAGGTCTAAATCAATCCCTGATTATAGGGGAACAGTTAAAAAACTCAGTTGAGCTGTCTTCGAGGTCCAGAATTGAGTTTGAGGTCCCTAGCGGGATCCAGGACAGAGCTTGCCTGGTGATGTTGGAGGCGGGCTTTAAGAGGGTGTGGCCGATCCATCCATCTCCATCTCCTTTGGATCTCCTCCTCCACAGAACTTGTGCGCTCCCAACCACCACACCACTACCAACCACCACACCCACCACCACCACACCCACCACCACACCAACACCAACCACCACACCCACCACCACCACACCACACCACTACCCACCACCACCACCACCACAACCACACCACTACCCACCACCACCACCACCACACCACTACCACCCACCACACC
>QNTS01001906.1:107198-143542 GCA_003317085.1 Hucho hucho
ACCCACCACCACACCCACACCAACCACCACCACCACACCACTACCCACCACCACCAATTTGTCTTTTATTTTAATAATATTAAAACACATTACAAAGTCATTATGGAAATAACCTGTTTACTCAAGGCTTGAAAAGTTAACTATTGAACAGGTCATTACAGATATATTAGTTAACTTCAAATACCCTGCAAGTTTGTTCACATTCATTGACCAAAATAATTGAATGGATTGATTAATGTTGGTCTCAACACTGCACTTCTGTGTCTGAAAGCGATCAAGATCATGGAACTTTACATGTTATTATCAGTAAAAAACGCAAAGTAAGAACTCTTATTTGTTGTAGGCTGGGCAGCGGTTTGGGTAACACTTTATGAAGGTTGTTATGAATGATACTGCAAGCATTACATTTTAGTCTTTTAGCAGACGCTCTCATCCAGAGCAACTTACAGGAGCAATTATGGTTAAGTGCCTTGCTCAAGGGCACGTCGGCATATTTTTCACCTAGTTGGCTCAGGGATTTGAACCAGCGGCCATTCTGTTACTGTCCCAACGCCTTTAACACTGATTTCTCACATACATGCAAATATTAATTCAGGTTACAGACCATGTAACTAGGCCTAGGACCCCTAGACAAAACGAGTGCAACAATATCCGTAGGCTAGTGAATGGTTATAAATGGTTTCATAAAGGTGTTATGAATGCTGTATGTATACCCCCTTCCTAAAGTGTTAACAGCATTTTGTTCAGCTTGACATTAGAGTCCATGTCATTCTACTTTGACTTACATAAATAACCATCTTAGTCATACTTTAACTTTAGGTCCATTTCTATCTATTAAACTTGAGGCAAAATAACCACACACTAAAAATCATAAACAGAGAAGAAAAAAATGCAATGGAGAGAAATGTGTTGTTCTCTATAGAACTTGCATATACAGTACCAGTCAAAAGTTTGGACACAGCTACTCATTCAAGGGTTTGTCTTAATTTTTTACTATTTTCTACATTGGAGAATAATAGTGAAGACATCAAAACTATGAAATAACACATATGGAATCATCTAGTAACCCAAAAAAGTGTTAATCGCCATACAGACAATCACGTGAAAGATTATGCAAAATTTTGAAAATAAATCTTCCGGTGAAGAATACGATAAGTGTCGATTCACAGAACTGACAACGGTGAGCTCAACATATTATCTTTGTTTTGTTTTACAAAAACTGCAGAAAAGACTTCATCCCAAAAGCTGCACAGAGGAAGAGTGGTGTATGCTTTCTATTTAATGAAAGAAATATAGAGCAGACTTCATCATTTTAGAACTGTTGCTGTCATCCCACAGTAGACCTCTAGCCACACACACACCAAAAGGGTAACACACGTGTTACAAAACAAACAACATAAGATACAGTGCCTGGCTGTGTTGTCATTTTGATAAAAATGAATGAAACAACAATGAAAATAATGGACACCCTGGCCTAGCTGCTAAGGACCACAGCTTCTCTAAGAAGGCTAGGTCTTTGGCAACTCTCTGTGTAAATAGCACTCCAAACACTTAGTCTGCCACAAGTATGCCTGCATGCTCTTTTATGTTCTGTCTATGAGTCCACCCTCTGTTTGTGCTGTTTTGCCAGCTCTTATGATCATTGTCACAGAGAGTTGGCAAGACAGCACAAACATATCTGGAACCAGGCTAGTCCATCCCTACGGTCTCACATGGCACCATGGAGAGGAGAGGGTATTGTCTCGGTCTGCAGAGCAGAGCTGGGTCATTTGGCCTTGTCCTCTTCCCGAGTCTCCTCCTCGATCACCATTATCCTTAGGCATGAGATCTGCCCGTTAGCATCAAGCTCTACCCCCTCTACCTGGCTCTGCTGCCCAGCTTCGAAAACCTCCTCCTGGGCATCCTCTGACGCCCCCTGAACCACCATCCCCTCCCCTCCCTTCCCCTCCTCCGAGACCATGGTCACATCCATCCCACCATGGACTACCATGGCGGAACCCTCCTCCCCAACCTCAGCCTTTCCTTCTTGGGCCAGCTGTAGCTCCATCACCGCACCCATAGTCTGGTCCTGGTCGCCTGGTGCGGGGTCGATCTCGGTCACGGTTGTTTGTGCCTGGCTCTTGTCCTCTACTCCCTCCACCGATCCCTCCTGTACCATCCCCTCCGTGTGGAGTACCATTGTCCCACTGTCCACAACTTGGCCCATGGGCTGCTCCACCATCATCTCCCCACTGACGGTCACCCCTCCCTGGGTGAGTTGGACCAGCTCCAAGGGACTCATCATGGTTCCTCCCAGCTGACTTGGGTCCTGGAGGGTGGTGCCCACCAGCGTCAGCCCCTGGGACGGTTGTAGGGTCAGGGTCTCTGTCTTGCCGTCGGCCCCCACCATGGTGGTGATGTATTGGGTGAAGGTCTGGGCGCCAGCGGGTAGGGTGTGGAGGGTCACCGTGTTGTTCTGTTGACCCAGCGTGGCCATGGGGAGGCCTGACAGGCCAGACAGGCCGGACAGGGAGAAGGGCTGGACCATTGAAGAGAATGAAATGGGGGAAAGTACAGTGAACTGCTGGGGCTGCAGGGTGGCTGTCTGGGGCTGGGAGAGGGAGGAGGTGAGGAGGGTGGTGGTGGAGGTTGGCCGCTGCAAGCGAGGACGTTTGGCCTTGGGCTTGGTGGGTTTGCCTCCTGGGGTGTGGCTGATGTTGAGGGGCTGGGGTTGGCAGAGCTGAGCTCTGAAGTGCTGCTGTCGTCTCTGTTCCTCCAGCTGCAGCTCCAGGTCTGTGGAGATCAGTCAGAGGTCAGAAATGACTCGGATGGTGCTCTACAGTAATCAACCGTATCAATTAGCAAGTTTGAGGCAAGATCCAATACAGGTTCATCTTTGCTATTGAATGTAGACTTGGCTTTTTTGTTTCCTGACCATTGACATTAAATGGTACGACTAAAATGGAAATGATCCGGAACAAAACATCATAGGAATATTTATATACATATCTCAATCTCCCTTCCTCTGCCTGAAGTTACTAAATTGAAAACTGAATTGATCATTACTCACTGGTCAGTGTGCTAATGACCTGCTCTTCTCCAGGGTCAGTCTGTTCTCTCCTTACGTTCAGGATGTGTTTGACCGAGTCCAGCAGGCCAAACACCTGGGCCAGATTACTCAACACTGCCACCTCTACCAGACAGGAATCTGAGATCCATCAGTGGGCAACCAATCACATGGTCAGTAACAACACATCCATCAACAGGGTCACTTACACACATCCATCCATCCCCCCCTCACTCCCTCCCTCACATCGTCTGTAACAACACATCCATCAGTCAATCAATTAATCAAAGCAAAGCAGTGTAAACTTTATTCACTTACTAAAGTAAGACAATTCAACATGACATAAAATGTGTCCCCTATTTTGGGGGATGCCCCACAAAATACCCATAATCTAGACTTTACTTTACTCCTCAGAAGTAAACAATACCTCTTGTTTGATTTAATCCCCAGACTTGATCAACAGAAACCAACATTGCACCTGTGTGAGAGCATACATATACCCTTAGAAATGACCTGTACCCTATCCACTGTGGCCTAGGTGCCAGTACCCACCTGCGTCCTGCATGGCAGCCTGTTCGCTGCGTAGCAGCACTCCTCTCAGCATCTATGACCTGTACCCTGTACCCTATCCCCTGTGGCCTAGGTGCCAGTACCAACCTGCGTCCTGCATGGCAGCCTGCTCGCTGCGTAGCTGCACTCCTCTCAGCATCTCCAGCAGCTCTGTCCTGATGTTGTCTACCACCTCCCCCATCAGGCCCACGTCAGCTATGCCTTTCCAGAAGTTCAACGTCTCCTCTGGGGGAACAAAGAACACAGCAGAGTTTAAAGTTCAAGTTCAAAGTAGTTTATATGCCATTTGAGTAACGAGATAGAGATGAGAAAGAATTCATCCAGTCGCATGCCAAGCAGACCTTAAGTCAATTACATGTGTCACGTACTTTCAAAGACTTGAGATGTGGTTGGTTTAACTTGACTGGCATATAGGGTGGGCGGAGTTTGCACTTCAGAGATTATTCCATTGGTTCCATTTTACCGGTCGAGCTAAACCAATGGCACCCAATAGCAAGTATCTGACATAATGTATTTGACCCAGGTATGAACCTTAGATTGATACAAGATTAATGACCAGAAAACTACATTGAACAAAAATATAAATGCAACATGTAAAGTGTTGGTCCCATGTTTCATGAGCTGAAATAAAAGATCCATTTCCATTTGCACAAAAATTTCTCTCAAGTTTTGAGCACAAATTTGTTTACATACCTGTTACTGAGCATTTCTCCTTTGCCAAGATAATCCATCCACCTAACAGGTGTGGTATATCAAGAAGCTGATTAAATAGCATAATCATTACACAGGTGCCCCTTGTGCTGGGGACAATAAATGCTGACTGCAGGAATGTCCACCAGAGCAGTTGCCAGATAATTTAATGTTTATTTCTCTACCATAAGCCGCTTCCAACATCGTTTTAGAGAATTTGGCAGTACGGCCAACCGGCTTTAAATCGCAGACCCCTGGTGTGTGCGAGTAGTTTGCTGATGTCAACGTCGTGAACAGAGTGCCCCATGGTGGCGGTGGAGTTATGGTATGTGCAGGCATAAGCTTACGGACAACAAACACAATTGTATTTTATCAATGGCAATTTGAATACACAAAAATACTGTGACGAGATCCTGAGGACCATTGTGAGGCCCATTTTTTTTAAAGGTATATGTGACCAACAGATGCATATCTGTATTCTCAGTCATATGAAATCCATAGATTGTTTTATTAATATTTTTTATTTATTTAACCTTTATTTAACTAGGCAAGTCAGTTAAGAACAAATTCTTATTTTACAATGACGGGCCTACCCCGGCCAAACTCTCCCCTAACCCAGACGACACTGGGAGCGATTGTGCGCCGCCCTATGGGACTCCCGATCACGGCCGGTTGTGATACAGCCCGGGATCAAACCAGGGTCTGTAGTGACGCTTCTAGCACTGAGATGCAGTGCCTTAGACCGCCGCGCCACTCGGGAGCCAGATTAGGGCCAAATGAATTTATTTAAACTGACTGATTTCCTCATATGAACTGTAACTCAGTAAAATCAATGAAATAGTTGCATGTTGCGTTTATATTTGTTCAATATATTTGACATCAGAGTTGTGAGTGCAACTACAGTAAATAGTCAGTAGTGGGAGCTGTTTGGGTGAAGAACACACCTGATATCTCACTGGTTTCCTTCTTCTCTGTCTCCATGGCTACAGCCCCTGAACTCCACTCCAATGTTCCGGTCAGAACCTCTGACCGCTCCTCTGTTGTCATGGCAACCTGGCCACCATTACCTATCACCACCTGGGCTACAGGGAGAGAGACATGGTCAGCTACACTACTTACATATTCAATACACAAAATAACACAGATGGTTCTGGTCCTGGATGCTTATTGACTGATACTGTGTATATATCCCAATTAAAATGTCAAGTTAATGGACATGTGTACAATATCACCAATTAAAAAATAAGTCAAAATGGGAGAAAAAGGTTCCTTACAGAAAATAACTGCCTGACAAACATTTAAATTGTTTTGCCACAGACAACCTGAGATCTTTACAGCCCTCAGTGAGAGGTGTGTCTGGTCTCACCTTGGGAGGAGATGGGTGTGGTGATTCCGCTGCCGTCAGGGGGGAAGCGTGTGTTGTTAATCAGTAGGTCAAACTTGGTGCTACGACACGTGTTGGTGCACAGAGTGCTGTGTTCATAGAAGTCTAGCTGCCCCGAGTCCATCATCTTCCTGAAGGAGAGAGATTTATAGATAAAGGACAAGAGTGAGGAAAGACAGAGGGAAGAGAAGAGACACCATCTGCATCAATCACCTCGGGTGGATTTTCCCCTCAGACCTGGGATCCTAACTGGCAACCCTCCAGTTTCTGGCCCACCTCTCTAACTTCAAACTACATCTAGATTATGCCTATCTAATGATCTCAGATCTCTGCACAAGTGCTAAGGGGCTGGGGGGTTGATTTGGGACTGGTTGACTCTACTCCTCACCTGAGCATGACCCCGCCCATCCGGATAGCTCTTTTCCAGTCCTTCAGTGTAGCCTTCCCAGACATGTGAACAAACTGCTTGGGACTGATCAGTTGGTCTTCATACTGTATGGGGCAGAGGTTATTGGGAGAGAGTTTAGAAAGGAACCATACCTGTTCACTGGGATTACAAACATATACCTATACCACCTTATTATAAAGGAGTCAGCAAAGAAACAACTGGCCAATGAGAAACATTCAACCGATGTCTAAGGCATTGTTAAAGCAAACAACTGGTCCTGTATGGCTCAGTTGGTAGAGCATGGTGTTTGCAATGCCAGGGTTGTGGGTTCAATTCCTGGGGCCACCCATAAGTAAAATGTATGCACACATGACTAAGTTGCTTTGGATGAAAACGTCTGCTAAATGGCATATATTAAACGGTATGTGACAATCTCTTCTGCTGACATTGTACAAACAGGATTATAAGTATATCAATAGCTGGCAGGCTGAGCGGTTCCTTCTCTGCATACTAACATTTGAAAAACTTTGATTTCTGTAGAAAATACAATGACCATGACAGTACTAACCTTGACACATTTGACGTTTATTCCAGGACAGACAAACTTCTTGACCAGCAGCACAGCTTTACACTCTCCACATGTGATGGGATAGCCCAACTCTACATCCTCCCCATCAACTGTCGTTTCTTCTGAAGGAACATCTTTTATGATATATTTTGTTTGTTTTTATTTATGTGTGTGTGTGTGTGTGTTCCTTACCTGGGTGTGCCTCCACAGCTGTGTCTGTCTCTCCTGACTCATCCATACTGCAAGGGAAAGTGAAACACAACAAATGAAAATGTTGGCAAAAAACAAAGCAGGGTCTGACTATGTTAGCTCACTAACCTAAAGCCTAGGCAATTCGCTTGGGGAGCCATCATGTGAGTAGGGTTCACCGAACCAACTTTGTTACACTAGTCTTTTCCCCTATCAGGCCCAAGTAAACATCAGTGTGTACCTACACTGCTGTGATTGGTTGTAGCTGGAGGATGACCTGTGTGTTGCTGTCCTCATCATCACCATTCTGTTCATCAGGAGCCTTCATCACCACCAGGTCCCCCATGGAGACCGTTGTCACCTCAGTTTGTGCCATCCTCCCAGTATAGCCTACTGAAGGCCCCAGGTGAGTATAGTGAAGAAGAGCACAATTGTGACAAATAAGGTAGATTAGAATAATGAGTTTGTGTGTGTGTGAGACACAAAGACTACAGGAGGACAGACTGGACAAGGCAGAATCTGGATAAGATGCTCTTAGGGCAGACCATACCCATAAACAGATGTATGTTTTCTCAGCATTTTAACCTCCAAAGTGGAGGGGGCACAACATGGTTACTAGCTAGTTTCCTTTTTTACTTGATCTCTACAAAACTTGCTGTGAATAACTTTTAACTAGTAGCTAGCTATTGTTACACCGGATCTCCTAACTGAAACTAGTGTACTGCACTGTCCATACCCACAGAAATGTTGCGTTAGCAAGCTACTAGTTCAACTTTATACCCAGCAAGTTTTCACTCTTTTTCTATGGGGATGGGCAGTGCACTAGTTAGTCATGAGATCAGGTGTAACATAGATAGATAGCTGATAATGCACCATTTGCCTGAATAGCCTACACCAGTGAACGGCTTACGCCCATGCAATGACAATGTACTATCTTGCTAGCATGGTGGCGGCTTATGGCTAGCAAGATGGCTAGGCTAACTAAAGTAATAGACTTTGGGCAGAGGTTTGAAGCTCAAGCAACCTGGGGCAGGGCTGTTACTCGCCACCTTGGATATTTACATAGTGACGGTGGTTACGTGCCGCTTTTTTTTCTGAACAAGCGTGCGCCCGTTCGTTCAACTTTTTCCGTTTCTCCGCTCCCTCAAAATGACGTCCCTGTGCGGCAGCACGTACACGAAAACAACAACGCGGCGACGGCGTTGCTCCGCCATTCGGAGCGAGCCCGGGGTGTTGCCCCTTTACAAACACCAAACTCTACGTAGAGATAGACGTTACCTCGCACAGAAATCAGTTAGCCTTTATAAGCCGAATAAACCTACAATTACGAAGCCATCGTTCTGATTTTCCTTACCGTTTTTACGAAGTCGAATACATCCCTACAAGCTGCTGGGCATGCGCACTTCGTGCCGTTACACTTCCTGAGATATAGCGCGGCTCGCCGGTCAAACATAAACACAAGCCTGTTGACAATCAGTCGCTGTAAAAATGTATGACGCCAATCGTCACTTGTTTCACTGAATTACGACGTTCGGGTTATGACCTGCTTTAGCAATTGAATATTTAATTTTTGGGACCAGTGGCACAGGCCTGTCTGTGTATGTACAGACGGCGCACAACAATTAATCACTAGTTCATTTGTACAACATGTTGGGGCGCAAAGACTCACGGTCATTCGCAACCCAGAGAGTAAAAATTCTGCTTCCGAAATCTCTTGATCTAGATTCCGCAGGGAAAGTGGTGAATCACCAACCTCCCTGTGCTAAACATAGCAGGAGCCCTTTTAACAGTAAATGATACAGTTCTTCAATCTGATCTCTGAACACAGGGACTTCAGTCAGGGTGGAGAATATAATTACCTTTATTTTACGAAACATGTTCTGTTTGTGATTTTCAGTTGGGTTAAGTATTTAAATCATATTTTAGATGACAAAACAATAGATAGCGTTGAATCAAACGGAATAAATGTTCTTTATCTGTAATTTTTCCTGACGCAAAGCATCATGGGATAGCTAGGCTGACCTTGCATTTTTATTCCAAATCGACACTACCACCGACCCTTTTGCGTCCCATTCCTCCTGAATTGTGTACTCGTTCACGACTCCAAATGTACAAATATTGGATCGGTGTACTGGCGTTTCCATCCATATACCATTCATTTATTTTCAAGTCCATGAAGGGAACAAATGCACACTTCAGAAAAAATTTGAGATTGTTGAGACACTACTCTAGGGGTCAATCATGCCAGGAATGGTCAACTTTGATGGGGGCCACAAAACAACGGAACTCAGCATGAGGGGCTGCAGTGGCTCGTGGTTCTGCGCACCCATATCCATAACAAGTTCCAATTTTTTATTTAATTGTATCATTATGTGTATTATTATTGGTCCACGGGTTGCCCATCCCTGATCTAGACCAATCTAGACTCGGTACCAGGCCAAAATCCATGCTCAGTAGGCTTACAAAATACCTTTACTGTCACTTTCAGAAAATAATTAACTTTAAAAAGATATGATCATATAAATGCATCAAGTCTTTCTTTAATTTAACATAACATTTATTTTATATTTCACCACATATCAAATAATCACACATTTTGACAGCTTACAAAAACCATATGATACAGCTCAGCTAAACTAAATTTGCACTGTAGTTTTAATGAATTTGCATCTTTAGCTTGTGTGTGTCTGCATTTCCTCACTCCAGATGTTTCATTGAGAACCACGGTTGTTTCTACCATAAGTCTATATATGGTTTCTAAAGGTGAGCTTGGACAGCAGTGGAGAGTGCAAGTGAAAGCAATATCAGTGAACAGCTTAATTTCCACAAGTGATATTAATCCGTTATTGTTGTTATTGATTAGTTGTACCAATTAACAGTTGTGATTTTCAACAGAGGCTTATGAAAATTAAAACACACCATCACTGTTATTACCATACACAGTTTTATGTTTATTAGTTGAAGTTTAGTATTTTATTTGCACTGTGATTCAGCTAAGTGGGTCAGGTTTGCAGTTTTGTTGTTACCTAAAGAGGACGCCACAACCCTTGGAATGGAGATGGTCAATCATAATATGGCACCATGGACATAATATTGTTTATTGACTGAATACCCCTTCAACAGTAGAGTACCTTGCACAGAACATTTAGAATAGAAAATAAATAACATTTATTTCCGTCAAGCTGTAAACTGTGATCAGACTTAGTCAGAGGCAAAATAGAGGGATCAACTGCGCTGCTGTGCTGCTATGTCTAGTTCCAAGCTTGCCAAAAAAACAGAATTTGAAAGAAAAATGCATTAGGGATTTGTCATATGTTGTTGTACTATCAAGGACCTGTTGGATACTACAGATTTAAATAGATTGTTTTGTCAATTGGTATTCGGGTTACAGTATTATGATATAACTATCATCACAATTAAAATTGCCACTTATTATTCATAATCAACTAAACACTTTCTAAAATATCAATTATTTTGCATTTTTCTGCTCTAAAATCTAAACTTTTCTAGTTCGACTGGCAGCGTGTCAAGATCCAAGAACCGAGCTCAATCTCTTCTTTCAAGTCCTTTAGCCTGATTAGGCTGTTGAATAGAGCTGGTACTCCATCTCAGTGACATGGGCCTTTCTCCATATACACCTTGTTCATAGACCGTCATCGGCATCATCATCACCACAGCTTGCTATTTCCTGTTTTCTTCATATCTGATGTAACAATACAGCCGATAAGAATCCTTATCAAATTCAGTGATCAGGAATATGTTGCATTCACTGGCAAGCAGCTGTATTACAGCACATATTATCATTATTATAAGCATTAAAAATACAGCTGTACAAAAGAAACACTGTTATAAATTACACACAAAGCTGAAAAATGGAAGAGGTACATACTATAAGGAACATGATTTGACTCTAACTTCCTTTGTGGATTAGAATGGAAATATTTGCCGCTTTTCAAAAGGAGTTGAATTGCGATGACCAAACAGATAGCAGCCTACATTATCATACCTCTGAAACCATGTCTGAAAAATATAATTCTCAATTTCTACACATTCCCAGGCAAGACTGTTTTAGTTCATTTAAAGGGCATGTCTCCCCTCCCCAGGCCTCGGTATTGCCTTCTCTTGGTGGATGTGTCCTTCCTTACCGTAACAAGAACATGGATCAATACAGATTGTCATAGATATTAGTTAGCCAGCTGATTTAACTTTTAAAGAAATGAGACATGGGTTATGACCTGTGATAACAGAGGTTTAATCAAAGTCCGTGAATGTTCACTAGAGCTGAAAAACTGACCAAGGCATAACTCTAAACCCGGTTGACATTGATGAGTGTGGGAACAAAGGGAACAACTAAACTACATTTGCATCAGACTTCGTAAAACAAGAGGCAAAACATAAGGACTGTATGTAGACAAACACATATTGTTGTCAAGAAATTATATGCTGAGGCTTTGTAAGTTGTTTGCCAGAATGTATATAAAGGCTCCCAAAAGATGAGTTAGTTAGACATTCCTTTCAACAAGTCAAGTCGCATGACCATGATACAGCCCGTATGCTCCTGGACCTTGCCCAATGACCACTGAAACACAAACCAACATAGAACACAATATCCTATAAAATCGCTGTTGCAGAATGCACAATGTCTCTCCAGGCATCTACAGTGTGTGAAGTGTCTGGTGAGGTGTGGTGCTGGTGAGAGGTGGACAAGATGAGCTGAGGGGAAGGAGGGAGGGAGGTAGGAGGGACCAGGCAAAGTGAGCTGTTATCTAGGCCCTGAGCCATGGCTGTACACTCTTATGGTAACACCAGCATCTACAGCCAAGTCTCAGTCTCAGGGCAACTGTTATCTGCACAGGGGTTTGCTGTATAGAGGTAGTAGCCAAGGGAAACTAGAGTTATCTTCCTGTGCCTCCCTGCAAGCAGAAAGGGCCAATAGTCAGAGCAGGACAAAATTCGGTCTGTCTTGATATCGGAACCATTCTGTTGGAACATGGAAGCCATTAGGGCCGAAATGTCATGTTCTCAACCAGATAATGTAATAATGCCAATAAATTGTTATTATGGCTACAAAAGCCCCCCATTTAATCCATGTGAGCAGTCTTAAAGTCAGCCAATACCTCTCTCCAGTTAAAGGAATATTCTTTGGTGTGGTTTTCCCCCTTGAAGACCCACCTTGGAAGGTTTGTTTTGTTTTTTAATATGCCATATAGTATACAAATACAAAGAGTTGCTACCAAATGGTTTGTGGCTTCAGCAATGTACTACAAATGATAGATATGTTTTAAAAAATGTTGAAAACATTACTCGTCTGCTCTGAAGTAGGAAGTCTACAACATGATGCAACATGAAAATTTGGCTTGTGTGCACTTACATAGATTAGTAGTCTACAGGACCATATTGATTAGCAGGGGACGGGGGGTCGTGGGGACACATATAGAGTACAGTTTATTCTCCCTGCCTATTATCAGTGACCTTTTAACGCCAGAGCTAACCATACCAAACATGATGTACAGTCTCAGGGGACTGCAGGCAGAGCAACGACATATGCACACACACACACACACACACGCACAGCCAAACACGAGCCAACCAACAACAATGTAATGGGAGTGATGCCAGACCGCAATAATGCATTGTCCGCAAGTCCAGACCTTGCCTGCTTGAGACTCCAGTAACTCCTGCGGCAGCAAAGGGCATCCAGGAATGAATAGAATACGTACTGGAATAACCCAAGGCCTGATCGCTCTCATACAGGTGTCTTTGGCTGCAGCCCAATTCTGATCTTTTGCCCAATTATTGGCAAAAGGCCTTTTCTCATTGGTCAAATGAACAATAATTGAACAATAATAAGCTACCCAGGTGATGCTAATCTGTGTACATTTAGCATGTACATGTATGATGCTTTTCCACTGCAAGGATTTCCACTGGTGTTTGACCTAAAGACTCAGACTTTTGTGTTTGTAGAGAAGCTTTCGTCACATCAAGATGTGTACTACAGGATGTGTATTGTGTGTACTCCCATCAGAAAACAGCCCCATCCTGACCTCTGTAGGAACTGATACAGAGGGGACTGGCATCCTATCTACACTAAGCATAGGGTGACACGTGGACGCGTGATGATGATGTCATAGGACAAGGGCCTCACTTTAAAATGTGGCTTAGTTTCGATGGGAAACTGACTAAACTGTGAGACGATGTGAGATACTTGTGGAGATAAGAGAGGGGGAACAACAGTGGAGACATGAGTCGTGTTTATTAGGGCACGTATAACACGTTTTCTAAAACGTTTCGCAACGGAAAATAAAAACGTGCGTTTCTTATTGGACAATTCCAGGTAGTCCCTCTCTTTTTCAGTCCGTTTTCTTCCATTTGGTGCCTAATGAACATGACCATGGATGAGGTCAGGGGTCAGAGATCGAGGGTCAGTCTCTCAGCAGTTGCAGCTCTTCTCCATCGGCTCCACCTCAATGTCCTCTTCGCCCGGGTACAGGACCCTGGTGGTGAGGCCGCTCTTCACCCCGTCCCATCCGTCCCTCGTGGTGATCTCCCCCATCTTCATCAGCTCATAGATGTCCCTGCTGAGCAGCTCGAAGGCCCGGTCCACATTGCTGTTGCACTTAGCCGACGTCTCCACATAGCGGATCCCCATCTCTGCTGCCAGCTGCTCAGCCTCGTCCCGCGTCACCTTCCGGTCCTTGTTTAGGTCACTTTTGTGGCCAATCAGAATGTAGACCATGTGGTGCGGCAGAATGTGCTCGCTCACTTCCTTGTGCCACTCCCTCACGTGGTCGAAGGTCTTGCGATTGGTCAGGTCGAACACGAGGAGCCCGCCCACTGAGTTACGGTAGTAGGAAGTAGTGATGGACCTGGAAGATGGAGTAGGAGATGTTACAATTCAGCTCTGATCCATAGTGAAATGTGAATTTAAACAATGCTGACTTGACTCTCAGTGTAACCCTGAACCAAACTACACTAATGGCATGACAACATCCATATAGGAGTTGGCAAAACAGCATAACAAGATCCGCGACTCCTTGCAGGTCCAGGGAAAAACATCACTTGTGGCTTACAAAGGAACGATAACTAACAGTACAGACCTGTTGAGACAGTTCATTCATGCCACTGAGAATCTCTTTTAGTTGTGTACTGTGAACCTCCTAGGGGAAAACAGTTTTTCTTCCATAATATTCTGTCAGAGACATGCAGGTTTGACTTCAAGAGGAAAGGGAGATCTGAGAGCAGAGTCTGCAAACACAGTTATAATGATCTTAGAGGAATTGTATCTGAGACTACAGGCATCAGTAGGGAATGAATTATGTTGTTTACATATTTTTTTCAACTACAATAAACTGGCTGCTGGATGGCTACTGTATATGTCTGGGCATTGCAGACTAGGCTACAGAGGCACATTACAACATGTATGTAACAGAGAGAGAGAGACATGCCTCGCTGATTTACAGGCCATCTCAGCAGCAACAAACGACACTTACAGAATAACTGGATTTGAGTGTACTCCATCCAAAGACAGGCATCAAAACCTTCTTACCATTGTATTATAAAGGGATGTTTAATTAGTGTATTACACAAAACAATATCAAGGCGAGGTTGTTGCCCATCATCCGTGAATGAATGTAACTGATGATGCGCCACAATTTGGTGACTGTTTTTATGATGGAGATTGGAGTAAGGGGCCTCCGTTATTACAGTCATAGGGTAAAAAATGACTGACGATGACTGACCTCGTTTCTCTGTGGGTGACTTTAGAGACAATAAAAACAAATCGGCTAATTTATACTGATGGAAATAATGAATTACATGATCTTGTCAACAGATTATTGATAAAAGATATAGGCCTAGGATAACACTTATTGTCTACATCTCACCTGAATCGTTCCTGTCCAGCCGTGTCCCACAGTTGAAGCTTGATTTTAATCCCCTGCTCAATGTCTAGCGAACGGGCATAAAAATCCACACCGACCGTTGGATCCGCTACATCGCTGTAAATTCCATCTGTAAACCGCTTCAGCAAAGATGATTTCCCTACCGTCGAGTCTCCTAGCAAAATTATCCTGAA
Source organism: Hucho hucho (assembly GCA_003317085.1). Classification (NCBI taxonomy): domain Eukaryota; kingdom Metazoa; phylum Chordata; class Actinopteri; order Salmoniformes; family Salmonidae; genus Hucho; species Hucho hucho. The sequence goes on from QNTS01001906.1 coordinate 122,108, forward strand.
CTGATATTGCCACAAAATATCCATGACATGGCTAGAGAGAGACCCACAATGGTGGTGGTTCCGAAACAAAGCTGCGCAGCACGTTGTGTTTACAAAGCCAGTGACTGCTACTGCCTATTGCCTTCTGGTCAGACAGAGATGGGAGCGCCAGCGAGCAAAGAGCGATAGTGCTGCAGTCATGTGATAGGCTACCTACCTAGGTCCATGCACGGGCTTTATTATAGGGCCTATTGCTTCAGAACATCACCATAAAAAGAAAACAACGTCACATTTATGTTATGACAATTCTATAGCCCTATTGTATTGTATTCTAGCCTATGGGCCAAGGCTACAAAGCGTAATTTCGATAATGAAAATATGAATCGTACGTGCATGAGGCCTATACAGTGTGAAAATATAGTTAGCTCATGATAAGGCACGCTGTTATCCGACTCTCAAATTGGTGTGAAATTCCATGGAGCCTGTGCCTGGTCCGTCTATAAATTGCTTATTGACTTGACATGGCCATGACAGCATAGCATGAGCTGTAGGCGAACCTATTTCCCGCGCTGTAAACGAATTGTGATATGCATTGTATGATATCATTGGATTTGTTGTGTATGTCTGTTCGAAGGGTAATTAAATCCTGGCTTTTCAATGAAACTGTGGTCGCAGCAGTCATGGAACTGTCCCTGGTGCTGAAATGTCGAGACCGGTTTTTGGCGTCAGTCAGTGTGTGCGTTTGTTGGGTTCTTGACTTTGCTCAGTTGAAATCTAGTTCTCACTTAGGCTTGCAAAACAGCATTGATTAAAGTAACCACTTTCAACACTATTGGCCTACTAAAAAGATACACCTCGATTGCGTAGATGGTCTACAGACCTACACATCTATTTTCAAATCCGGAAGTGTAATTTCCCATTGTTGCCAACTCATATAGGCGTAGGACGTCTGGAATAAATACTAGTGTGTGGCCTTTATCAAGCTCAGGTGCCTTAATCCAAAAATCACAAGTATTGGCACTGGCAGCAACCCATTGATTGTCAGGCGTAATAAATTAGCAATAGCTTCAAGTTTGCCTCTCTTCAAACAGGTATTTCTGGTTGGATTTTCATTCCCCCCCCCCCGTCTATTTTCGTTGTATTATTTGTTAATTATTTATTTTTAGTCTTATCAGTAGCCAATGCATGCATTAACTATCTAATTTATGCCACATTCTAGCATTGGTAGCTATGTTGATAGCGGTCTATGATTTGTGGGGAACGTCATATACCGTCATACATCTCGACCATGTGACACATGTGGACCAATCGCCAGGTTGTCGCACACTATATAAACGAATAGACGGCGAGTTTTCTCTCTCTTCCGTTCAAGCTAAATGCAAAGGTGAGTCACCAGCAAAAGAGTTATCGCCTGACATCACCTTTTATGTTCAAGTGAAAGCTGTTTTACTTATTTGCCAATATCACATGGTTTAGGAAAAGCACGTACGTTAATGTTTGAATGGATTTTCTGGCGTTTTGCTATCGGTTCCTAGGACGGGTGGGCTAACTTCCGGCGGGATGTGCACGTTCTTGTGACCTAGTTGGATATACAGCTAGCCAATTTCGGAACTAAAGTAGTTGCTTTCAACTTTGTGGGCAAGCTAATGTTAATCGTGAAGTTACATGTACCATTTCGACCACGCTATTTAGATACGCATTCTTGATAGCTAGCTATGTTGACCTGTGATTTCCACGTGGCGGCTGCTGCACGCGGCCCTTATCGAAGCCGATTCAGTCCACTCTTCCGGCTGAATCGGTCAACAAAGGAGCCAAAAACATGTATTTTACCGACGGTCGCTGTTGTAACGTTTTTGTATGGTAGGCCAGCAACTATGGCTAACCATGTCAACATTGAGTAGATGGTTTTTAGCGATTGTTACATTTTGTGCAGTGAGTGTAGATCCACACAGCTAGTTGGCTAAGGTTAGCCCTACTGAGTACCAAACCATTGATCTCTTTCTAGGTGGACAGGCTTACGATGAACCCTGCCGAACCCAATATGGCTAGATTGCTACTGCAGCACAGGTGAGCGGTGTCAAATAACTATGATCTCTGTACAACCCATTCTAAAACCTAGGCACCTATCGAAGCCGTTCCTGTCTTCTTGTAGCAGACACGGTCAACAGGATGCCAAAAACATTACTTTCACCGACGGTCGCTGTCCAGTTCGAAAGTAACTGAGGCAGCAACATTAAGGGGAAGGACATTCCATGCACTATTGTACCTATAACATTTTGATATATTGGTCATATGATGGATTTAGTTTTTCTAATTGGTTTGATTCCCTCAGGGCTCCAAGTCAATGGTATCTTCTGAGCAGACCCCAGACGGTGGATGATTAACAAATGGAAATGCAGGAGGTACGTTTATGCAGAATGACTTCAAGACGTTTCACCATTTGTCATTCTGGCTGTGATGAGACACTTGCCCTCACTTAGAGGAGTGCCTCGATGCTGAGAACTTCTTAGTACTCGTCTGAGCCCTGATTTGTCATTGACTTAAATCAATGTAAATTGTGTGGTTTTGGCTGTACAACAGTAGCTCTTTACCTGATCCTATTCTTCTAATGCTCTCTACAGGTTTACACCAATCTGAAGACCCTATAGAATGGGAATAGAGTGAACCAGTGGACTTTCTAATTGCAGGTAATGCAGATGCTGACTTTACAAATATTTATCGTTTTGGCTGTGATGACACACTTGCCCTCACTTAGAGGAGTACCTCGTTGATGAGAATTTATAGTACTCGTCTGAGCCAAGATATTGCAATGAGAGCAAATTATGTAAATTGTGTGGTTTTTACTATATAAAAAAATGTAGCTGTCTCCTGATTCCTAATTTTCTCTACAGGCTACTAACTTCAGATGGCTTGAGAATTAACCACTGAACATTCTGAAGGTAATTCAAAAGTCTGCCTTTAATTCTGGCGGTGACACTTTCCCTCATTGACTTGATAATGAGAACATTCCAGTATTTTTAACTTCTGAGCCTGTTTATTGAACGTAGTAATACGTTAGAAACATCATCGATGCTTTGGGATGGAATTGAGCCTTGATTGATCATCCCACTAAGGTCACTTTGTTTCTCATCAGTTCTTGTACCAACTGAACTGGCCGAGGTGACGACCCAATCACATTGGGATTGAACAGCTTGTAAGTCTTATTTAAAAAAAATCAAGTGTTGTCTGGTCCCCATGGTAGCATGCTATCCTAAGGACCCGGGCTCTGTCTGTAGCCTCTGGTTCTCCAAGTGCATGCCAGAGAAACGGGGAGTCTTTGACTGTCCTAGCGTCTCTGTGCCTGAGGTAGTCACTCTACTGTCCTACACATCTTTAGCTGCAGCTTTGAACCGTGGTAATGCTGCCTTGATAGTTTCACCAATGTAAATCCTGCTGCTTGAGCTTAATTTGTGTCCTACTTAATTTCTAATGTCTGACTGGGTCTTTCTGCAGGTATGGTGGTAAGTGTGCCTCAACACTTGAGATGAAATAGCCCAATCCAGGTCCCCTGATGGGAAAGTCCATCTGTAGGTATATACTGGGATAAGTGCTTGTAATGGATTTTCTTCAGAGGGCCAGGTGTGTCCTGATCAGTGCTGATACCTTTTTATGTGACTGTTGGATGAAACTTGTGGATATGTGACTTAGATCAGGGCAAATCCTTGGATGCAGTGTGTGTATATATATGATGCTGAATTTTTCATTTGCAGGTCTTGTAACTGGCTCTCTGGGTGAAATGACTGTTGGCATTGACAAACTTCAATGTTGATATACCTGTAAACAGGGTGTTAAGGTATGTCATATCTGCTTTGCCTCTTGCTAATCACGGAATAATCTTTGCAGGCTCTTGTGTTCTGATCAATGATCGATACCTTTTTTAAAATGTGACTGTTGGATGAAACATGCGGATATGGGACTGAGATCAGAACGGCACCTTCAAAGTGTGTTACAAATTGTCTCCAGCCACTAAAACAATACTTTTCATTCTCCAGGTCTTGAGAAGATGGTTGAGGCCGGTGCATCTTGCCAGCTTAATTACCATCCAATCATTAACGGTCCGTATGTAGCCGCTGCTCATTCAGTTTGCTCAAATGGATAAGGCACACCCTTCACCTGTGCAGAGTTAAACACAATTTTCAATGAAAGTAAGATGGCTAAATAAAGAGCAGTTATTTGTGCTCTTAACTTCCCATGAGCCAGGATGACAATGATGGAAAAACACTTCAGTGTGCTGACCCTGAATGTTTGTAAAGCCCTTTGCCGGCAAAAAATAAAGATTCATTATAACCCTGAAATGTACAAACTTGACGTAAATTTTTTTTGGGGGGGCCTCAGAACGTTCTGCTGGATGGACTGCCCGTGATGAGCTCCTGATCACATGTAGAATTTCCACCAAGACTAGCTTTAACATTAGGCCAGATGGAGATGTATTTGGGACATTCAGCCTGTAACTTGCTCTAATTGAGCAGATGACCAATACAAACATTTTAGTTTGGGTGACAGCCACACTTATCTACTCCAGGTTACATGGGCACAGCCTAAATCAGCCTCGCTTTTAACTATTGTTCAGCCTGTAAGGTGCTCACGTGACACTGATTTAAACCTGTACAACATCCTTAATGAGGGACCATCCTGGGTAGTTAAACTCAAATTCCAATGCAACACGTCCCATCCTTGGTAAAGAAACTGCAGTCACATCTTTAATACTGCATAAATGTATTGTGCTCATGAGGCATGTTTGACCCAAAATAACAGTTACATTTGACTGCTACCTACCGGTAGCATATAGACATAGTAACAATCCTGTTCAGGGAGGTCATAAACGCCTTTAAAAAAGCTCATTTAGCCCTGGTCTTGTGGTGATCCTCCATTTAAAAATATTTCAGCTCTTCATTGTTTCCCTCTGCAAGAAAGGAAAAGTTGTGGGCAGATAAATGGTTCCAGCCAAATATGGCTATTTAAGTTGGGTAACCTAGAATGCATATCAATTTGAATTCCAGGCTTAAAAAAAGTCAAATTGTAGTGTCTTTGCTTACCAGTCACAAATTCCTGTGAGATGGAGGGCTCAGCTATTTCCGAGTCTGGGGTGCTGCTGCCGCTCTGATCACTGTACGTGTCCCTACGGAGAGAAGCGGTATTCAAACGGCATACTGCTACTATAAAATGTTCCACAGCACAATATTACATTTAGCCAGTTATAAATATGCCTAACATTCATTGCCAGCATGGTTGCAAAATGTAACCGGTTTAGGATGAATTGATACGTATGGAATCATACTGAGCGAATGTTCTGTTACCGTGGAGACAGACGGCAGCCCTTCTGTAGGTAGCTTTGTAGTTTCCCGGCTGATGCCAGCAGGAGGCCATAGTAGGGAGGCGATGGTTTGATGGGGCGAGAGGTGAACTCAGGATGATACTGCACCCCTACGAAATACGGATGATCTAGAAATAAAGCAGGAGAGACTGGGGCTAAGAGCTGTAGTTAATGTGAGGTGTGAGTATAAAAAGGTACATGCAAACCAGACCAACAATGTAGATCAAAAACAGTATTTTGTCCACTCATACACATGATCCCGGACACTCTTACCGTCTAGCTCAATGACTTCCATTCTCTCTCCTCCTACGTCTTGACCCACGAAGTGAAAGCCTTTCCCCTCAAAGTGATCCTTCAGCTCTGGGTTCACCTGAGACAGGAACAGAAAACACATGGTAAGCACACAAACACACTAGTGACATGTAGAGAGGGTAATTAAAGAGAAAGTGATGTGAACCTCAAAGCGATGTCGGTGTCTCTCATCCACGTACTCAACATCTCCGTAAAGTCTTCCTGCAATGAAACAAGTATAAACAGCAGGTACAGTGCATTCAGAAAGTTCAGACCCCTTGACCTTTTCCACATTGTTACGTTACAGCCTTATTGTAAAATGGATTAAATAGTCTTTCCCCCCCTCAATCTGTACCCCATAATGAAGCAAAACAAGGGTTTGACATGTTTGCAAATTCATTAAAAATAAACAGAAATAGATTTACATAAGTATTCAGACAATTTACTCCGTACTTAGATGAATCACTTCCGGCAGCGATTGCAGCTTCAAGTCTTGTGTATGACACTACACGCTTGGCGCGCCTGTATTTGGGGAGTTTCTCCCATTATTCTAAGCAGATCCTCTCAAGCCCTGTCAGGTTGGATGGGGAGCGTTGCTGCGCAGGTTGGGTTCGAGTCCGGGCTCTGGCTGGGTCACAAAGACATTCAAGAGACTTGTCCCAAAGCCATTCCTGTGTCGTTTTGGCTGTGTGCTTACGGTCGTTGTCCTGTTGGAAGGTGAACCTTCACCCCAGGCTGAGGTCCTGAGAACTCGAGCTGGTTTTCATCAAGGATCTCTGTACTTAACTCTGTTCATCTTTCCCTCGATCCTGACTAGTCTCCCGACCCCTCCTGTCTCAGCCTCCAGTATTTATGCTGCAGTAGTTTGTGTCGGGGGGCTAGGGTCCGTCTGTTATATCTGGAGTATTTCTCTTATCCGGTGTCCTGTGTGAATTTCAGTATGCTCTCTCTAATTAGCTCTCCTTTTCTCTCTCTGAGGACCTGAGCATTAGGACCATTCCTCAAGGCCTACCTGGCCTGATGACTCCTTAATGTCCCCAGTCCACCTGGCCGTGCTGCTTCTCCAGTTTTCAATTGTTCTGCCTGTAAAATCTTGTCCATGTTCTGTTATAACCTGCACCTGGCACAGCCAGAAGAGGACTGGCCACCCCTCACAGCCTGGTTCCTCTAGGTTTCTTCCTAGGTTCTGGCCTTTCTAGGGCGTTTTTCCTAACCACCGTGCTTTTACACCTGCATTGCTTGCTGTTTGGGGTTTTAGGTTGGGTTTCTGTACAGCACTCTGTGACATCAGCTGATGTAAGAAGGGCTTTATTAATAAATCTGATTAGTCTTCCAGTCCCTGACGCTGAAAGACATCACCACAGCATGATGCTGCCACCATCATGTTTCAACATAGGGAAGGTGCCTGGTTTCCTCCATTAGTAACGCTTGGCATTCAGGCCAGAGTTCAAACGGTTTCATCAGACCAGAGAATCTTGTTTCTCATGGTCTGAGAGTCTTTAGGTGCCTTTTGGCAAACTCCAAGCGGGCTGTCATGTGCCTTTACTGAGGAGTGGCTTCCATCTGGCCACTACCATAAAGGGCTGATTGATGGAGTGCTGCAGAGATGGTTGTCCTTCTGGAAGGTTCTCCCATCTCCACAGAGGAACTCTGAAGCTCTGCCAGTGACCATTGGGTTCTTGGTCACCTCCCTGACCAAGGCCCTTTTCCCTAGATTGCCCAGCTTGGTCAGGTGGCCAGCTCTAGAGTCTTGGTGGTTCCAAACTTCTTCCATTTAAGAATGACAGAGGCCACTGTGTTCTTGGGGACCTCCAATGCTGCAAACATTTTTTGGTACCCTTCCCCAGATCTGTGCCTCAACACAATCGTGTTTCAGAGCTCTATGGACAATTCCGTCGACCTCATGGCTTGGTTTTCGCTCTGACATGCACGGTCAACTGTTTGACCTTATATAGACAGGTGTGAGCCTTTCCAAATCATGTCCAATCAATTGAATTTACCACAAGTGGACTTCAATCAAGTTGTAGAAACATCTCAAGGAAGATCAATGGAAACAGGATGCACCTGAGCTCAAGTCTCATAGCAAAGGGTCTGAATACTGAATATTTTTATACATTTGCTAAAAATTCTACAAACCTGTTTTCGCTTTGTCATTATGAGGTATTGTGTATAGATTGACAAGGAAAATGTTTTATTTAATCAATTTTAAAATAAGTCTAACGTAACAAGATGTTGAAAAAGTCAAGGGGTCTGAATACTTTCCGAATGCACTGTATATTGTGTGATTATGACAGTGACTTTACTCTCAAAGTTTGGTCTCTTACTTAGTATACTGTTGGTGGTCTTGAAAATGGTCCGTCTCTTTCCCAGCCTCATGGTCCCGCCCATCTGCCCAGGATTGTGTTCTGGCATGTCAATCACCTAGAAAGAACCAGTAAGGAATCAGATTTCTGTTTGTTGGCCTTCACGACCAGTAAAGGGGAGGGGAGATATTTTGAAGGTGGAACCTACAACAGGATGCTTTGATTCGGGATGAAACTCTGTAGAGTTGGCATCTTCCCATTCTAGCACATTCCTGGCAAATTCACACACAGCCAGCTGCATCCCTAGACACACACCTGCAAACCCATAGGAGTCAGGTTAATGCTGCACATACATGCAAACCCATAGGAATCAGGTTAATGATGCACATACATGAAGGAATGTGAATGGAAAGCTTTTATTCCATCCTTAGGTGTAATTTGTTCCTTGATGTAAAGACTGCATCCTCGTGGCTGCCTGCCACCAATACAGCCAATTCTGTACCTAGGAAGGGTTTCTTCTGTTTGCGTGCCCAGTTGATGGCATGGATCTTTCCCTCTGTCCCTCTGACTCCAAACCCTCCAGGTACCAGGATGCCACTGTGGAGGGAAACACCATCATGAACATAGTCACAATACTGACCCTGTTCTCTACCAGTCCAACTGACCCCCTGTGATGCTATATCTCAGTGTTTCTCCCCGTGTCCCCCCAGCCACTTCTACTTAATTGATATGTTTAAGTTCAGGCATACCCAATTCAACTGGATGAATCAGCTGTGCTGGTACTGGACTACTGTACATAAAATAAGTAGAACTGGCTGGGGGTGCAAGAAGAGGATTGGAGAACAATACCATAACAGGTGCCAACTCCCACCGCTAGACCTTCTACCCCGGACCCTACCATACTTACTCAGCACTGCAGAGTTTTTGCCACGCCTCGTGGTACTTCACAGGCTCCTCCCTCAGTGTGTTTGGCTCCAGGTCTGCAGAGTCAATATACTGAGAAAGAAATAGATGAGGGGGAGACGTGAGAACGGGTTGCTATTGACCCAATAGGACGTAGCTTATCCAATACATAACACAAATGTCAAACGACTTTGCTGAGTTACAATTCATAGAAGGAAATCAGTCAATTTAAAATCAAATTCAATAGGCCCTAATCTATGAATTTCACATAACTGGGAAGGGGCACAGCCATGGGTGGGCATAGAGTCATCCTCAAGAGAGCCAGGCCAATCCAATCAGAATTAGTTTTCCCCCCACAAAAGGCTTTAAAAGACAGAACACTCCTCANGAAAAACAGGACCAACACTTTAAATGTTGCGTTTATATTTTTGTTCAGTATAGTTGACATGACTGCACAAACAAGACTTAAACATGAAATCACTTTATAGCAGCAATCTTCTTCAAACTAAAACCTATTCCTGAGGACATCCAGCCAGAGGAACAGTATAATTTAGCCTTGCTGTGTAAGAAACTAAATAGAAAAAGATGCACTATCATGCACAGGTTAAGATGCTTGTGGATGTAGGGCTGGTTTCCCAGTAACCGATTAAGCGTAATCCTGGACTAGAATGCGCTTTCTACATTGAAAGTGTTTCTTAGTCCAGGACTAGTCTTATTATATGTCCAGGAAACCGGCCAGTAGTGCCTTTCCAAGTGTGTAGTTTGTACATGTGTTTTAGCCTGGCTGTGTGTGTTTTACCTTGATTTCCAGTTTGTGGCAGATGGCTAACGCAGAGTGTTCTAGCGCTTTGATGACTGACGCGTAGGAGTCTGTGAACTTGGTGTATTTCCCCACCAGGGCTATAGAACACTGCTCTAGGAGCCTGTCTGACCTGGGATTCAAAAACACCATAGGCAAAGTTTTATGCCGCGTTCAAAATGGAGAACTCTGAAATCTTCAACTTCAGTGCGATCAAGACAACTGGGAACTCGGGGGGGATAGCTCCAACTGGGGAAAATAGTTTTGAACGGCATCTTTCTAGAGCTCCCAACTTGAAGATAACCGACGTCATGATTTGACCATTTTTTTTTTTGAGTTCCCAGTTGGCTTAAAGCACCAATAATCTGAATACAGGTCACTCCATAGTGCTGCAATACAACAGGTGAATAGGCAGAGCAAGCAAACAGCATCATTACATATCTCTGTAGTTTTCTCAACCATATATGTAGTTCTTTATCCAGAGGTCAAACTCAAACGTGGTGGGTCTAAATCAGGGCTGTTCAATTCTGGTCCTAGAGGGTCGACACACTTGTTTTTTGTTTCTACCTGGTAGATAATTGCCTTATTAGTCCCTTATAAGAAGGACCGACAATTAACAACCCTGGGCCCGGTTTCCCAAAAGCATCTTAAGCATGGGAAACTGAGCCCTGGTCTAAATAATCGAGCGCTACCAGTCCCAGAGACTGCCTGCTCGCACACCTGTCAGACATCTCCTTCCACTTGGTGAGCATCTTCCTGGGGCGTGTCTCTATAGGAAGGTCTAGTCTCTGACAGAAGTAGCCCACCACCCCCTGGTTCTCCAGTAGCAGAGGCACTCTGTAGATGGACGACACGTCTGCCACGCAGATCACCTGGGAGAGGAGAGAAAACACTCAGTCACAACTAGAGGCTTCAGTGGTTCTTTATTCATCTTTCCTTGATTCATCACATCCTCCAAGGGGATATTTCTTGGACCTTCTCTAATACAGCTGAGAAGGAGGTGACAAGGTAGGGTGTGAGGAATCACTGGGAAGATTTATTGAGCCAGTGTCGTTTCATCCTAGTGTGTGACTGTACGATCAGGTCTAACCTGTTCAGGTTCTACATGACAGAACATGGAGATTTTCTCTTTGACCGAGTTCTCCAGGGGAGTGGAGCAGCGACACATGATCTGGAGGGAATTGAGAACACAACGCAATTAGCTAACAGACAATCCTTGCACTAAATGTAGAAATGGACAGAAAAGTGGTTATGACGGCTTGCTAGGATTTAGAAAACTTGGGTTAATTTAAACTCACCAGATCAGGAGACAGGCCCAGTCCTCGGAGCTCTCTGACACTGTTCTGAGTGGGTTTGGTCTTCTGCTCTCCTGTGGCACTGGGCTGTGGGACCAGGCTGACGTGGATGTTACAGAAGTTCTCCCTCTTCACCTTGAACTGGAACTGCCTGAAGGCTTCGATGAAAGGCATGCTCTCAATGTCTCCCACAGTGCCTCCTAGCTGCACACAAACAGACATACCGGGAAACACAATTACACAGGAATACAACTAGTAACTACCCAGCCTGAAATTACTCCTCAAGTACATAAGTCACACTATTATCAAACCAATCAAGGTTCTCTGGAAGTCATTGATCTACCAGTGTTAACCATAATCTCTTACCTCGATGACACAGATCTGAGGCTCCACACCGTCATCGTCAACAGGTACCGTGGCCTGACGCATCACCCACTCCTGGATGGCATCAGTGATGTGGGGCACCACTGCAAGGATACACCACACAGGGACAGTTAGTCTGGAGACGCAGAGAAAGTGACAAGAGAACTTGATAGCTCATATCCTTCCTCTTTGTCATTGGTTCTTCATAGGATATTGGACTGAGGTCAGAACTGCCATGCCACACAAGCTAAATCAAATGCACATCAATTATTCAACAAGGGTCTGAACTCCTGTATGCCCAGTCTCTCTCCCAGTATGACTATGTTTCGTCCTGTACAGTCTTTCCCAGGTAGTCTCCTCTTCCTGTTGATGACAGACTGGTAGCTCTTCCTTTAACCCCATGTATATACACAGTTTCTACAAGTCATCCCAGCCCTTGTCCCGCACCGTCTTATAGGTAGTCTTACCCTGTACAGTCTTTCCCAGGTAGTCTCCTTTCCTCTCCTTGTTGATGACAGACTGGTAGATTTTGCCGGTGGTCAGGTTGTTGTCTTTGGTCAGTCTGATATCCAGGAACCTCTCGTAGTTCCCCAGGTCCAGATCCACCTCACCCCCATCGTCCAGCACAAACACCTCACCTGGAGGGAGAACAGAGGAACAGCATTAAAACACCTCACCTGGAGGGAGAACAGAGGAACACCTCACCTGAAAGAAGTTGAGTGGTATGGTTAAAACCCTAGTCAACACACAAACATGTCACATAGACACAGAGCGAGGGACAGGATTCTGTATATTTGAATAGATGTTCATGTCTCCATCTGTATCGATGTTGATCTAGACCAGGGGAATTAAACTCTTACCCTACGAGGCCCAGAGCCTGCTGGTTTTCTGTTTGACCTGATAATTAATTACACACACCTGGTGGGGGGGGCTGACTTCAAGGTTCAGAGTTGAGTTTGAAGGATCTAGACTATTGATGTTGAGGTACCCTTCTGTGTACACAGGACACCAAGACACATTCCTAGTATGGCAATAACATTTTCTGGTTCCGACAACTGTGCTTGAGCAAAGAAAGTAATTCCATAACAAACAGAGAACAGTCCTTGGGAGGCCTCATCATGGCATATAATAGCATTGACAGTGTCGTTTCAACCTATAATAGTTCTCTTCTCTTTCATGACCCTGGACTCACCATTGTGAACCATGTTACACAGCATACACATAAGACAGATCTCGAACTCACTATTTCTATGATACAGAACATTTCCTGAACTCACCATGCTCGTACGGCGAGAAGGTCCCTGCATCTATGTTGATGTAGGGGTCGATCTTGATGGCGGTGACGCGCAGACCACACGACTTGAGGATGGTTCCCACACTGGAGGCGATGATGCCCTTCCCGATGCCTGAGATGACGCCACCAGTGACCAGGATGTACTTCATTGTGGCACTGGGTAGGAGACAATAATATGGATTACAGTACTGTAGTTAATTGATTCTAGTAGCTACTTGAGGCAGCAGGTAGACTAGAAGTTGGAGAGGTGCACCAGCAACTGGAACATTTCTAGTTCGAATACCAAGTCCGACTGGGAGGATTCTCGGTATCCTACACCTAGATGCCATCTCCTGCCGTTGTGCCCTTAAGCATGGAACTTTAGCCCTGTCTTTTTAATTTAGTGTTGCTCAACCAAGCAAGTCTACCGCTCTGAGATGGTGTAAAAATTGCACAGGAGTTTTTTGCAATCAACATTCCTTCCCCTCAGGATCGGTGGTCTTGCTGATTCCTATCGTTCTCGATAGTACAGTAATACATGCAAAGACGGTACAGTGGTGACTAACGTTACATTGGTCAGAGAAATAATGGACAAAGAGGGCGCGCGCATGTAAGGCGTCAACGTTACTTTTTTTCTAAAATCGGAAATCTAGCTACTCAGTGGTTACAACCACCAAGTAAATGCAACAATATACAACAACTGAGCTCGTTCATAAACATTGCAGTTAGCCATCACACCAATGGCCCAGGTGCAAAAGTTGTAACACGAGTTACCTAACACAAAGGTCTTGCAACATATAAAGTAACGTTATCTACAGAACAGTTAGCTTTACTAGCTAGTTAGCTTGATATCCTATCCCATTATCAATAACTTTGAGCCACACGAGCCGGATAGCTAGTTCAACTGAATCCGAACCTAGGACAAATGCATTGATTTACCACGCGCCAAAACCTGTCATAATACAGTACAAGGAATAGATAAAACGCTGACTCCAGGGTCACCTAGCCCGATGATTCCATCATAGATAGAACAACGAGCTCTACAAATATTTGACTCCATCGCGTCAATCGAGCTAACAGCAGGCTAGGCTACCTCCGGGCTGCGGTGATGTTAACAAAGGAAGCATGTTTTTCAACTCACCAAAACTAAATAGTGCACGGCGGTCAAATGGTAAATATTTAGACTTGATTGATTGTAAATTGTCAATGTATATACATTTAAATTCTTCCTTCAAATGTTGAATTTAAAAAAAGAAAAAAAGTTGTTAAAAGTCCGAATTGACTATCCATCCACTCCAAGTTCCAACACGTGTTCACTGGCCAAATGTTCTGCCAGAGCAGTACAGAAAAGACGCGCGTCTAAGCAAGATTGTCCTTGTGGTCAAGGACGCCAAGGTTGCGTAGGATCTGCGCATGCACCACGCTGGAAATGTAACTATTGTTTTTTTTCAGGGTTTAAGCTATATCAAAATGCCAATCGTTATTGCATATTGTTATTTTTTTTATGTCAACATTTTCATAATAATTGCATGACTGTGAGTAAAATAGTCAAACGATGTCCGATACAAACCAGCATACGCCAATAATGTTTGTACCGTGTTGTGTTGCTACCATGCTGTGTTGTCATGTGTTTCTGCCTTTCTATGTTGTTGTCTTAAGTCTCTTTATGTAGTGTTGTGTTGTCTCGTCGTGATGTGTGTTTTGTCCTATATTTATATGTTATTTATTTTTAATCCCAGCCCCCGTCCCCGCAGGAGGTCTTTTGCCTTTTGGTAGGTCGTCATTGTAAACAAGCATTTGTTCTTAACTGTCTTGCCAAGTTAAATGAAGGTAAAATAAAAAAGAAATACGCCGAACAGTCCACATGATGGTGGAGGTAAGTGTTTACGGCTCATAATTAATGGGGCAACCGGCAGGTGGCGGTATTGCTCCATCTAAAATCCTTGTTTGCTGCTTTGACGGGCTGTACATGGCAGAAAAGTGCAACAAATAAATTAGGAAACAATAAACGTTGTCTTTAATGCATATACATCTTTTGAAAAGTATATTATATATTCTGCAATGGTACAATGCCTCTTTGCTCTACCCCTGGTTACCTAAGGCCTTTATAATGATGTTTACATGTAAACACACAAGATCACGTCCACTTTCAAACTCATCTGCTCTACCTGGGGGTAGGTTTTATTTGTTTTGTTGTTTTTTGTTGGGGGGGTTACAAGTACATTATCCATTTCAAAATATACGTTTATAAAACATGTGCTAGTAGGCTGCCACTCAAAAGAAGAAGAAGAACATAATACAGAGTTTAAGTAATAATACATTCAGTATCAACAGGAAAAGAAAACAAAAAGAAGTGGGCCTCAACCCCCAACCTCCCATGTCTCCATCCAACTCCCCCACCCCACTCTCCTGGAAACCTTCCCACTCCCCTAGCAACTACAGTTGCTCATCAGGCAATCCCCACCCTCCCACCACGCCTCCCTGAGACCAGAGAAAACCTTCCCCATATCAACACTTTCTCGCAGGCCTGAAAGCAAAGAAAGTAAAACATATTAAAATAGGTATATGCAGTTGAAGTCGGAAGTTTACATACACTTAGGTTGGAGTCATTAAAACTCATTTTTAAACCACTCCACAAATTTCTTGTTAGCAAACTATAGTTTTGGCAAGTCGGTTAGGACATCTACTTTGTGCATGACACAAGTCATTTTTCCAACAATTGTTTACAGACAGATTATTTCGCTTATAATTCACTTTATCATAATTCCAGTGGGTCAGAAGTTTACATTGACTGTGCCTTTAAACAGCTTGGAAAATTCCAGAAAATGATGTCATGGCTTTAGAAGCTTCTGGTAGGCTAATTGACATCATTTGAGTCAATTGGAGGTGTACCTGTGGATTTATTTCAAGGCCTACCTTCAAACTCAGTGCCTCTTTGCTTGACATCATGGGAAAATCAAAAGAAATCAGCCAAGACATCAGATTATTTTTTGAGACCTCCACAAGTCTGGTTCATCCTTGGGAGCAATTTCCAAATGCCTGAAGGTACCACGTTCATCTGTACAAATAATAGTACGCAAGTATAAACACCATGGGACCACGCAGCCATCATACCGCTCAGGAAGGAGACGCGTTCTGTCTCGTAGAGATGAACATACTTTGGTGTGAAAAGTGCAAATCAATCCCAGAACAACAGCAAAGGACCTTGTGAAGATGCTGGAGGAAACAGGTACAAAAGTATCTATATCCACAGTAAAACGAGTCCTATATCGACATAACCTGAAAGGCCGCTCAGCAAGGAAGAAGCCACTGCTCCAAATCCGCCATAAAAAAGCCAGACTACAGTTTGCAACTGCATTTGGGGACAAAGATCATACTTTTTAGAGAAATGTCCTCTGGTCTGATAAAACAAATAGAACTGTTTGGCCATAATGACCATCGTTATGTTTGGAGGAAAAAGGGGGAGGCTTGCAAGCCGAAGAACAGCATCCCAACCGTGAAGCACGAGGGTGGCAGCATCATGTTGTGGGGGTGCTTTGCTGCAGGAGGGACTTGTGCTCGTTACAAAATAGATTGCATCATGAGGCAGGAAAATTATGTGGATATATTGAAGCAACATCTCAAGACATCAGTCAGGAAGTTAAAGCTTGGTCGCAAATGGTCTTCCAAATGGACAATGACCCCAAGCATACTTCCAAAGTTGTGGCAAAATGGCTTAAGGACAACAAAGTCAAGGTATTGGAGTGGCCATCACAAAGCCCTGACCTCAATCCTATAGAACATTTGTGGGCAGAACTGAAAAAGCGTGTGTGAGCAAGGAGGCCTACAAACTTGACTCAGTTACACCAGCTCTGTCAGGAGGAATGGGCAAAGATTCACCTAACTTATTGTGGGAAGCTTGTGGAAGGCTACCCGAAACATTTGACCCAAGTTAAACAATTTTTTAAAGGAAATGCTACCAAATACTAATTGGGTGTATGTAAACTTCTGACCCACTGGGAATGTGCTGAATTTTTTTTAAGCTGAAATCATTCTCTCTACTTTTACATTCTTAAAATAAAATGGTGATCATAACTGACCTAAAACAGGGATTATTTACTAGGATTAAATGTCAGGAATTGTGAAAAACTGAGTTTAAATGTATTTGGTTAAGGTGTATGTAAACCTCTGACTTCAACTGTATACTGAGTGTATAAAATATTAAAAACACATGCTCTTTCCATGACAGACTGACCAGGTGAATCCATGATCCCTTACATGTTTGTGCTTATGAAATGTTCATTTGTAAGTGTTGGGCTTTTGCTGAGATAATTCTTTATTTTTTAATTAGGCAAGTCAGTTAAGAACAAAACCTTATTTACAATGACAGCCTACCCCGGCCAATCGTGCACCGCCCTATGGGACTCCCAATCACGGCTGGATGTGATACAGCCTGGATTTTAACCAGGGACTGTAGTGATGCCTCTTGCACTGAGATGCAGTGGCTTAGACCACTGCACCATGCAGGAACCATATATACTTGACTTTAAAGTCAAGTATATTTGTCCAGGCCTCAATTGTTCTTTGACTAGCACCATTCATTCTCACTGTCAAATTTTATAACTTCTAATAGTAACTTATCCGCTGGGAGAGAGTGAGGTGATTGCCATCTAAGAGCCAACATATTTTTTTGCTGCAGTGCTGCCTGCCAGCAGTAATCGTCTCTGATTTATGGAGCGATTCAAGGAGCTATCATCGTTAAGTAACATTATAGATGCAAATTATTGAATATTTACATTCATGCACCAAAAACAACTTTACCCTATAAGTATTTAAAAACAGTTTGTGAACAAACTTAACATTTATAAATTGATGGTTCGGTTTATGGGATGCCAAGGATATACAGTATTTTTCCATATTCTGTTCCAGATAAAGGGTTGTTCAGATTCAATATAGACCATACTTTTTTAATGGCTAGCTCAGAATATGAGCTTTCCAAAAGTTGACCAGATCATTTATTTATAAATACCATCATTAGATGGTTTGGTAGTTGGGTTTCCCAAAGGACTCCATAGGCAGCATAGCTGACATAAATTGTAAATATAAAAAAAAGGATTTGCCTGGTAATGTGTATGTATCTTTCAAATCTTGGAATGTTCTCAAACAATTAATGTCTGTGATATTGGCAAGGGTATGGATTACACATTTGGACCATTAGGGGGATGCAAAAGGCGGCCCTCCAGATCACAATTCATTATTGTGAAATATTGGAGTATTTTGATTCCCAGTTACATTGTTTAAATTTTTTGCGCCAAATAGGAATTCTGGGAGCAATAATAGGACCAAAGCATAGTTTGCATTGTTTAAGGGATATATCAGTGAATACCACCTCTTCCAGGGCAATAGAAGACACCATATTTCTCTCTATACTCAGCCAGGGGGTAAACCATGTCTAAACCAATTTAGGATTGGGTGAAATGCTAGTGCCTGGAAATACTATTTATGTTTGGTACGGATAGTCCTCCTACGTCTTTCCATTTTTGTAGGTTTGTTCATTTTTTCCCCGGATCATTTAGCCTAATTTGCCATATAAATTTAGAAAACGGCATTATGAATTTTGGATCGCCTTGTATGCTGCTTCTAGTGATTCTGAACGGAGTAGAGAAGATATTGTCTCTTATAACTATGGCTGAGGGATTGGAATAAAGCATTTTAATCATATTAATGAAATTGGAGCCAATTCCCATATGTTCCAAGACAGACCAGAGATATGGCCATTCTTGTCTATCAAAACCTTTTTCTGTATCGAGAAATAAGCTGTTGTTTCTGACGAAGCATTTAAGATATGTAATAGTCAATTGAGGTAATCCGGGGATAACAAACCAGCTTTTAACAAACCAGCTTTGGTCCGTGTGGAACAATTTGGGTAAGTACGTGTCTAGACAGAACCACAACATTTTGTAAAACAGTTTAATATCGGTGTTCATCAAAGATAGGGGAAGATAGTGAGAACACTGGGTGGCATCTTTATCTTTTTTTTTTTGTGAACGGCTTTCGTGCAATAGTGGACCTTGTTGATTTAAAAACGTCATTTATATTTATTTAACCTTTATTTAACTTCAAATAATTTAAATAGACCTCAGGAGGAATACTGTCCCATCCAGGTGATTTGCCTATATTCATGCTATCCAATGTCCTTTTGAGTTCATTGAGAGAGATTTGGTCTCCCAGCGAGGTGGCTACCTCTGTTGAAAGAGGAGTTCTTTATTCTTTTGTCTTGACTTTGGAAAGAGTAATAGCTACCAAGGTCTGAAATTAGTGTTTGTTGAGAACGCTCCATCACAGTTAACAACATTTCAAATTCTGATATCTTTTTTAATTGTCATTTATTCAACCCAGATGCAAATGCAGTTGCATTATTTTTAATAAAGCCTATGGTGTCATCCCATAGAATCCAGGGGTCATCGACTGAATTTTTGTTAATTATTATGAATTCATTAAATTCTGTTTCAAATTATTCACAGAAAGTCATGATTTTGTATTAAGGAAACATTAAAGCACCATCTTGTGGCTCTTTTAGGAAATTCTGAAATGTATAACAGGCAGTAGTAAGCATGATGATCAGATAGGCTCATATGACAAATTTCTATTTTCGTGATTGAAGAAAATAGAGTAGTAGATAATCGTATTTAAATGGGTTCGGGAGAATGTTTTGTGCCTGTTTGAATGGAAAGTGTACTCTTTGGCTTTAGGGTTATGAGCTCGCCTGGCATCAATGAGGTTGTAATCAGAAAGTATATGTTGGAAAGCCTTAGTTGCCTGTGGATTGTAGTTGGTCTTATTACATTTGTCCCACATGTCCAAAATGGCATTCATGTCTGTCCCAATATCCAGTTGGAATTCAATTAATTCTAACAATATGCTCTTCAGAGAATCAAAAAACATTAATAAAGGCAATTTTCATTCCATTATGGATATATTTAAGGTAAGTGATTCTGCCTTCTTGGTCTTCACCTTTGCCGAGGATGGTGATTTTGAGTTTCTTATGTATCAGTATGATTACAACATTAGTTTTGTATGGGGCTGATGAACAAGCAGCCAGTTTGTACAAATGGTTCTCTATTCTATGTGAGTCCTTTTGGAGTTTGTGTGTTTCTTGGAGCATTGCTACAGTATATCAATATGGTTTCTTGCTAGTGACACGTTGATGTGCTTCCAAGCATGCAGGCAGTTTATCAGGGTACAGCAGGAGTTGGCTAGTAAAATTTGTGGGGGGAGTAAAAGCACATGTTTTAGGGTCAGTTTCAGTTCAGTGTAGTCGAACAGACAAAGGTCACCCTCTCTTATGTAGCAAACTACAAAACAAACCATCCCCTTATAGAGCTTCCTGGGCAGGACAGAGAGGTGCGTCTTTCATGTTCTCCTTCTGACTCATAGTAATTCATAGGAGCACTACACTGACATGATGTCCTCCACTCCAACACACTAGCTCTGTGTGTGTGTGTGCATTTCGGCGTGCCAGAGTTTCCATTAGCAGGTACATTTTGTTGTTGTTGAAATGCAGATAAATAAATACAATTTAGAAATAATGCTTTTCAGCCTATTCATTGATGGAAATAGAAGTTGATGTAAATACATTTGAGTGGTCATGCTTATCGGTCTATGAGTTAATTTGCAGAATGTAGTGGAATTCAATTGGTGCGTGTGTATATTCGTTATGTACCTTATTTATCACACTTGCACAGCATACAGATACAGAGCCTGTCAGACAGCGCTTTTATAAGCCCAGTCATTGCGCAACAGTTCTAAATGCAAGATTAAAAAGAGCTACTTTTTTTATTTCTCATCTGGTAATTAAAGCAAGCTTCCCATTCGCAGTTCAAATGCACAGACAACCATAGGGAGACTTCATCAGCACTTCACACACCGCTTTGCAATGATCTGGAGGCAGTACGCATTTTGAAAACATATAGCTACTTAATTGTTTGAAACCTGAATGTTTTCCTACATATTATGAGGCATGTTTTACCTTGCTTCAAAGTAGCCTAGGCAAAATCCGACCATATCCGAAGAGGCAATTATTTTATAAGACTTCCACATGCCATTGAAACCAGTAGCCTATTTCTCTCACGTTTGCGCGTAGCCTACTGCCTTGTGCGCATTGATGTGCTAATAATGTTAAGAAATAATAGTTTCTCAACATTTTAAGCTAAACGTTCTGATTTGTTGCATCAGATTCAATCATTTTAAACATACTTTTATGTAGCCTAGGCCTACTGGTTATATGAATTTGGGATCTATCTTCCCTGTCACGATCTTCGAAAGGAGCGGACCAAGATGCAGTGAGGGTTCCAGTATACATACTTCATTACGTAGTGAAACTGGCAAAAACAACAAACAATGAAAAGACCATAACGCTGGTGTGGCACAACACAGGCACACAGAAATACAAACAATGACCCACGAAATCAGTGGGGAATTTACCAACTTAAATATGGTCCCCAATTAGAGGTAACGAAACTCAGCTGCCTCTAATTGGGAACCATTAACGAAACCAAACAAAGAAATACACACCCTAGAACAAAACCCCCTGGTCACGTCCTGACCAAAAACACCATAGCCCTTTTTGGCTGTATCTATGGCCAGTACGTGACAGTACCCCCCCCCAAAGGCGCGGACTCCGACCGCGACCAAAAGTCAATGGGGGGTTTCTCGGGTGGGTCTTCGCCTTTGGTGGCGGCTCCGGTGCAGGCTGAACTGGCCCGAGAAGACGCACTGGAGGCCCAGCGCGTGGAGCCGAAACAGGACGTGCCCGGCTCTGAATGCGCACAGGGGACCTGATGCGTGGAACAGGAACAGGACTTGCCGGGCTCTGGATGCGCACAAGGGACCTGATG
>QNTS01001906.1:160578-175416 GCA_003317085.1 Hucho hucho
TAGTTTGATCTTAGCCCTTTTAACGTATGGACCGTCGTCCACACGTCCTTGGAACACGAAGCACATTTTTTCGTAAAGGGGCTTATATAGTGGTGGGAGAGAGAAGCGTGTTTCATAGTTTACAACCAATGTCTGTTCACATGGGCGGGCCACTGAGTTGAGCATAGTTCACTCATGAAAACTTATTTCTTTATTTTTTTATTTGACCTTTATTTAACTAGGCAAGTGTCAGGCTCTTGTGTAGCTGGTGCATAAAGTCACGTGCAGGAGAACAGTACTGAGTGAGCAAAAATACTTGACTCAAATATATACAAGCAAAACGTTAAACGCGTAAATACAAATAAACATGCCAAACGCAAAACAGGTGAGGCATAATTGAAATGCACCAGCCGGAAAGAAAAGGCTTAACAATAAACAAACACACATAAGGACATGGGGGGAAAACAGAGGGTTAAATACACAACAGATAATGATGGGGAATGCAAACCAGGTGTGTGAAAAACAAGACAAGACAAATGGAAAATAGATCGGTGATGATTAGAAGACCGGTGACGTCAACCGCCGAATGCCGCCTGAACGAGGAGGGGAACCGACTTCAGTCGAAGTTGTGACAGCAAGTCAGTTAAGAACAAATTATTATTTTCAATGACGGCCTAGGAACAGTGGGTTAACTGCCTTGTTCAGGGGCAGAACGACAGATTTCTACCTTGTCAGCTCGGGGATTCAATCTTGCAACCTTTCGGTTACTAGTCCAACACTCTAACCACTAGGCTACTTGCCGACCCCAAATTCTCTCATTTAGAAGCTAAAATTAAATGTAATCTTTTCACAAATAGTTTCATATTTAAACATTTAAATTGCACAACAATTCCATGTGAATCTGATAACTAGAATGTGTAGACTTTCCAAGATATCATCAGTTATAATGTCACAGACAACAACTGATCTGACATCATATTAAGTACCAACGCATATTTTCAGCTGGTTGGATTACCGAAATATGGTTCCTTTCCCCACCCTTTTGATGTTACCAGACTCTCTATGTTAACAAAGGGATTTTCAATAGTCACATCTGTAGAGTAGAGAGAGAGAAAAGGGGGGAAGGTATTTATGGGGGTCATAAACTTCACCAACAGGTCAACGTCATGACAGGAGTTTATCAAAATCGGGGTTGTTTTCTAATTCTTTGTGGATCTGTGTAATCTGAGGGAAATATGTGTCTCTAATATGGTCATACATTGGGCAGGAGGTTAGAAAGTGCAGCTCAGTTTCCACCTCATTTTGTGGGCAGGGTGCACATAGCCGGTCTTCTCTTGAGAGCCAAGTCTGCCTACGGCGGCCTTTCTCAATAGCAAGGCTATGCTCACTGAGTCTGTACATAGTCAAAGCTTTCCTCAAGTTTGGGTCAGTCACAGTGGTCAGGTATTCTACCACTGTGTACTCTCTGTTTAGGGCTAAATATCATTCTAGTTTACTCTGTTTTTTGTTAATTCTTTCCAATGTGTCAAGTAATTCTCTTTTTGTTTTCTGATTTGGTTGGGTCTAATTGTGTTGCAGTTTATTCCCTCACTCCCCCTTCTCCGTCCCTCCATCCCTCCCCTCCCAGTCACCCTGTGCTGTCCTCCTGCAGGCAACGAAACAGACCCTTTGTTTTGGGTCAAAGACATGCCAAACAAAAGGAAGACTTTGTTCTCGTTACTATCTTCTCCCTCCCTGTCTCTCTCTCCTCCTCTCTCTCCTCCCCCCTCTCTACCCCTCCTCTCCCTTGTTCCTCCTAGCCAGCAGATGGTTAATGATTCATGGAGAGTGTGCCACACGTGCTTCTGTGAGGGTAGCGTTACTGTGAGGACGTGCAGGCAAAGGGCGATGATCTGTGTGTTTGGTGTGTTTGTGTGTCTGTGTGGTGTGTGCGTGTGTGAAAAAGAGTGAAAGAAACAATGACAGAGAGAGAAAAAGGAGAGAGAGAGACAGAGGGGGAAAGACAACGAGAAAGAGAGAGAGGCTGAGTGGTAATTATTGAGTGAAGATGCTACCCAGATAGCATTTCAACAAGCAGCTTTTCATTTGGTATCTCTATTTAAACTCTGTCTTCCTTAAACAACTTCCTGTTTCTCGCTGTTTTCATCTCCCCCTCTTTTCACACTCAGATTCACATGTACAGGGTTGCAGGTGTGTTTGCAGGGTACCGTGAAACTCTTATCCTCCGAGCTCCAACATGCAGGGCTACGTGAAATAAAGCAATAAAAGTGATAATAAAACAACAACAATAGAAATAGAAATAGAAATAGCTCTATATACATAATAACATCTGTGGCAGTATGAATAAACACATTTCCATTGGGGTGGAGGCACAGTAAATCAATAGACTTTACTGTACCCTGCAATCACACCTGGAACCCTTTACATGTGACTAGTTAACACTCTGAATCTCTGAATCTGAATCTGTCCTGGAGGGCAGGTAGTGGGCACCCAATGGTGCGTTTGGCTGCGAGTTTTACCCTCTGAAGCCCCTGGCAGTCCACGGCCGTGGAGTTGCCGTACCAGGCTATGATGCAGCCCGACAGTATGCTCTTGATGGTTCTCCTGTAGAACACTGTGAAGGCCCGAATTTCGTCAGCATCCTGAAGTTGAAGAGTTACTCTCGTGCCTAAATCACCACGGTGTCTGTGTGGTTTGACCATTTTAGATCCTCTGAGATGTGTACGCTGAGGAATTTGAAGTTATTGACCGTCTCTTCCCCCTCTCACTACTTTCCTCCTCTCCCCCTCTTCTTCCTCTCCCCCCCTNCATCTCTATTTCCTCTCCACCCTCTCCCTCTTTACATTCTACCTCTTACTCCTTTTTGTCTCTCTCCATCTTGTTGTCTGTCCTCTCTCCAAATTGAACACCCATGGGATGTTCCACCGCTCCTCTCCTCCTCCTCCTCCTCCTCCTGTTACTAAACCTTCCTCCCTCCCTCACCACTTCCACATCCATACAGTACAAAACACACCCCCAGCAGCTGCCTCAGAAAATACACTTCTCCTAAACAGAAAGCCACCAGGCGACAGTTGTGTTGTGTTGAAAGGAAGTGCTGCCTTTCTCCATCCCCTTCCTTCAGCAGGGACACACAATGCAGGGAAGTGATTAAGAGTGGGTCTACAGCAACGGCACACTGCTCAGGACAGCCCCATCACAACAATATGATGGATTCAAGGGAGGGGACCGGATGCACACACATACGCTGCCACGCACTACAAATGCACCCACACACAGACACACACAGATGCATGCACGTAAGCCCGCACCCACACACACACACACACACACTCACACACGGCGTAGGCCAACGTCAGCCAGCCAGTCTATTGTGTTTTCCTCTACCTCCTCTGTCTGCCCCTGTCACCTCCCTCCACCCTGATATAACAACACAATAATCACAGAGAGAGAAGAGTGATGTTCCCCTCACAGCCTGGCCAGGCTCCCAGCTGGATGCACAGACAAAGGGAGGGAGGGGGAATGACATCCAAATCGCCCCCAACCTCCAGACCAGCATTTACATTTTTGTAATTTAACAGACGCTCTTATGCAGAGCGACTTACGGTTAGTGCACTCATCTTAAGATAGCTAGGTGAGACATCCACATATCACAGTTGTAGATATCAGACCGACGTGAGCATTCTTTTGTGTGACCGTATTGTACAGACTGAGGGAATTCAATTCCTATCATTCATATATATGGCTAGGCTACCCTATGCTACACTAGGCCAGACCAGAACAGACCAAAACAGACAGACAGGAAATTCCGATCATTTACATACATTGCGAGGCTATGTTGTTTCTATTCTATGGTGTTTCCCAATGAGGCAGCTGACCTTTCTCTCATTCCACACACTTGTCCAGAGAACCCCCAAGGAGGGGAGGGAGGAATTCAAGTTGTATTGAAGAATGAATTCCATGAGACAACTTGAAGCTGCTCACCATCTGAGTGTCAGAAATAGCACTCTACTACAGCAGATAACAGACGCATACCAAATCTGGAGAGCTCTACTGAGACGCTTAGCAGTGCGCCTCCCAGATTGCCCTGGGATATGTCCCAAATTGCACCTTATTCCCTATGGGCCCTGGTCAAAAGTAGTGCACTCAATAGGGAACAGATTGCCATATGGGACACAGCCACAATCTGAGGGGCTTTGTTTGTTCTTGTAATTCTAACCTTCTGACTATACATAACGACAGTCATGGACAGAGAATTGTTGTTGAATAACAACATGCTAACAGTAGGACACTTGTGAAATCAAAGCTCTCCATTTGGTCTGAAAACTGAAAACCAAATATGTTTTCTTTATTAGGACACTGCAGCTGGCAGTTCCGTGTCTGTTTCACAGTTCCTAGTTATCAGTTCAGAGGAACACAGGGGACTTTCCCACTCACAACAGAAGAGACAAAGAAAGGGGACAAAAACCCCATCTGTTCTTGAAATAACCTCTGATGGTGTAGATCATGGTTTAACATACAGTCCATTGTGTGTACACATACTCCACAGCCCTGTGACTGTCCATTCCATCACAGACATGGAAACTGCCCTTCAAATGACAACATATAGCCTCTATAGGGCACTTCCTTATACCAGGGCCCATTCCTGTAGGGAATAGGATGCTATTTGGGACCTGGCCATAGACTCTCCTGAGTCAAGTGGTCCTCCATCCTCTGCCATGGAGTGTAGTATGCATGTATGTATAGACCACCTGCTGTGTGTCTGAGCTGAGCTGACCTGTGTGCCATGACCAGATGACAGTCAAGAGGCAGACAGTAGGCTATATAGCTAGAGGGCAGAAGAAGAAAGGCGAGACTGTACTGACAGCCCACTTACCATGACAGGGCTGCCATTCACTGGTGTCGGAGTGTGTGTGTGTGCTTGTGTGTGTGTGTTTGACTGTTCTTCCATAGGCTGTCAGATACAGGCTCCGTCACTCGATGGACACAAAGACGCTACTTAGCCGCTGTTCTAAACATTATAACCACTTTTATATGATTATATTGCATGCATTTAAAACCGTAATTCAGCAATGAATATTTAAAAAAAGAATTCATATTCATTTCCAGATAGACAACCCTCTTCGTGGTCCATTGGGATCAGCTATCCCAAGATGCATGCATTCTTCTGAGGAGTAGATTAGACATTCCTCCCTCTGGAGAATTAGTGGCTGTCAAAGAGATCGAATATCTCTGTTTTAATTTATTGATTACCTGTAACATTCTTTATACAATGATAATCTCCCTCCAGAATGTGAGATGTCGGCATGCTCAGTAATAAAACACCCTGATGAAGGTCGTTTGACCGAAATGTTGGTAAATAAGATCCATTAAATTGTTGGAAGCATTCAGATTACCAGTGTGCTCGAGTTGTTCTTTTTTATGCCCAGCAGCGGCGGACTGGCCACAGGGCAGTTCCGGCAAATGCTAGATGGGCTGGTCCATTTTTAGCCCAGTGTACGGTTTTGCACAGAATGTCCATTATTTGGCTAATAATTAAGGTTTTTAAGGAAAAGAAATGGTCCGGTGTGTGTGAAATACCCCGGCTTATTTCTGGTACCAGTTCATCCCTGATGCTCAGTGACGAGGGCAGAAGCCCTGAACAGGAAAGTGAATGTACTAACTAGAAGGTGAGGATCTCTGATCATTGAGTATTTGTCCAGTTAGGACCTTTTAACAGAATGCACACACACACAGCCCTGGACCTCACTCTCACCACGAGAGACGTGCAAGGGAGAGAGAGGGAGGCAGGAGAGAGAGAGACAGAGAGAGACAGAGAGAGAGAGAGATAAACAGAGACAGAGACAGAGACAGAGAGAGTTATCCGGCGGGGGGCTAAGCCCATTGTGCTACATGACCATGAATGTTGTTTCAGGGTGGAAAACAGCCTCTCCTCTCCTTGAATGCCCAACATGCCTTCATTGACTAGTTTAATTAGAATATGAATAACTCATGGGTGGCTGAGCTCTCTCTTTCTCTGTCACTGTCCCTCTCTCTTTCCCTCTCTCTTCCACTCTCTCTCTTTCTCTCCCTGCCTATCTCTCCCAACCATGTGGTGTGAGAGGGATGGGTTTGGCACAATAATAGCCCTCCCTCCTCCTCCCTTTCTTCCTCCCTTCCCCTGGCTGTATATGACATGTATGGCCACAAGCTGGTTTGATATTATATAATATCTAGTCTGAGGTTGAGGATTCACAGTAGTTTTGAACGGCAGTACATGTTTGAACATATTTCAACCCAAGCATGGTCAGTGAAGGTCCTATTTTATAGTTTGGTTTTGTAGTGTGATGGACTAAAATCACTTTTGCCCTTTTAAATCATATCCGAGGGAAGCACCCATCGCAGTGACCTCTGTATCTCTTAAGTATTGACCCACACATGTAGGAGCTGAGAGAGAGAGAGAGAGAGAGAGAGAGAGAGAGAGAGAGAGAGAGATGTTGGGCTCGTTTGAGTGGTAAGGCGAAAGCAAGTGACTGTAGACAAGTTGAGGAGTGAAGTCGGGGGAGGTGCATCTGCAACAGCCGAAAGTCGGACACTGATGTGGTTTTCCTACAGCAAGGCTCACTGTAACATGGCAGTCTCCAACCCCAAATCACACATCACTTGCAAACTGAAAATATACTGTATGTGTGAACATTGTTCAATCAATTAGTGAGAGAGAGAGGCTCAAATATCACATAAATTTGTACATATCCACTGTATACATGAATTGTGGCAAAGTTGGTTCCTGTTTCAGTCATGTCTTTGGTCACATTTAGGTGGGTCAAACAAAAACACCTTAGTGATTTGTTGACAATAGATCCTCCCACAATGCAGGTGATGGCTGCAGGATGAACAGTTTCTACAGTTGCTCTTCACGAACTTCATCCTGCGACCATCGTCTGCATTGCTCTATTGGTAACCAACTATTTGGGGTGTTTTTGATTGACGCACGCAAACGTGACCAAAGACATGACTGAAACAGGAACCAACTTTGCTGCAATTCATGTATGCAGTGCATATGTACACATGAATGTGATATTTAAGACTCTCTCTCTCGCCAATTGATTGTACAATGTGCACAGGCATTGAGTGTAGCTCTTTGTTGATGTATGTATCAAACTGCTGTGCTTTATCTTGGCCTGGTCGCAGTTGTAAATGAGAACTTGTTCTCAACTAGCCTACCTGGTTTAATAAAGGTGAAATAAAATAAATAAAATTAAATTAGGAACACCATTAGGAACACTTTCCATGACAGACTGACCAGGGGAATCCAGGTGAAAGCTATGATCCCTTATTGATGTCACCTGATAAATCCACTTCAATCAGTGTATGTGTGCCATTCAGAGTGAATGGGCAAGACAAAATATTTAAGTGCCTTTGAACGGGGTATGGTAGTAGATGCCAGGCACACTGGTTTGAGTGTCAAGAACTGCAACACTGCTGGGTTTTTCATGCTCAACCGTTTCCCATGTGTATCAAGAATGGTCCACCACCCAAAGGACACCCAGCCAACTCAACACACCTGTGGGAAGCATTGGAGTCAACATGGGCCAGCATCCGTGTGGAAAGGTTTAGAGACCTTGTAGAGTCCATCCCCGAAGAGTTGAGGCTGTTCTGAGGGCAAAAGTGGGTGCAACTCAAAATTAGGAAGGTGTTCCTAATGTTTTGTGCATTCAGTGTATATTTTCAATGTGTGATATGGGGGTTGGAGACATGTTTATTTGAACCTTTTAGAGAAATACTTGTATAAACGATGGCAACTACCATGTTGCACTGAGCCTTTCTGTTAGAAAACCGCAGAATAGAATGACAGCCTCATTGACTTGAATGGGGACGCCTCTTCTAGTAACTTTATTACTATGTATCATACAATATTCAAGACAGGTTTATAGTATCATGCTCCTCTCCACCGTGTTAACTGACATGGATGAAAGGAGAACAGCCCTATACCAGCCAGCCAGGACAAAGGCTCTGTGACGACAGTACAGCCTAGCTACTCAGTCCCAGGTTAGTTACCACGGTGATAAATGGCTGATCTGTCAGGCGGACAGGAGAAAATATCTGACGTGGCTCAATGGGATCCAAAGGACAGTCATTTCAGTTTACTCTCTTTCTAATCTCTCTCTCTCTCTCTCTCTTACTCTCTCTCCCTCTCTCTCTCCCTCTACTCTCTTCCTTCCTTTCTCTCTCTCTGTACTCTCCCCCTCTCTCTACTCTCCTTGTCTCTACTCTCTCTCTTTCTACTCTCTCTACTCTATCTCTCTCACAGCTCTATCTACTCTCTCTCTACTACTCTCTCTCTATCTACTCTCTCTAATCTCTCTCTCTCTCTCACTTCTCTCTCTCTCTCACTCTACTCTCGCTCTCTCTTTCTACACTCTCTCCACTCTCTCTCTACTTTCTCTCTACTCTCTCTACTCCCCCCCTCTCTCTAATCTCTCTCCAATCTCTCTACTCTCTCTCCAATCTCTCTACTCTCTCTCAACTCTCTCTACTCCCTATCTACTCTATTTACTCTCTCTCTCTACTTTCTCTACTCTCTCTCGCTCTCTCCACTCTCTCTCGACTCTCTCGCCACTCTCTCGCCACTCTCTCTCTCTACTCTCTCTCTACACTCTATATATTCTCTCTACTCTCTATCTACTCTCTATCTACTATCGCTACACTCTCTCCACTCTCCCTCTCTACTCTCTCTCTACCTACTATCTCTACTGTCTCTCTACTCTCTCTATCTACTCTCTCACTACTCTCTCTCTATTCTCCAACTACTCTCTCTCTACTCTCTATCTACTGTCTGTACTCTCTCTACTCTCTATATAATCTATTTACTCTCTATTTACTCTCTCTATAATCTCTCTACTCTCTCCACTCTCTCTCTACTCTCTCTCTACTCTCACTACTCTCACTCTACTCTCTATCTACTCTCTCTACTCTCTATTGACTCTCTCTGCTCTCTCTCTACAATATCTATCTACTCTCTATCTACTCTCTCTCTACTCTCCATCTACTCTATCTCTACTTTCTCTCAACTCTCTCTCCACTCTCTCTCTTCTCTATTTCTACTCTCTCTACTCTCTCTCCACCCTCTCTCTACTCTCTATCTACTCTCTATCAACTCTCTCTACTCTCTCTATCTACTCTCTCGACTCGCTCTCTACTCTCCATCTACACTCTCTACTCTCTCTCCACTCTCTCTCTACTCTCTATCTACTCTCTCTACTCTCTACCTACTCTCTCTACTCTCTATCAACTCTCTATCAACTCTATCTCTGCTCTCTCTATCTACTCTCTCTACTCTATCTCTCTCTACTCTATCTCTCTCTATTTTCTCTCTCTCGACTCTCTCTCTACTCTCTCTACTCTCTATCTACCCTCTCTAATCTCTCAACTCTCTCTCTACTCTCTCTCTACTCTCTTTCCACTCTCTCTCTACTCTCTCTCTACTGTCTATCTACTCTCTCTCTATCTGAGCTCTCTATCAACTCTCTCTCTACTCTCTCTCTCTCTGCTCTCTCCACTCTCTCTACTCTCTCACAACTCTCTCTCTATTCTCCAACTACTCTCTCTCTACTCTCATTACTCTCTCTCTACTCTCTCTCTCTCTACTCTCTAATCTCTCTTTCTACTCTCTCTCTGCCTACTTACTCTCCACTCTCTCTCTCTACACTCTATCTATTCTCTCGACTCTATCTACTATCTCTACTCTCTCTTTACTCTCTCACAACTCTCTCTCTATTCTCCAACTACTCTCTCTCTACTCTCTCTACTTTCTATCTCCTGTCTCTACTCTCTCTACACTCTCTACTGTCTCTCTACTCTCTCTCTAATATCTCTCTACTCTCTCTCTCTAAACTCTCTACACTCTCTAAACTCTCTATTGTCTCTCTACTCTCTCTCTACACTCTCTACTCTCTCTCTACTCTCTCTCTAATATCTCTCTACTCTCTACACTCTCTAAACTCTCTATTGTCTCTCTACACTCTCTCTACTCTCTATCTCCTGTCTCTACTCTCTATTTACTCTCTCTATACTCTCTCTACACTTTCTCTACTCTCTTTCTACTCTCTCCACTCTCTCTCTACTCTCTCTCTACTCTCACTACTCCCTCTCTACTCTCTATCTACTCTCTCTATTCTCTATCGACTCTCTATCTACACTCTCTCTCAACTCTCTCTCTCAACTCTCTCTCTCTTCTCTATTTCTACTCTCTCTTCTCTCTCTCCATTCTCTCTCTACTCTCTCTATCTACTCTCTCTCCAATCTCTATACTCTCTCTCAAATCTCTCTGCTCTCTCTCTCCCTCTACTCTCTCTCTACTCCTTCTGCTCTCTCTCTACTCTCTCTCTCTTTCTCTCTCTAATCTCTACTCTCTCTCTCTATCTACTCCTTCTCTACTCTCTCTCTACTCTCTCACTCTACACACTCTCTACTATCTATCTCTCCACTCTCTCTCTCGTCTCTCTCTCTACTCTCACTACTCTATATCTACTCTCTCTGCTCTCTCTCTACTCTCTCTACTCTCTCTCTCTACTATCTATCTACTCTCTCTACTCTCTCTACTCTCTCTCTACTCTCTCACAACTCTCTCTCTATTCTCCAACTACTCTCTCTCTACTCTCTATCTACTCTCTCTACTCTCTCTACTTTCTATCTCCTGTCTCTACTCTCGCTCTCTACTATCTATCTACTCTCTCTCCACTCTCTCTCTACTCTCTATCTACTCTCTCTACTCTCTACCTACTCTCTCTACTCTCTATCAACTCTCTATCAACTCTATCTCTGCTCTCTCTATCTACTCTCTCTACTCTATCTCTCTCTATTTTCTCTCTCTCTACTCTCTCTCTACTCTCTCTACTCTCTATCTACCCTCTCTAATCTCTCAACTCTCTCTCTACTCTCTCTCTACTCTCTTTCCACTCTCTCTCTACTCTCTCTCTACTGTCTATCTACTCTCTCTCTCTCTGCTCTCTATCTACTCTCTCTACTCTCACTACTCACTCTCTACTCTCTCTCTACTCTCTATCTACTATCTCTACTCTCTCTACTCTCTCTCTACTCTCTCACAACTCTCTCTCTATTCTCCAACTACTCTCTCTCTACTCTCTATCTACTCTCTCTACTCTCTCTACTTTCTATCTCCTGTCTCTACTCTCTCTCTCTACTATCTATCTACTCTCTCTTCTCTCTCTCTACTCTCACCACTCTCTATCGTCACTCTCTGCTCTCTATCTACACTCTGTTCTACCTACCGTCTCTACTCTCTATCTACTCTCTCTATCAAATCTCTCTGCTCTCTTTCTCCCTCTACTCTCTCTCTACTCATTTTGCTCTCTATCTACTCTCTCTCTTACTCTATCTACTCCTTCTCTACTCCTTCTCTACTCTCTCTCTACTCTCTCACTCTACTCACTCTCTGCTATCTATCTCTCCACTCTCTCTCTCTCTACTCTCACTACTCTCTATCTACTCTCTCTGCTCTCTCTCTACTATCTATCTACTCTCTCTACTCTCTCTCTACTCTCACCACTCTCTATCGTCTCTCTCTGCTCTCTATCTACACTCTGTTCTACCTACCATCTCTACTCTCTCTCTACTCTCTCTACTCTCTCTCTACTCCCTCTGCTCTCTCTCTACTCTCTCTCTACCTACTCTCTCTACTCTCTCAATCTACTCTCTCTGCTCTCTCTAATCTCTACTCTCTCTCTCTACCCTCTCTCTACTCTCTCTCTACTCTTTCTCTATCTACTCTAGTCTCTCTCTACTCTCCATTTACTCTCTCTCTACTCTCTCTCTACACTCTCTACACTCTCTCTATCTACTCTCTTTCTACTCTCACTACTCTCTTTCTACTCTCAATCTACTCTCTCTGCTCTCTCTGCTCTCTCTCTACTCTCTCTACTCGTTCTACTGTCTCTATCTACTCTCTCTGCTCTCTCTCTACTCTTTCTCCCTCTACTCTATATCTAATCTCTCTACTCTCCCTCTATCTCTCTCTCTCTCAGCTGTGGCTTGCTTCACCAGGTTATTTCCAGTGCATTGGCCTCACAACACAAAGTACAAGCCATGTGTACATATGCCTACCTTACATACCAGGCTGATACAAAGCAATGTATTTAATTCTGAGAAAATGTCAACTTATTTTTGTCATTTTGTCAAATGCTCTTACTGGTGGTTTTCCAACAGGTTTTTTCTTCTCCCATGACCATTTGAGATCCCTTTTCTCCCACGTTTTATTCAGACCAATTCCTTTTTGTTTGATGTTGTGGAGAGCATCCCCTCCCCTCCCCTCAGTAAACACACAATAAGGAGCTAGCTAGCGGTGGCAAGGGAAGTGCCACTCTAACTCCCATCCTGTTGTGTCACCACATGCCTTTAAATTATTCAGCACCACTCAAATATTGATATGGAAATCAACACTGAGTGGACTGACAGGGAGCAGGGAGGAGGGGAGAAGGAGAGGAAAGAGAAAGAGAGGAGGGACAAGATCATTTCTATCTATGTTTTTACCTCTTTCCCTCGCTCACCGCTCCAGTTGATTGAAGCCTTTTTCATGATGCCAACCCTTCATCTTTATTAGACTTTTATTTGACTTGTGGTGTAATGTAGAAAAAGAATGGTACAATAACATGGGCACTAACAGCAGGGCTTATCGTACACCACAGTAACATGTGCCCTTCACAATATTGATTCCTCTGTCTATGTGATTTCACAAGCAGCCTTACCTTAACACACCTCAGCTCTGATCAAGTTATACACATAAACACTGCAATGCAATTATCCCCTCTTACAAGGTAGATTACTTTCTCTTGCAGTACACCTGATCAGTATATAGATTGGACAGAATATCAATAATGGAAGGTGTTTGAATGGGAGTC
Organism: Hucho hucho; assembly: GCA_003317085.1. Classification (NCBI taxonomy): domain Eukaryota; kingdom Metazoa; phylum Chordata; class Actinopteri; order Salmoniformes; family Salmonidae; genus Hucho; species Hucho hucho. The sequence goes on from QNTS01001906.1 coordinate 173,451, forward strand.
TGTGTTATTTTTAATCTGTTTGGTCCCACTCTATAATCATTATAGAACATTCATAAGCTGTCATAAGCACTACATAGATGCCCTACATAGATGCTACATAGATGCCCTAAATAGATGCCCTACATATATTCTACATAGATGCCCTACATAGATGCTACATATATGCCCTATTTAGATGCCCTACATTGAGGCCCTACATAGATGCCCTACATAGATGCTACATAGATGCACTACACAGATGCTACATAGATGCCCTACATAGATGCCCTACTTAGATGCTACATTGATGATACATAGATGCCCTACATAACTGCCCTACTTAGATGCTACATTGATGATACATAGATGCCCTACATAGATGCTACACAGATGCACTACATAGATGCTACATAGATGCCCTACATACATGCTACATAGATGCCCTACATAGATGCCCTACATAGATTTTTATTTATTTATTTCACCTTTATTTAACCAGGTAGGCAAGTTGAGAACAAGTTCTCATTTACAACTGTGACCTGGCCAAGATAAAGCAAAGCAGTTCGACACATACAACAACACAGAGTTACACATGGAGTAAAACAAACATACAGTCAATAATACAGTAGAAAAAAAAAACAAATCTATATACAAATAGTGTAAATTAGGTAGGATAAGGAAGGTAAGGCAATAAATTACAATATAGCATTTAAACACTGGAATGGTAGATGTGCAGTAGATGAATGTGCCATGTAGAAAAACTGGGGTGCAAAGGAACAAGATAAATAAATAAATACGGTAGGGGATGAGGTAGTTGGTTGGGCTATTTACAGATTGGCTATATACAGGTGCAAGGGTCTGTGAGCTGCTCTGACAGCTGGTGCTTAGAGCTGGTGAGGGAGATAAGTGTCTCCAGTTTCAGAGATTTTTGTAGTTTGTTCCAGTCATTGGCAGCAGAGAACTGGAAGGAGAGTCGGCCAAAGGAGGAATTGGCTTTGGGGGTACCAGTGAGATATACCTGCTGGAGCGCGTGCTACGGGTTGGTGCTGCTATGGTGACCAGCGAGCTGAGATAAGGCGGGACTTTACCTAGCAGGGACTTGTAGATGACCTGGAGCCTGTGGGTATGGCGACGAGTGTAAAGCGAGGGCCAGCCAACGAGAGCGTACAAGTCGCAGTGGTGGGTGGTATATGGGGCTTTGGTAACAAAACGGATGGCACTGTGATAGACTGCATCCAATTTGTTGAGTAGAGTATTGGAGGCTATTTTGTAAATGACGTCACCGAAGTCGAGGATCGGTAGGATGGTCAGTTTTCCGAGGGTATGTTTGGCAGCATGAGTGAAAGATGCTTTGTTGCGAAATAGGAAGCCAATTCTAGATTTAATTTTAGATTGGAGATGTTTGATGTGAGTCTGGAAGGAGAGTTTACAGTCTAACCAGACACCTAGATATTTGTAGTTGTAATCTAAGACAGATCTAAGACAGAACCGTCCAGAGTAGTGATGCTGGACGGGCGGACAGGTGCGGGCAGCGATCGGTTGAAGAGCATGCATTTAGTTTTACTTGCGTTTAAGAGCAGTTGGAGGCCACGGAAGGAGAGTTGTATGGCATTGAAGCTCGTCTGGAGGGTAGTTAACACAGTGTCCAAAGAGGGGCCAGAAGTATACAGAATGGTGTCGTCTGCGTAGAGGTGGATCAGAGACTCACCTGCAGCAAGAGCGACATCATTAATGTATACAGAGAAGAGAGTCGGCCCAAGAATTGAACCCTGTGGCACCCCCATAGAGACTGCCAGAGGCCCGGACAACAGGCCCTCTGATTTGACACACTGAACTCTATCGGAGAAGTAGTTGGTGAACCATGTGAGGCAATCATTTGAGAAACCAAGGTTGTCGAGTCTGCCGATAAGGATGTGGTGATTGATGTATTCGAAAGCCTTGGCCAGATTAATGAATACGGCTGCACAGTAATGTCTCTTATCGATGG
>QNTS01001906.1:180762-204726 GCA_003317085.1 Hucho hucho
GGAAATAAGTATTTGACCCCTCTGCAAAACATGACTTAGTACTTGGTGGCAAAACCCTTGTTGGCAATCACAGAGGTCAGACGTTTCTTGTAGTTGGCCACCAGGTTTGCACACATCTCAGGAGGGATTTTGTCCCACTCCTCTTTGCAGATCTTCTCCAAGTCATTAAGGTTTCGAGGCTGACGTTTGGCAACTCGAACCTTCAGCTCCCTCCACAGATTTTCTATGGGATTAAGGTCTGGAGACTGGCTAGGCCACTCCAGGACCTTAATGTGCTTCTTCTTGAGCCACTCCTTTGTTGCCTTGGCCGTGTGTTTTGGGTCATTGTCATGCTGGAATACCCATCCACGACCCATTTTCAATGCCCTGGCTGAGGGAAGGAGGTTCTCACCCAAGATTTGACGGTACATGGCCCCGTCCATCGTCCCTTTGATGCGGTGAAGTTGTCCTGTCCCCTTAGCAGAAAAACACCCCCAAAGCATAATGTTTCCACCTCCATGTTTGACGGTGGGGATGGTGTTCTTGGGGTCATAGGCAGCATTCCTCCTCCTCCAAACACGGCGAGTTGAGTTGATGCCAAAGAGCTCCATTTTGGTCTCATCTGACCACAACACTTTCACCCAGTTGTCCTCTGAATCATTCAGATGTTCATTGGCAAACTTCAGACGGGCATGTATATGTGCTTTCTTGAGCAGGGGGACCTTGCGGGTGCTGCAGGATTTCAGTCCTTCACGGCGTAGTGTGTTACCAATTGTTTTCTTGGTGACTATGGTCCCAGCTGCCTTGAGATCATTGACAAGATCCTCCCGTGTAGTTCTGGGCTGATTCCTCACCGTTCTCATGATCATTGCAACTCCACGAGGTGAGATCTTGCATGGAGCCCCAGGCCGTGGAAGATTGACAGTTCTTTTGTGTTTCTTCCATTTGCGAATAATCACACCAACTGTTGTCACCTTCTCACCAAGCTGCTTGGCAATGGTCTTGTAGCCCCTTCCAGCCTTGTGCAAGTCTACAATCTTGTCCCTGACATCCTTGGAGAGCTCTTTGGTCTTGGCCATGGTGGAGAGTTTGGAATCTGATTGATTGCTTGCTTCTGTGGACAGGTGTCTTTTATACAGGTAACAAACTGAGATTAGGAGCACTCCCTTTAAGAATGTGCTCCTAATCTCAGCTCGTAACCTGTATAAAAGACACCTGGGAGCCAAAAATCTTTCTGATTGAGAGGGGGTCAAATACTTATTTCCCTCATTAAAATGCAAATCAATTTATAACATTTTTTCACATGCGTTGTTCTGGACTTTTTGGTTGTTATTCTGTCTCTCACTGTTCAAATAAACCTACCATTAAAATTATAGACTGATCATTTCTTTGTCAGTGGGCAAACGTACAAAATCAGCAGGGGATCAAATACTTGTTTCCCTCACTGTACATACTGTAGAGACTACACAGATGAGACATATATTCTACATAGACATGTATGTTAACAACAACCACAAGGCAGTGTCCCTTTCTCTGCTGTCTGTCTGAACACAACACATCAGATAGATAGATAGATAGATCAAAGGTGGACCTATGAATTCCTCCACTCCCTCTCCACGTCTGCCTGGCCTCCGTGCAGTCTGCACTAAAAGCAGGCCAAAGGAGAATCACTTACATCACTCTATCAAGCACCCTCGGTAGCCTGTACTCAATTGTGTCTCAAAGTCTTGCCAATAACTATACAGTCTACCATTCAACGCAGTAAAACGGGCCAAAGGAGAATAATTCACTCACTCATTCTGTACTCATGTTCTGTGCTATACAGTGCATCTACCCTAATCTCCTACTCTCCTTGCCTCAGCCAGGCATGTCCAGTTCCTCTGGTAAATAACCTACATTCTTACTAGGAAGAACCCATTGTGTTCAAGTGCTACGTAAGCAACACAAAGCGCTCCTTGTCTGTATTTTCTGTCGGCTAAGATACCTTCTTCATCTGTGTGTGTGTGTGTGTGTGCGTGCGCGTGCGTGTGCGTGTGCGTGCGTACGTGTGCGCAAGTGAGTGAGAACGTGTTTACTATAACTAACCAGAAGTCCCCACAAGAATAGTAAATAAACAAAAATTTGACCAACTGGGGACGTTTTGTTGGTCCCCACAAGGTCAAATGCTATTTCTAGGGGGTTTAGGGTTAAGGTTAGAATTAGTATTAGTGTTAGAATTAGGTTTAGGGTTAGGAGCCAGGGTTAGTTTTAGGGTTAGGTTTAGGGTTTTGATTAAAGTTAGGTTTTCGTGTTAGGGTTAAGGTTATGGTTAGGGTACGGGTTAGGGCTAGGGAAAATAGGATTTTGAATGGGACTGAATTGTTTGGCCCGACAAGGTTAGTTGTACAAGACTGTGTGTGTGTCTGTGTGTGTGTATTGTTACATAAACCTGTTAAATTGTCTGGTTTCTTTGTCCTGCTGTCCTCCCGGCAGCAGCAGAGTTGGTCTGTGTCTCTCTGCAATGGGAACAAACAGGCAGCAGCAGAGTTGGTCTGTGTCTCTCTGCTATGAGAACAAACAGGCAGCAGCAGAGTTGGTCTGTGTCTCTCTGCTATGGGAACAAACAGGCAGCAGCAGAGTTGGTCTGTGTCTCTCTGCTATGGGAACAAACAGGCAGCAGCAGAGTTGGTCTGTGTCTCTCTGCTATGGGAACAAACAGGCAGCAGAAAGGAGAGGAGAGGACTCTGTGATCCAGACGGGCTTCGATTGGATAACTGCTTACATAATCACTCTGTCTGCCTGGATTATAAAAAGATGACTCGTGTCAGAAATTAGTGTGTGTGTATGTCTGTGCACGTGCAAGTGTTCATGTGAAATTTGTTTGTTTTGGTTGAACAGGTTACAAAGGAATTGAGAAATATTTGGCATGGAAACTAGCCAGGGAATGTTTTTGGGTTGTGTTCTGTCAGGGATGGTTGTTGTAATATATTGTCTCCCTAAGAACCTGCATTGTCCAGCACTTCTCCCCCTCCCAGTTCATACACCAACCTGTTTACTGTAAAATATATGGTTATTTTCACAAGTTTGACTTTCAATATACATACATCTTCTATTGCAGTAATAAGTTGATCAAAATTTCAGATGGTTTGATCAAATGGCCTCCAAACACACTCCAACGCCATCAAATTTCTCTTTAACTCCTGTGACCCCAGAGGATATGCTATGCCAGGGTATTGTGTTGGGCCCAAACCTATGCTAATGGTGTGTGGAACAGTCATCTGCAGTTAGATTGAGTTGTCATTGTCCTGTCTCTGACACGTATCCCTCTATCCCCCCCTCTCATTGTTTTCCTTAACTACCCCTGTACAGGATTAGTCCACAGTGTGTGTTGGGGGGAAAGGACTGCTGGTCGTTTGGAAAGGGAGGGGGCTTATACACACAGCACTGACTGGTGGTTTGATGTCCCTCTTTACACTTTGTTGTTTGTTTGTGTGCGTATGTGTGTGTTGTTGTAGTCAACAACTGTTACAGCCTGACAATAATGCAATCAGGAAAAAACAAAAGGCCAATGAGGCTTTACCTTCTAATGCATTGCAAATCTCAGGCTTTTTTACAGCTTCTACCCCCAAGCCATAAGACTGCTGAACAATTAATCAAATGGCCACCCGGACTATTTGCATATTTTTTTTTACACTGCTGCTACTCGCTGTTTACTATATATGAATAGTCAGTTTACCCCAACCTACATGTACAAATTATCTCAATTACCTTGACTAGCCTGTACCCCCGCACATTGACTCGCTACCAGTACCCCCTGTATATAGCCTCGTTATTGTTATTTTATTGTGTTACTTTTTTTTTTTTACATTTGGTTTATTTAGTAAATATTTTCTTAACTCTATTTTCTTAAAACTGGTTGGTTGAGGGCTTGTAAGTAAGCATTTCACGGTAAAGTTTTCAGCGCATGTGATAAATAACATTTAATTCGATTTGAGGCCACTGGCGGCATATGTCCATGGCTTGTGTGACTACGATCTAACTTCTTACTCAAACACAGTATCTCATTGAATCACTGTGTTCTATTCTGTTGCCCTGCCCTTTGCTCTAGAGGAATCCAACCCAAAGCCCTGTACTCTACTGTCCACTGACCCACCCCCTGTTCCTGTTGCTTAACACGTCTGGCTCAGCAGTTGGAGGCAACAGTCACGTCGTGTTATCCATGACACAGGCCTGTCCGTCACACTGTTGCCGTGACACTGTCGCTGTAACACCCGCCACGCTTTAATGTTAGTAAGTGTGTATGTGTGGTTGTGTGGTTGTGTGTGTGTGTGTGTGTGTTACTTTGCTATAGTGTTAGACATGGCCAGCCAGCATGGCCCGGTCATGGGAAGACCAGCAGTCAGACTACTGCTGCTGCCCACATAGAGTTGTCTTTGTATGAGAACATACAGAACATTAGAGATGGGAGAGACACTAGCTGGGCTACATCTGAATTGGATCCTGTGTGTCCACTAAGGGGGTATTCAATGTAAGCAAACTATACCATTGAGCCCTTTGAGGACAGTGGAAATCTGAGTTGGTTGTTATGTCCTGTGATAATTTACCAGTTAGCTATCTACTTTGAAGTAAAGTCGTATATTTACCTTTACATTTGAGTCATTTAGCAGAGACTCTTATCCAGTGACTTAGAGGAGCAATTCGGGTTGAGTACCTTGCTCAGGGGCACATCGATAGATTTTTCACATGAACCAACCACCTTTCGGTTACTGGCCCAACGCTCTTAACTGCTAGGCTACCTGCTTATGTCAGAGCAGCTTGGTGTTTCAAATCCCTACCATTCCTGTGTGTAGTCGTGTTTTCTTAATATTATATTTAATGATGGCCAATAATTCTGTATTAGGCTAATTAATGATATGCATTAAACATATGTTACACAGTATCTCCATGCGGAGAGAAAAACAACAACAAATGTTTATACATTTCTCTTATTAAAAAAATCTAGATTTCAACAACATCATTTTTTGGTAGTAGTTTACATAATGTAAAGACGAGCTGGCATTTGCTGTGTGACTTCTGCTGCCTTGTCACAGCTAAGCCTTGCATTGATTAGTGCTGAGTGGTGAGCACAGCACAGCCAAGCTGCTTGTGTGTGTGTGTGTGTGTGTGTGTGTGCACGTGTGCGTGCGCATGGCTTCATTAGGCCACTGGCGGCATATGTCCATGGCTTGTGTGACTATGCATGAGGCATCACCATAGTGTTATTGTTGTGTAGTGAGGCTCAATGGTTGTTTGACAATGACTGTGTCACAGCCTTTTGTTAGTCAAGGAGAGAGAAGGAAATGCCCCAAATCAAACCTGACTCTTCAGGAGCAGAGCAGAGAGATGTCAATGGATACACGACACTTCACTAATAAATTAAGAGAGAGAGAGAGGGGAGAGAAAGAGTGTGTGTACGTGCATGTATGTGTTCGTGCGTGTGTGTGTGTGTAGCGAGCGCGTTCTCTTGCTCTGCCACAAGCACTGTCTGTCTGTGAGTCCTGTGCATCCAACTTTTTGTCCCCTGATGTCCATGGCCACATTGCTCCCTCCCAGTCCCACTTCAACACAAAGAGAGTGGTGGGAGGGAGGCCTCCACTACACACTACCCTGACCATTGGGCTGGTAACCCAAACCAACTCCTCCACTGCTTATACAAGAAAGCGCCTACTCCCCATTCTCTCTAGGGGTCAGGGTTGGGGTGAATTTATTTAATTGAAAAATCCTCATACGAAGAAAATCTAGCTATTATTCATTCATGACATCCAAAATTGACTGAATTGAATGTTTGGGGCCCGGGGTTGGCTCTCAACCACACACATTTCCGTGATTATTGTGTTATGTTTGGCCCATCTGTGACTTGAGGCGACTGCCACGCCTGCACCTTCAGCTGTTATAAGCGCTTATTCCCAGAGCTGAGCTGAGCTCCCACTCCGTAGAGCTGCCACACTGTTAATTGGGCTACTTAATGATTCATGATCTTGGCTTAATGTCACCACCCTCACATACCACCCACCCACCTGACCAACTCCTGACTGACTGACTGACTTACTTAACTCACAGTCCCACTGTACACTACCGGTCAAAAGTTTCAGAACACCTACTCAACAAGTTCTCTTTTACAACTTAGACCTGGCAAAGCAGTTCGACAAAAACAACAACACAGAGTTACACATGGGATGAACAAATGTACAGTCAATAACACAATAGAAAAATCTATATACAGTGTGTGCAAATGTAGTAAGATCAGGGACGTAAGGCAATAAATAGGCGAAATAAATAAAATGTACCATTAACACTGGAGTGATAGATGTGCAGATGATGATGTGCAAGTAGGGATACTGGGGTGCAAAATAGCAAAAGTAAATAACAATATGGGAATGAGGTAGTTAGTTGTGTGGGCTATTTACAGATGGGCTGTGTACAGGTGCAGTGATCGGTAAGCTGCTCTGACAGCTGATATGTAAAGTTAGTGAGGGAGATATACGTCTCCAGTTTCAGTGATTTTTGCAATTCGTTCCAGTCATTGGCAGCAGAGAACTGGAAGGAAAAGTGGCCAAAGGAGGTGTTGGCTTTGGGGATGACCAGTGAAATATACCTGCTGGAGCGCGTGCTATGGGTGGGTGTTGCTATTGAGCTGACCAGTGAGCTGAGATAAGGCGGAGCGTTACCTAGCAAAGATGACCTGGAGCCAGTGGGTTTGGCGACAAATGTGAAGCGAGGGCCAGCCAACGAGAGCATACAGGTCGCAATGGTGGGTAGTATATTGGGATTTGGTGACAAAACGGATGGCACTGTGATAGACTACATCCAATTTGCTGAGTAGAGTGTTGGAGGCAATTTTATAAGTGACATCGCCGAAGTCAAGGATCAGTAGGATAGTCCGTTTTATGAGGGTATGTTTAGCAGCATGAGTGAAGGAGGCTTTGTTGCGAAATAGGAAGCAGATTCTAGATTTAATTTCGGATTGGAGATTCTTAATGTGAGTCTGGAAGGAGGGTTTACAGTCTAACCAGACACCTAGGTATTTGTAGTTGTCCACATATTCTAAGTCAGAACCGTAGTGATGCTAGTCGGGCGGGTGCGGGCAGCGCTCGGTTGAAGAGCATGCATTTAGTTTTACTAGCATTTAAGAGCAGTTGGAGGCAACGGAAGGAGTGTTGTATGGCATTGAAGCTCGTTTGGAGGTTTGTTAACACAGTGTCCAAAGAAGGGCCAGAAGTATACAGAATGGTGTCGTCTGCGTAGAGGTTTATCAGAGAATCACCAGCAGAAAGAGCGACATCATTGATATATACAGAGAAGAGAGTCGGCCCGAGAATTGAACCCTGTGGCATTCCCATAGAGACTGCCAGAGGTCCGGACAACAGGCCCTCTGATTTGACACACTGAACTCTATCTGAGAAGTAGTTGGTGAACCAGATGAGGCAGTCATTTGAGAAACCAAGGCTATTGAGTCTGACGATGAGAATGCGGTGATTGACAGAGTTGAAAGCCTTGGCCAGATCGATGAAGACGGCTGCACAGAAATGTCTTTTATCGATGGCGGTTATGATATCGTTTAGGACCTTGAACGTGGCTGAGGTGCACCCGTGACCAGCTCGGAAACCAGATTGCATAGCGGAGAAGGTACGGTGGGATTCGAAATAGTCAGTGATCTGTTTGTTAACATGGCTTTCGAAGACTTTAGAAAGGCAGGGCATGATAGATATGGGTCTGTAGCAGTTTGGGTCAAGAGTGTCTCCCCCTTTGAAGAGGGGGATGACCGCGGCAGCTTTCCAATCTTTAGGGATCTCAGACGACACGAAAGAGAGGTCGAACAGGCTAGTAACAGGGGTTGCAATAATTGCGGCAGATAATTTTAGAAAGAGAGGGTCCAGCTGATTTGTAGGGGTCCAGATTTTGCAGCTCTTTCAGAACATCGGCTATCTGGATTTGGGTGAAGGAGAAGCGGGGGGGGGCTTGGGCAAGTTTCTGCGGGGGGTGCAGAGCTGTTGGCCGGGGTAGGGGTAGCCAGGTGGAAAGCATGGCCAACCATATAAAAATGCTTATTGAAATTCTCTATTATCGTAGATTTATCGGTGGTGACAGTGTTTCCTAGCAGCTGGGAGGAGGTGCTCTTATTCTCCATGGACTTTATAGTGTCCCAAAACTTTTGGGAATTTGTGCTACAGGATGCAAATTTCTGTTTGAAAAAGCTAGCCTTTTACTTTCCTAACTGACTGTGTATATTGGTTCCTATCTTCCCTGAAAAGTTGCATATCGCAGCGGCTATTCGATGCTAATGCAGTACGCCACAGGATGTTTTTGTGCTTGTCAAGGGCAGTCAAGTCTGGAGTGAGAGCTATATCTGTTCTTAGTTCTAAATTTTTTGAATGGGGCATGCTTATTTAAGATGGTGAGGAAAGCCCTTTTAAAGAATAACCAGGCATCCTCTACTGACGGGATGAGGTCAATATCCTTCCAGGATACCCGGGCCAGGTCGATTAGAAAGGCCTGCTCGTTGAAGTGTTTTAGGGAGCGTTTGACAGTGATGAGGGAAGGTTGTTTGACCGCAGACCCATTACGGACGCAGGCAATGAGGCAGTGCTCGCTGAGATCCTGGTTGAAGTCAGATGAGGTGTATTTAGAGGGCAAGTTGGTCAGGATGATATCTACGAGGGTGCCCGTGTTTACGGATTTAGATTTGTACCTGGTAAATTCCTTGATCATTTGTGTGAGATTGAGCTTAGATTGTAGGACGGCCGGGGTGTTAGTAAGCATAACCCAGTTTAGGTCACCTAACAGTACGAACTCTGAAGATAAATGGGGGGCAATCAATTCACATATGGTGCGCAGGGCACAGCTGGGGGCTGAGGGGGGTCTATAACAAGCGGCAACAATGAGATACTTATTTATGGAAAGGTGGGTTTTTAAAAGTAGAAGCTCGAACTGTTTGGGCACAGACCTGGATAGTATGACAGAACTCTGCAGGCTATCTCTGCAGTAGATTGCAACTCTGCCCCCTTTGGCAGTTTTCCTTATTTTTACTATTTTCTACATTGGAGAATATTAGTGAAGACATCAAAACAATGAAATAACACATATGGAATGTAGTAACCAAAAAAGTGTTAAACAAATCAACATTAATTTTATATTTGAGATTCTTCAAATAGCCACCTATTGCCTTGATGACAGCTTTGCACACTCTTGGCATTCTCTCAACGAGCTTCATGAGGTAGTCACCTGAAATGCAGGTGTGCCTTCTTAAAAGTAATTTGTGGAATTTCTTTCCTTCTTTATGCGTTTGAGCCAATCAGTTGTGTTGTGACAAGGTAGGGGTGGTATACAGAAGATAGCCCTATTTGGTAAAAGACCAAGTCCATATTATGGCAAGAACAGCTCAAATAAGCAAAAAGAAATGACAGTCCATCATTACTTTAAGACATCAAGGTCAGTCAATAAGGAACATTTCAAGAACTTTGAAAGTTTCTTCAAGTGCAGTTGCAAAAACCATCAAGCGCTATGATGAAACTGCCTCTCATGAGGACCGCCACAGGAAAAGAAGACCCAGAGTTACCTCTGCTTGTAAGGACCGACGCTGGAATAGAGAAGCAGGTACGGGGAGTCAAACATTTAATCAGGAACAGACATGAAACAAGACAGGAACAGCATCAGCACACAGGTATACAAGGACATATGACAATCAATGCTGAAGCAGGGAACAGAGCGGGGGAACAGAAAGATATAGGGGAGGTAATGACAGAGATGATTGAGTCCAGGTGAGTCCAATAATCGCTGATGCGTGTGACGGGGGAAGGCAGGTGTGCGTAATGATGGTGGCAGGAGTGCGTAAAGCTGGGGAGGTGCCAGGGCGGAAGAGCGGGAGCAGGCGTGACAGTAGAGAAACCTCTCGAGCCAGCTAGGGCTCGACAGCCCGACGAGCTGGCTTAGGCACCCCCGGTTCCATTGGTGGCGGCCCCCGGACCCGACATCACCACCAACCGGAAAGCCAGCACTCCCTGATGCTTTGTTTGGTGGCTTAAGCATTCTGTAAGGACGAATCCGCTACTCAAGGCAAAACCACTACTAAAGGGCACCAATAAGAAGAAGAGACTTGCTTGGGCCAAGAAACACTAGCAATGGACATTAGACCGGTGGAATATGTCCTTTGGTATGTAGTCCAAATTTGAGATTTTTGGTTCCAAGCGCCTTGTCTTTGTGAGACGCGGTGTGAGTGAACGAATAATCTCCGCAGGTGTATTTCCCACCGTAAAGCATGGAGGAGGAGGTGTGATGGTGTGTGGGTGCTGTGCTGGTGACACTGTCTGTGATTTATTTAGAATTCAAGGCACGCTTAATCAGCATGGCTTATACAGGTATTCTGCAGCAATACGCCATGCCATCTGGTTTGGGCTTAGTGGGGATATCATTTGTTTTTCAACAGGACAATGACTCAACACACCTCCAGGCTGTGTAAGGGCTATTTTACCAAGAAGGAGAGTGATGGAGTGCTGCATCAGATGACCTGGCCTCCACAATCCCCCGACCTCAACCAAATTGAGATGGTTTGGGATGAGTCGGACCGCAGAGTGAAGGAAAAGCAGCCAACAAGTGCTCAACATATGTGGTAACTCCTTCAATACTGTTGGAAAAGCATTCCAGGTGAAGCTGGTTGAGAGAATGCCAAGAGTGTGGAAAGCTGTCATCAAGGCAAAGGGTGGCTATTTGAAGTATATAATATAAAATATATGTTTAACACTTTTTTGGTTACTACATGATTCCATACGTGTTATTTCATAGATTTGATCTTCACTATTATTATACAATACGGAAAAGAGTAAAAATAAAGAACAAGCCTTAAATGAGTTGGTGTTCTAAAACTTTTGGCTGGTAGTGTATGTTTCTCTATCTGTTACACTGTCTATCTGTCAGACAGACAGACAGACAGACGTTTGATTGATCGGTCTGTCAGTCTGTCCATTGGTCGTTTGGATCTTTCTCACCCCTCCATTTTCACACTGCAATTCCAGATCTTCCTGCGTCTCTCTACTTACATCTCTCAATCTCTCCATCTCTGTTATAGTTCCTACAGGACCAGTACATTCCATAGAGTACCTCAGAGTCCCTGGCCCTTGAACAAGTTGTTCGGCTTTAGAAGACGATATCTGTTGTACACACTCTACACAATTGCACTGTCATGCTGTTATGTGGAGATAGTGGCTACAGCTTTGGGCTACATAACTGCTGGCTTACATATCTTTATAAAAGCCAAGATTCATCATAGGACGACTACTTTGTCTATTTGTAGATTGACAAGATTGTGTAATTGTGTCGCTGTGAAAAGACAACACACAAACTGCATCCAATAATTAGGGCAGTCAACACTGTCTAAAAGGAAATGATCAGATCAAACGTAGATATACAGTAAAACAGAATGGGAAAAAGCAGAACAACTAGGGAAACAGGCCATATCCAATCCTCCACTGCTTTCTACTCTGTCCTGTGTCATCTGCGTAAATAGCCAACAGGCCAATCGGCCAGACCTTCAAACATTCCGAGCCTGTCGGTTCATGACCTTTCCCTGGGGATCACCATGGAGACGCTGTTGTCAAAGCGGCTGGTGGGCTGGCTGGCCTACGCTCACGCAGCAATAACAGTGGTGCGTCCCAAATGGCATAAGGTTCCCTATTTAGTACACTACTTTTGACTAGAATCCTATGGGCCCTGGTCAAAAGTAGTACACCATAAAGGGAATAGGGGGCCATTTGGGACGCATTCAATGACTCAGCTCTGGGCTCTGAAGCTTCGTCTTGACAGCCTTTTGGCAGGAAGGCTGCTTGCAGTTGATATTTAGGTTGTTGTTCAGTGTTCTTTCACAGATAAAACATATTTTTGGACTGAAACGTCTGTTGTGCATGGCTGCTAGCTAGAACTAGGACATGCTGCATGTGAAAGATAAAAAGAAAAAGAAAAACTGTTTTATCGAAATATCACGATGCGACTATATCAAGTGGGTTCTGGACCGTTTCGTCACTTTTATACTTTGGCTTCCAGCAATGGTTTACAATTATTTGCTTGTTTTTTCCCTGCATGTTCCAACATTATCAGATACTTTGGAAGGCTGTTGTGGAGGTTAAACATTAGACTCCCCTACTCCTCCTCCTCCTCGTCTCTCCACACTCCTCCTCCCCCCTCCCTCCCCTAGCCATGTTTATTTACCTCCCCACAATGCATTGGGAGCTAGAGGACAGAGCAGCAGCAGGGTGTCCTGAGCCAAATGGATAATTGAAAATGTGTTGACATTATACTGGTTATCAATCACTCAGGCTGAACTGAAACTACAGCTAAGACAAATAGGGGAAATGCAGGTTTGGGGAGTAACTGATTACATGTAATTTGACTACATTAATCATTTACGTTACCAGCTAAAATATTGTAATCAGATTACAGATACTTTTGAAAAACTAGATGATTACTTCTTGGATTACTTTTAAATTCATAAAGGATGTTTGCACTAAAAATACATTATGACATCTTTTCTCATGACATTCAATTCAGCATTGAAAAAAGGCGCAAGTTTAAGTTTTTTCCAAATGAACGAGTCTGACCACAAATCAGAAACCACTATGATGACACACAAAATGTGTTTGATGGATCCGTTTTGTTTTATTCTAATCCAAAAGTAACTGAAAGTAATCAGTTTGGGTAATCCAAAACGTACATTACTGATTACAATTTTGGACAGGTAATTGTAACAGATTAGATTTAGAAAGTAATCTACCCAAGCCTTGGGAAATGCATGTAGCTAATGACATACAGCATATGTAGACTAGCTTTATGTAGAAAAAAAACACTTGTTTTGTGGTTTCTTTAAAAGTTACTGAAAGTTAAATAATTATTGTCTTCTTTACAATGCATGCTGAAATTGATTAATATTTGGAAGTTATTCTTGCCATGTGAATGTTAGTTGTCTAGAAATAGTGGAAAGTAACGTCAGATGTCTGTATTTAATTTAATTCAGTTCAAATCCCAGTGAAATTGACTGGTTTGACATACAGTAGCCTACATCAAACTCACTACAGCTTTTGCATAGATAATCGTAGTTACAGTGCAGAAATGCCCTGACCCAGGTTCATGCTTGTTTTTAAAAGAGCCCAAAGTACAATGTCATCCTCTGCCTGAGGGAACCTTTAAAAACAACACTGTACACTTCCTGTCTGATTGGGCCTGGTGTGTGTGTGTGTGTGTGTGTGTGTGTGTGTGTGTGTGTGTGTGTGTGTGTGTGTGTGTGTGTGTGTGTGTGTGTGTGTGTGTGTGTGTGTGTGTGTGTGTGTGTGTGTGTGTGTGTGTGTGAGAGAGAGAGAGTGAGCCTGGGCCCCAGGGGAAGCTGCAGTATTAATAGCTGTGTTCTTCACCATGAAACTCCACCACAACAACAGCAGCAGCAATCAGACCTGGGTTCAAATAGTATTTGAAATCCTACAAATATGAATGTTTGCTTGAGCCTGACTGGAGTGCCAGATGGCGGGTTTTGGACTTTTGGTACTGTTCGATTGGTTACATTGCACAAGACAAACTCAATCATGTAGAGCTAAAGTATTTAAAAGAAAACAAATGCTATTTGAACCAATGTCTAACGGCAATAACACAAGGTCCTAGTGGACTTAGCTTACTCTCATGTTAATTGTGGAACAAACAAAACAATTGTAGAGGACATAGAGTCATAAGGAATATTTTCCCAGGCATGTTGTGGTATTTAGCGATATTTTGATTACTGCGATATTTTTGATTGTGTAGAGGGTGTACTAAGGACAGAGACCCCATACAGTTCAGAAAGGTATGGCCTACTTGCCTTCAACAATAGCCTAATTGCAGAGTTATAGTATAGGCCCATTACTTGTGCAACCCACACAATGTGCAGTGGGTCTTTAAAACCACACCAAGGACAGGAGTAGCCTGCACTTCATTTGGGGTCTTATGGACCAAGGAGAACCACTTCAAAGACTTTTGAAAAAATGTACAATATATTTTTGTTATTGTTGTTATTATCACAACAGCAATCAGAGTCCTTCGTTCATTGCAGACATCTTGATAATGATTGAATTTCATATCTTATTAAGGGAGAATGATGACAATTCTATTTCCTGGTGAATTTGAAATGTTCTGGTCTTTGAGAGAGTCTGTCTGGCTACGAAAATATACCCCTTCACTCTATTAGAAAGAAGTCTTAACTATTAAAGATACAACAAACAATAAATCACCAAATATAAAAAGCAGAGACCACCTGGTCCTCCCGAGCCACCATACAATGGTATGAGAGCCCCCAACTAGAAAAACAAGGAATCTAGGAAATGAAGATAGAAAGAGGGAGCATCTCAGGTTCCTTGGCATGTAGCACTATGCAGGGCTCTGGGGTTGGATGGTGGGGGAGGGGCAGGGTACGCTCTCTCTCTGCCCCCCCCCCCCCCCCCCCCCCCCCCCCCCCTATCTCTCTCTCTTGCTCTGCTCTCTCTCTCCACAGCAGTAAAGAGGAAGCAGGGGGAACACAAATAAAGACATGGCCCAACGGCTCTCTCACTGCAGCTCAAGGAAACACGGCAGGGTTAGAGAAGTGGGAGGGGAGAGAAAGAGAGAGAGGGAGAAGGAGGGTAAGGGAGGGAGAGAAGGAGGGAAGAGATGGAGAGAAGGAGGGAAGGGATAAAAGGAGGGAGGAGAAGAGAGGGTAGAGAAGGAAAGAAGGGAGGAGAAGGGACAAAAAGAGGACGAGGAGAAGGAGACCAGCTCACAGCAGGTGTGCCCCAGCAGGCAGGCAGTCTTCTATTCTAGAATGGCTCAATGATGCCTGCTTCCTTCCTTCAGCCCTACTGAGCACACACAGATATGAGAGCTCAATGATTCTTCTATATGGGCCATGTCAGTGGCAGTTAGTGTTGTTTAAGATGAGGGAGGAGGATTACATTATTCTATTACAGAATATTGGATGATTGTCATTCATATTCCATTCACCCAGCTCAATATAACAGTGATAGGTTTAGGCTACTACAGTCGTGACCAAAAGTTGAGAATGACACAAATATGAATTTTCACAAAGTCTGCTGCCTCAGTTTGTATGATGGCAATTTGCATATACTCCAGAATGTCATGAAGAGTGATCAGTTGAATTGCAAAGTCCCTCTTTGCCATGTAAATGAACTGAATCCCCCAAAAACATTTCCACTGCATTTCAGCCCTGCCACAAAAGGACCAGCTGACATCATGTCAGTGATTCTCTCGTTAACACAGGTGTGAGTGTTGACGAGGACAAGGCTGGAGATCACTCTGTCATGCTGATTGAGTTCGAATAACAGACTGGAAGCTTCAAAAGGAGGGTGGTGCTTGGAATCACTGTTCTTCCTCTGTCAAACATGGTTACCTGCAAGGAAACACATGCCGTCATCATTGCTTTGCACAAAAAGGGCTTCACAGGCAAGGATACTGCTGCCAGTAAGATTGCACCTAAATCAACCATTTATCGGATCATCAAGAACTTCAAGGAAAGTGATTCAATTGTTGTGAAGAAGGCTTCAGGGCGCCCAAGAAAGTCCAGCAAGCACCAGGACCGTCTCCTAAAGTTGATTCAGCTGCGGGATCGGGGCACCACCAGTACAGAGCTTGCTCAGGAATGGCAGCAGGTAGGTGTGAGTGCATCTGCACGCACAGCGAGGCAAAGACTTTTGGAGGATGGCCTGGTGTCAAGAATGGCAGCAAAGAAGCCACTTCTCTCCAGGAAAAGCATCAGGGACAGACTGATATTCTGCAAAAGGTACAGGGATTAGACTGCTGAGGACTGCGGTAAAGTCATTTTCTCTGATGAATCCCCTTTCCGATTGTTTGGGGCATCCGGAAAAAAGGTTGTCCGGAGAAGACAAGGTGAGCGCTACCATCCGTCCTATGTCATGCCAACAGTAAAGCATCCTGAGACCATTCATGTGTGGGGTTGCTTCTCAGCCAAGGGAGTGGGCTCACTCACAATTTTGCCTAAGAACACAGTCATGAATAAAGAATGGTACCAACACATCCTCCGAGAGCAACTTCTCCCAACCATCCAGGAACAGTTTGGTGATGAACAATGCCTTTTCCAGCATGATGGAGCACCTTGCCATAAGGCAAAAGTGATAACCAAGTGGCTCGGGGAACAAAACATCGATATTTTGGGTCCATGGCCAGGAACCTCCCCAGACCTTAATCCCATTGAGACCCATTGAATCCCATTGAATCCTCAAGAGGCGGGTGGACAAACAAAACCCCACAAATTCTGACAAACTCCAAGCATTGATTATGCAAGAATGGGCTGCCATCAGTCAGGATGTAGCCCAGAAGTTAATTGACAGCATGCCAGGGCGGATTGCAGAGGTCTTGAAAAAGAATGGTCAACACTGCAAATATTGACTCTTTGCATCAACTTCATGTAATTGTCAATAAAAGCCTTTGACACTTATGACATACTTGTAATTATACTTCAGTATTCCATAGTAACATCTGACAAAAATATCTAAAGACACTGAAGCAGCAAACTTTGTGGAAATTAATATTTGTGTCATTCTCAAAACTTTTGGCCACGACTGTACATGATACAAACATTTTCCCTCTACTCATCATGAGGTTTCTACAACCTAGCCTATGAATGAAAGTTTACAACGTCGGTGCACAGGTCGAGGGAATTTTGAGTAATCAAGGTGACAGACAGTGACACATGCAATACCGCCTTGCACACTCTTGCCTGCATCTAGCTGATCCAAAGTCGGCCCTGGGGCCTCCCCTGGGTACACGTTTTGGTTTTTGCCCTAACACTTCACAGCTGATTCAAATAATCAACTCACCATCAAGCTTTGATTATTTGAATCAGATGTGTTGTGCTAGGGCAAAAACCAAAACGTACACCCACAAGGGGCCCCAGGACCGACTTTGGGAAACCCTGATCTAGGGTGTAATCATTAGTCCAACAGTTTCAAACAAGAGCTTCTATTGGACAGATTCAGGTATGTTTATCCCCGTTTCGATTTGCTTCCGTTTAAGAAACGTTTTGCAACAGAATCGGCGCAATGAATACACCCCTGATCACACACGCGTTCGCATGGTCCTAAGGCACACCATTGCCCAGTTTTGTATCACATTCCAATGATAAAACTGGGGGGAACAAAAATGCAATTTCAGAATGTGTGGTGGACATGTCCCCCCAGTGAAAGTTGCCCCCCTGGCTACTAGAAATAAAGCATCAGTAAACCTGGTACAATCATGCAGTGCAGTGTAGTCAGCAGCAGTTTAGCAGTTACACCTGCATGCCACCGTGGCAATACATTTATAAAACCAAAAGCTTACCTTGACTTGGAAGATTTCCCGTGTTGGATAGCCATAGTCAGCTAGCTAACATACAGTAGCATTCCTCTCTGTTTGAGCCGAGTGTTTGCGTAGGTTAAACCAACTAGCTGCATTTGACACTAGCTAAGTAAATTAAAGTGAAAGTAAAAAACAATACACTACGAAATAGAGCTAGCTCTCTCTTTCTCTCTCTCGCTCTTGCTTCTCCTTAATTTAGGAATAAATAATTTTTTTCGAATCAATTACATTTATTTATAAAGCCCTTTTTACATCAGCCGATGTCACAAAGTGCTATACAGAAACCCAGCCTAAAACACCAAACTGTTCAACTATTGTCTTTCTCTCTTTGAATCTACTCACCACATTTTATGCACTCCAGTGCTATCTAGCTGTAGCTTATGCTTTCAGTACTAGAATCAATGTAAATTGTCCGGTGGCGATTTTTATGAATTGTTCAGCAGTCTAATGGCTTGGGGGTAGAAGCTGTTGAGGAGCCTTTTGGTACTGGACTTGGCGCTCCGGTACCACTTGCCGTGCGGTAGCAGAGAAAACAAACTATAACTTGGGTGACTTGAGTCTCTGACAATTTTATCGGCTTTCCTCTGACACCGCCTATTATATAGGTTCTGGATGGCAGGAAGTCCAGGACCAGTTGCAGAGGGAGGTGTTTAGTCCCAGAGTCCTTAGCTTAGTGATGAGCTTCGTGGGCACTATGGTGTTGAACGCTGAGCTGTAGTCAATGAACAGCATTCTCACATAGGTGTTCCTTTTGTCCAAGTGAGAAAAGGCAGTGTGGAGTGTGATTGAGATTGCGTCATCTGTGTATCTGTTGGGGCGGTATGCAAATTGGAGTGGGTCTAGGGTGTCCGGGAGGATGCTGTTGATGTGAGCCATGACCAGCCTTTTTAAAGCACTTCATGGCTACCGACATGAGTGCCATGGGGCGGTAATCATTTAGGCAAGTTACCTTCGCTTCCTTGGGCACAGGGACTATGGTGGTCTGCTTGAAACATGTAGGTATTACAGACTTGGTCAGGGAGAGGTTGAAAATATCAGTGAAGACACTTGACAGTTGGTCAGCGCAAGCTCTGAGTACACGTCTTGGTATTCCGTTTGGCCCAGCAGCTTTGTGAATGCTGACCTGTTTAAAGGTTTTGTTCACATCGGCTACCGAGAGAGTTATCACACAGTCATCCAGAACAGCTGGTGCTCTCATGCATGCTTCAGTGTTGCTTGCCTCAAAGCGAGCATAAAAGGAATGTAGCTCGTCTGGTAGGCTCGCGTCACTGGGCAGCTCAAGTCTGGGTTTCCCTTTGTAGTCCGTAATAGTTTTCAAGCCACATCCGACGAGTGTCCGAGCCGGTGTAGTAGGATACAATCTTAATCCTGTATTGACGCTTTGCTTGTTTGATGGGTTGTCTGAGGGCATAGCGGGATTTCTTATAAGCGTTCAGATTAGTCTTCCGCTCCTTGAAAGCGGCAGCTCTAGCCTTTAACTCGATGCGGATGTTGCCTGTAATCCATGGCTTCTGGTTGGGATATGTACGTACAGTCACTGTGGGGATGACGTCATCGATGCACTTATTGATGAAGCCGATGACTAAGGTGGTGTATTCCTCAATGCCATTGGATGAATTCCGGAACATATTCCAGTCTGTGCTAGCAAAACAGTCCTGTAGTGTAGCATCCGCGTCATCTGACCACTTCAGTAATCAGCGAGTTACTTGTACTTCCTGCTTTAGTTTTTGCTTGTAAGCAGGAAACAGCATAGAATTTTGGTCAGATTTGCCAAATGGAGGGCGGGGGAGAGCTGTGTATGCATCTCTGTGTGTGGAGTAAAGGTGGTCTAGGATTTTTTCCCCCTGGTTGCACATGACATGCTGATAAAAATTTGGTAAAACTGATTTAAGTTTGCCTGCATTAAAGTCCCCGGCCACTAGGAGCGCCGCATCTGGGTGAGCATTTTCTTCTTTGCTTATGGCCTTAAAGAGTTGTTTAAGAGCGGTCTTAGTGCCAGCTTCGCTTTGTGGTGGTAAATAGACGGCTACGAATAATACAGATGAGGACTCTCTCGGGTAGATAGTGTGGTCGACAGCTTATCTTAAGGTACTCTACCTCAGGCAAGCAATACCTCGAGACTTCTTTAATATTAGACATCGTGCACCAGCTGTTATTGACAAAAAGACACACACCCCCACCCCTCGTCTTACCAGAGGTAGCGTCTCTGTTCTGCCGGTGCATGGAAATTCCCGCCAGCTCTATATTGTCCGTTTCTTAGTTCAGCCATGTCTTGGTGAAACATAAGATGTTACAGTTTTTAATGTCCCGTTGGTAGGATAATCTTAATAGTAGGTCATCAATTTTATTTTCCAACAATTGCACATTAGCAAGGAGAATGGAAGGCATTGGGAGTTTGCTCGCTAGCCTCCGGATTCTCAGAAGGATCCCCAATCTGCATCCCCTTTTCCGGCGTATTTTCTTCACGCAAAAGGCGTGGATCTGGGCCTGTTCCAGTGAAAACAGGATATCCTTCTCGTCGGACTCGTTAAAGGAAAAAGTTTCTTCCAGTCCACGATGAGTAATTGCTTTTCCAAAAGTTATTTTCAGTCATAAGAGACGGTAGCAGCAACATTATGCACACAATAAGTAAAAAAATAATTTACACAAAACGCAAAAATAAAATACAAAACTGCATAATTGGTTGGGAGAATGTAAAACGTCAGCCATGTTCTTCGGCGCCATCTTTTCATTCTCTGATCCTTTGATTGGATGGACAACATGTCAGTTCCTGCTGCAAAAGCTCTGATAGGTTGGAGGACGCCCTCCGGAAGTGGTCATAACCATGAGCCTTCGAGGTCTTGTATAGAAGCCAATGTACCCAGAGGACAGAAGCTAGCTGTCCTCCGGCTACACTATGGTGCTACCCTACAGAGTCCTGCTGAGGCTACTGTAGATCATTGCAAAACATTGTGTTATAATCAATATATTTTGTATAGTCTTATCTAAAAATTATAACTTTTTTAATGTTTCACTATTTTTTTTTAAATGAAATTCACTGAGGAGGATAGTCCTCCCTGTCCTCCTCTGAGGAGCCTCCACTGGTGCATTTCTCTGTCTTTATATGTCTATATCATTTTCTTGGACACTCAAGCTACTGTATGTATGTTGCTAGACACTGATAGGAAATCACATGGGACTAAGCAATTCTGTTGACTCTTGTTGCAGAGGTGCTGTGCTGTTCTCCTCCTCCCTCCCTCCCTCCCCCTCCATGTGCTTTCACTCTATCTTGCATGGCATGAACAGGGCTATACTCTATACATGTGCCACTGCCACCCCTGGTACGAGCTCTGCAAATCCATAAGGGACACAAAAAGATAATACAGACTCAAACTTGAATTGATGTTCAACAACTCAGACTCGCGTCACATGTGGCAAGGACTACAGACTATCACAAAATACAAAGGCAAATCAAGCTGTGTGGTGCCCACTGAATTCTCCCTCCCAGACTAGCTTAACACATTCTATGCTCGCTTTGAGGCAGACAATTCCGAGCCATCCAGGAAGACTCTCGCTGCTCGAGACAACCAGGTTGCTCCGAGGCTGACATGAGGAAAACTCCCAAAATAGGGAATACTCACCAAGCTTCCAGCCCAGATAGCATCCCTGGCCGCGTCCTCAGAGTGTGTGCTGATTAGCTGGCAGACGTCTTCTCAAACATATTTAACCTGTCCCTGTCCAAGGCTGTAGTCCCCACCTGCTTTAAGGGGACCACCATCGTCCCAATGCCCAAGAAAAACAAGTTGACATGCCCAAATGACTATCGCCACATCGCGCTCACCTCGGTCATAATGAAGTGCTTCGAGAGGCTGGTCATGGCCCACATCAAGGCCAGCATGCCAGGCACACTGGAGTCACTCCAATTTACCTACCACTCCAACAGATCCACGGAAGATTCCATTTTCATCACTATTCACACGGTCATAACACATCTGGACAAGAGGAACATATTCTGTGTGAGAATGCTGTTCATTGACTACAGTTCAGCATTCAACACTATTGTTCCCTCCAAGCTCAGAGCCCTGGGTCTGGACACAACCCTCTGCATCTGGATCATGGACTTCCTGACGAGCAGACCACAGGCTGTAAGGATTGGCAACAACACCTCCTCCGCACTGACTCTTAACACAGGTCCCCCCAAGGGGTGTGTCCTCAGTCCTCTGCTGTACTCCCTGTTCATCCACGACTGTGTGGCTTTACATGACACCAACTCCATCATCAAGTTTGTAGGCCTGATAACCAACATCGATGAGTTACCCTATAGGGAAGAGGTAAGTGAACTGGCATTGCAAAACAGAGGAGTTCATTGTTGACTTTTTGGATGCAAAGGAGGGAACATGCCCCGATCCACATCAACGGGATTGCAGTATAGAGAGTCACGAGCTTTAAGTTCCTCAGCATCCACATCACCGAGGACTTGTCATTGACCAACAACACCACCACTCTTGTCAAGAGGGCGCAACAGCGTCTTTACTTCCTACATGCTGACCACACATACATGTTATACAATCATTGCATCCACACTGCTAGGGCCTGTGTAGCCAGGCGCTAAAATAGAACTTGGTTCTATTTGTGACGCTTGACGAGCTGCAAGTCCTGCCTCTCCCATCTCCTCATTGGTTTTTAGGAGCATATACCCACATGGGTGATTGAACGATGAACTGAGGTCCACACTCCAGCCCAGTTAGTAGTGGTAATGCACCTTAAAGTTGGTTGCCAACTGCCATATAAAGTCCAAAGAAGAAGAAGAAGCATGAAGGAGGAGAGATTACTAGAAACAAACTTGGTTTACCAAGGACAAATTAGCTAGTAACAGCAAGCTAGCTAGCTAAATTGCCACAAATGTTTAATGCTTTCAACCTGTCCACAAATTAATATAGTTGGTTCAGAGTTCGTTTTGATATTTCAACCTGCGTGTCCTGATCGCGTCTGGTGTGGGTGGACAAAATGGCGCACGAGGACGCACGCTTGCTCGAGCGGTCTGGTCAGGATGTAAGGTGGCTAAAGAAATTTGGCATACCGCCCCGGGTCCTCCCCAAATGCACATGTAAATATTGGACTATAAATTGAGCCTTCCTTTATTATACTTATGCTAAAATGTATTATTCTATTCTACTGCCATGCACATTATGTTCATATTCTTATATTTTATTGTTTCTTATTGTTGTTGCATTGTCGAGAAGGAACCTGCAAGTAAGCATTTCGTTGGAGGATGTATACCATAAAACTCTCCACTCCTCTCTTACTGTTGGTGTTATGGAGGAAGACCATGATCAGCTGACTTGATGTTGCCAACTAGCATGGTAGAAGAACTGTACAAGGAGTTTCTGGACAAGGAGATGTCGTTAGGCTACTATAACATATCACAGTCTAACAATATTTTGAGAGAGAGGGAGAGCGCCAGTGAGGGAGAGGGAGAGCGCGAGAGAGAGAGAGAGAGAGAGAGAGAGAGAGAGAGAGGGAGAGAGAGAGAGGGAGAGAGACTCTCACTAGTACTTTCTTGACACTATGTACTGCTGAAAAACATACTGAGTGACAACAGAGTCTTCCCAGTTACTGTAGTTCACAAGTCTGGACACTTTCAGGCAGCTCTCTCCAAGAGACAGAGAGAGGTTGGGTCCACTCCAGCCACCAACCTCCCAAACATGACCAGACAGCGAGCAAATAAAAGGGCGGAGTCTGGAAAAACAACATTCCATGAATGCTAACAAAAGCATGGTGCTGGACTGGACCCTTTGCTCTCAGCTAAAGTCCAACCACTAGAGTTCAGACAACAGAGAGAGCCAGAGAGAGAGGGATACGGAGAGACAGGGAGAGGTTGTGTAGTCTGGGGTCTACTCACAAACCAAGAATTCACAAAATGGGACAAACACCAAACTAAGACTCTGCATGCAGAATTCTGCAAATGTATCCCCAGAGTACAATGTAAAACACAAAATAATACATGCAGACCAGAATTAGGACTATTCCAGCTAATTATCAAAATACAGAAAATAGCAAATAAATTCTTCAACCATCTAAAATAAAGCGATTCCCAAACCTTCCATAACAAAGCCATCACCTACAGAGAGATGAACCTGGAGAAGAGTCCCCTCAGCCAGCTGGTCCTGGAGCTCTGTTCACAAACACAAACAGACCCCAGAGAGCCCCAGTACAGCAATACAGTGAGACCCAACCAAATCATGAAAAATGTAAAGATAATTACTTGACACATACGAAAGAATCAACCAAAACACAGTGGCAGAACACCTGCCCACTGCGACTGACACAAAATTAAGGAAGTACAGACTCAGATAGCATGGCCTTGCTATCGAGAGAGGCCGCCATAGACAGACCTGGCTCTCCAGAGAAGACAGGCTATGTGCCTACTGCCCACAAAATGAGGTGGAAACCAAGCTGCTCCTCCTGTCACACCCTGATCTGTTTCACTTGTCTTGTGATTGTCTCCACCCCCTCCAGGTTTCGCTTATTATCCCTGGTGTATATATCCCTTTGTTTCCTGTCTCTCTGTGCCAGTTCGTCTTGTATGTTTTTGAAGTCAACCAGCGTTTTTCCCGTACTCATGCTTCTATT
>QNTS01001906.1:208053-231423 GCA_003317085.1 Hucho hucho
CTACTTGGATCCTAATAACTCAAATCAAACTAAGATTCCATGTATTCTGCCACTACATGGATAAAAGCAAACATTTTATTTGATGTAAGTGGACATTTTATTTCAATGACCTTTTTAACAAGTCTTTTTCCTTTCTGCCTCTCTCTTTGCATGAGGGCAAGTCTAAGGCTGCTTCCCAAATAGCACCCTATTCCATATGGGCCCTGGTCAAAAGTAGTGCACTATGTAGATAATAGGGTGCCACTTGGGACACAAACGTAGTGTAGGAGCAGTAGCCTGAGCAGTCTATTGTGATTGGCCTTGCGTGTGGTACTTTGGGTGTGCAAGCAATAATTGCTTTGGCTAAAACGGCATTAATCGTGTTTTGACGACACATAGTGCCATTGAAAATCTCATTGGAATATGAATACAAAGGGAGATTATGTGAACAGGGTGGGGGTGGGGGGGAATAGGGAAGAGCATTTGTCTGTGGCATAGAGATGACTAGAATGCAATGAGTAATGTGAAATCTGGAGAATATGGTGAGAGAAGAATATATAGGGAACGACAGAGAGAGAGGGGAGAGAGAGAGGGGGAGGGAGAGAGGGAAGGTGATAGAGATAGGAAGGGGAAAGAGAGGGAAGGCGAGAGAGATAGGGAGGGGAGGGGGGAGAGGGTGGGTGAGATAATGAGTACAGTGCCTTATCTGTACTTAAAGGAATTCCTCTTTTTGTTCTAGCAGAGTAATATAAACATATTCTATACATCCTCGTATTTGCATATAGATAATCTATCATTAACTCCATCTCAGATAAGAAACACATCTATGGGTCATTTCTTAAATGGTCACTTCTTAGATGCAATTCACCTATAGGCATTGCGAGAATGCTTAATTATAAAAGTATATAGAAAATATGTTACAATCTGAAGTATTCGAAATAGATATGAGACAGATTGATAGGTTTTCACAAGTCTATATTATAAACCTAAAATAAAGTGAATTGTCAGAATGTAAGATTTTGAGCTTCTTGATATTTGAGTCTCTTTGCTCTGATTGGATCCACTAGAATCCTCAGAAGACAAGACAAGGCCAAATGAATAAGAGTCTAAATTTACCAGGTCATTACGCCATGCAGCCCAGGCAGGTTCCAGCAGTACATGCTGATCCACACTTGACTTGACACCACTCAGCCAATCAACAGGGAACTGGAGGACAAATGTTTCTCCCCTCAACACCTGTGAAAATACACTAAACTCAGGCCAGAAGCCCCCAATTTGTAGGTCCTATTATAAAACTCACATTGATCTCAAGCGATTACAACACTGGGGTCAATGCACGATCAAAAACAAAAAAGTTTTCATTAAAAAAAACTGCCTCCAACCAAGGTGCCATATTTGGACATATCTTTGCAAATCAAATCAAATGTTATTTTTCACATGCTACGTAACACATACATTTTGATTTGATTCAACATATCAAGTGCAGCTATATTAGTAGGTTGATAGTGTAACAGGCCCTATGTCAGTGAAAGACCTTGCAGATCCGGCCATAGACAGTAGGGTGTCTGACTGAGCCGGGGGATGGGGTGCGGCATTCATTTGCATTGTAAATAATGACAATGTCAGTTTAGAAGAGGGCACTCCCTTTAAATCTACTGAGCTAGTTATGGTGCATCCAAACAGACAGATCAGAGTAGACCATCCTCCTCAGTGTCGTCTCCTCAACCCCGGAACAGAACAGAGCACAATGGCCTAGCTGCTGAATAGACAGAGAGGCTGGGAGTCTGGCCGACTCTGGGGCCCAAGAATAGGACACATTCTTCAGCACAAAAGGGTGTGTGTGTGTGTGTGTGCGTGTGTGTGTGTTTAAACATCAGTGGATGCCAGGTCTCTGCAGAGAGGTCTTGACTCTCTGGTCTCTCCACTGTGATATAAGAGAAGTAAGTTATGATGAGGCGAGTAAGAGCATCAATCGCTCTGTGAACAGAGGGAGAGAGAGAGAAAGGGAGAATGAGACAGAGAGAGAATGAGCACCCAGCCATTGTGCCTGTAAATTAGACAGTCACTCTCTACTTCTATGGTTTCCGTTCAACCATCTTCTATGTTTTTTGTTTCTGTTCAACCATGGTGTGCTGAGCTGAATGAGGTGTCATGTCATTAGCACCAGTTTCATGCCAGCAGGCTCTCTCTCTCTGGGGCGGGGGGTTGCTGTTCACATGCATATGTATCACCAGGCTATTTCTCTCTGCAACAACACATTTGCATAGCACACACCAGAGCCTACCGTTGTCTGTCTCTAATAGCCAGCTCTGATTGATTCTGTGACTGTAATCTGAAATGAATTAGTAATTAGTAATTCATATTGTATTTTGAAAACATACTGTAGGCCTCAATGAAACCGGACTCTAATTTGTAACATGGAGAATGTTGTAAAACATGAATTACATGTCTGGTATGTAGGCTGTTTGTTGATGAAAATATTATGGATATGATAATGATTATTGTTGACATACATACCAGTGTCATAACAATGTAGAAGCCTGTTGGGAGGTATGCACAATGTACTCTCTGCTCTCGGTTGACACCATATCCTTTACTAGCCACAATAATTGTCCCCTAAGGAGGCTACAAAATGTATGAGGCCACATCAAGTCGTAGGCTACCTAACGCCAACATTTAAGAACATGTCAGTAGCAGTTAATGAATTGTCCAACGTGCGCTAAGTCTGTACTAGGGTCACACACCGAGCCAATCGGAACAAAGGATACAGAGACGACAGTAGCTCCACCTCTCCCTCTTTCCATCTCCGCTGGTTGGTTTATACATGTATATAATCCCGGAGCTGACCCAGAAAAGAAACTCTGGTGACGGACTCTCGCTCGCCCCACAGTGCACTAGAGAGCACCGATTGTTTTAATTCGATGAAATACATGTACTTGGCGCATCGCCTTTGGAAGTAAAGACGGAGATCCAATAGCAGAAAGAGAACGAGAGAACTTCAGAGCAGGGCCATTTACCTGGTAAGTGTTGTCATGTGAGGGGGCCATTCATTGCATAGAGAAAGACTGTCCTATTACTGAGGGAAGGTAGGAGAACCATTGTTCGTTTTATTTGCGGTTTCTTACATTACCGATTGTTCATATGCCGGCTATAGTGCATAGTGATAGTATATGATACATTACTAAACGATTGAACTGTGTATATTGCCAAACCGAGTTTATTTAAACCGGATTATTATTTTTGTTGTAATGTGGTATCAAAAGTATTTACTGTTCAATGAATTCTGGCCCCTATGCAAATACCTAGACTACACGGGTAAAATGAAGCGTTAAAATGTAGATATATTGTGTAATAATTCACCTACAAAAAAATACCTCGACCATTCTTTGTTGCTCCCCTTTTAGCCTTGACATAGACGGAATGAATGTTAAAATGCCTAAACGTTTAGGCGTGCATAGCCCAAACACAATTGTGTGGATTTTGTTCGGCTGTTGACCATACCCATCCACTGTGTTTTCTCTCTAAATGATTGTGGTTTTAGAAACAATGTTGCATCCGATCGTAGTTTTTTTGAATAGATAAAGCACAAAGAGGTTTGAACGGAAACCTGAGCGCCAGGGGCACTGGAGTTCATTTTTGGGGAAAAGAGAAGAAAGAAACACGACATGCTTTGTTTTCAAGCACAGCGAAAAAACAGAGCCACACTCCTATGGTATCCAAGGGATCCACCATAATATTGTGTTCATGCAGTGATAGAGACATGTACGTTATTAAGAATGTCATTAATTGTTTTACCTTGCGTAATTGTGGGTGGGGAAATTATGCGTTGTTGTGCAATTTTAACTCTGGTGTTACGGAGATGGCACAAATACAGATTCCGTTCTAAATTAATAAATCGTAGGGTGTTGTCTTTCATTTTTCTTTACATTGTATTGTGACTATAAGCACAAATCGTAATGACCATCTTCTCAATTTGTCACTGCTTGTGCCTAACGAAGTGTTTGTAAACGTTGGTTTCCTTTCGCGCGGATGGTCTCGCTATCATCGTGCATGTAGTACCTTATTTATTATTTTGTAACTACCGATTAAAATTCGACATGCGCTCCTCTGCGTCCTTTAAACGACAAAGGTATGACTTGTATTTCCGATCGTGTTATAGGCTGCATACTGGCAGCGGCTACAGGCAGTAGGCTATGCGTAATGTTGCTGTGGTCGAAATGATGGTCAAACAATCGAAAGTGTAAATGGCCTCTAAACGTCATCGGAATAGATTACTAACTCAACACTGTTTGAATCACTCATAGTGCACTGTCTATCTCTATGGAATCACTCACTGTTAAAAGTCCTGGTATGGGGTAGTGCTGGGAATTTTGTCTTCTCTGGGGGCTGTGTCCCTCAGATTGATCTGATGACATAGGCAGACACCTAGTCAGTTGTACAACTGAATGCATTCAACCGAAATGGGTCTTCCACATTTAACCCAACCCCTATGAATCAGAAAGATCCAGGGTTGCCTTAATCGAGGTCATCAGTGCCCGGGGAGCAATTGTTGGGGGTTAACTGCCTTGCTCAAGGGCAGAATGGAAGATTCTTTCACCTTGTTGGCTCGGGAAATCGAACCAGCGACCTTTCAGTTACTGCCCTAGTGCTCTTAACCGCTGTATGTTTATTAGTGTTTCCCCAACCTCTATTTGAAAAACACCAATCGATCCTCTCATTCATCTATTCAACTACTAGCACGCCAGATTCTTTTGCAACTAAAATGCTCTGGACTGAAGCACCGCTAACAACAACATTGCTCCTCCTCCTCCGCAGGGTGACAGTAATGGTTTCCTTGTAAATGTTCTTATACAGAGTCATCATCATAACTAACATAAACATTGTCCTTCCTCCTGCAGGGTGACAGAGAAACCATGGCAGACCACATGATGATGCCCATGTCCCACGGCCCTGCGACGGCCCTCCACGGCTACAGGATGGGGGGAATGGGTGGCCCTCCACAGCACGCCGTGCCGCAACCCGGCCTCCGCACCCTTCCCAACGGCCAGGTCATGCACTACAGCCGGGTGCCACAGACCTCCATGGAGGCCGCCATGAGGCAGCGGCCCGGTCTGGGGATGGTGGGGCCAGCTGGGATGAGCGGTCAGTTGAATGGCCAAGTCAACGGAGCTCAGATGGGAGGACACCACCACCAGATGAACCAGATGATGTATAACCAACAGCATCAACAACAACAGCCACATCAACAACAACAGCAGCACCACCACATGCAGCAGCAGCACCCCCAGTCTCAACCCCAGCACCCTCAGCAACAGTACCACCCCAGTGGGCTCACCTCCCAGCAGCTCATGGCCTCCATGCACCTCCAGAAACTCAACACCCAGTACCACGGACATCCACTGGGGCCGGTCCAGGGCCATCACCTGGCCAACGGGGCGCAGTACAGAGTAGGGCCAGGCCAGCTGGCCAGCATGCAGCACATGGGTCAGGGTGGGCCAGGTATGGTGCTGGGACAGAATATGGACATAGACCTGATAGACGAGGAGGTTCTGACAGCACTGGTGTTGGAGCTGGGTCTGGACCGGGTTCAGGAGCTCCCAGAACTGTTCCTGTGTCAGAACGAGTTTGACTTCATCCCTGACTTTGTTTCTATGAAACAGCAGGCAAGCACCGTGAGCTGCTGAGAGATACACAACAGCCAGACGAAGAAAGACGCTGTAAAAACAGGCTGGCGCCCAGAGAAAGACTGAACCACAGACTAGACCACAGCAGCACAGACAAGAGGAGACAAACAGACTATTGTTTCTGTTCTCTCTGTGTGAGTTTAGGCTATCTATCTGTGACCATGTATAGTAGATCTACAGAACACACTGACCTACCTGTGAATAGTAGGCCTACCTGTTGGTTTAAGATTAATTTTAAGGACAGAAAGAGAGGAGAGGAAACAAAAGCTTCCTCTGCATCAGGCTCGGCAGCATCAGTGTCGGTGAGAGCTGAGCTGTCAGCCCGGCCACAGGGTGGCGCTCTCTCTGGCGCAGTGGCCTCTGTCGATTCTGTACTGCCTACCGTCCTGCCTCTGGGCTGCCACCGATGTCCTAGTGTCAATATGTGTGCTGAGGCCTGAGGGATGAATGTAGACTCATTCAGCAGGACAGGAAGACGAGACAGACAAGCTGAGACAATACAAAGACTAGCTTCACCTGAGACTACTAGATTTGATCTATGGCTTTTAGAAATGTATTTATTTATGAATTTACCCAAACAAGTAGCTAGCGGACATTTGACAAATTGAGTTGTTAAAGAAGTTGGTCGTCTGATTATGAATTAGGCTGTTGGGGGGGAAAGAGTTGTTCAAAAAGATGCCTAACTTTATTGTGTGTATGTTGAAGGCTGGTTCTTCAAAACAGGCTTGGAGGATTCCTTCCTCGTTACCTTAACATTTCCTTTAGTAAGAGCCTGAGAGCGAGAATGGACCAATGGGATTCGATTTTATTGGGTGGTGGGGGTTTATTAGTCTCTGATTGGTTAGGAATTAACTGTTACCCTGGCGATCTGGTTCCTCTCCCTGACATAATCTGATCACATAATCAGAACAACATTCTATTTATCATTAAAATGTGCATTTTCTTGAATCTTACTTGTCCGCAGGTTCTCTATTTCCTACTGCTGAATTAAATCTGATCAAATCACTGGCGAAGTAGTGAGGCACATACAGAGTAGCATCTCTATAGCAAGAGAACAGCAAACACACCATGCATGTCTTAAAATATTCCTCTGAACACTGAGGGCCAGCTTCTACAGTCAAACAGCTAGATGCTCTATTTCAGTAGTCTCAATGACTACTTTACACTGTACTTCTACTGGTGGACCTTGGGGCAAGGGAATACACTGAATAGTATTTAAGGAACAACACACATAACATAACAGCGGGCTATTTACTCTACATACAGTGTCTGTGAGTGTGGCACAGAAGATAAGGCAGGGGGAAAACCAGAACCTCTCTCAGTCGCAGGTCATTCTGAGTCATAGAACTCACTTTAGACTTTGAACAGCACTGACAGTTAAAAGACGTAAACACAAAGATTGTGTTGGATTGTGAGAAGTCCAGTAACCTAGTGCTCTATCTGGGGTGAATCTTAACTTCCACTGAATTTTTACTTAGTCATGCATTGATGTCAATGGGTGACCAAGTGAACATTTTACTTTAGTAGGAGTTAGGATTTGCCCTTCTGTGAACATCTTGAGTGTGTAAGCCTGCCAGGTAATTCTTGAGGGTAGTGACTGAGTTTGGTCCTCTGACCTAACCTTGGCCAATGTGCTGAGTGGGTATGTAGGCTAGGACAGTGGAGGCTGCTTCAACTGCCTTGAACTGTGGACAACGTTCATTAGTCCAGTCTGTGGACACAGCATAGTGCTAGGCACTACTCCAGCAGTACTTGGTTGGTTTAATCATTGTTTAAAGCTGCCTCTCTTTACCTGTGGCATTGATTTCATTACCAAAGGTCCAAACCCAACAGTGCAGAGCAACCCACACACAGACATGCACACATGCACGCCCGCACACACAGGTTGGTTGCTGTTTCCATAGATTAGCTTACTCAACTGGTTCTCTCCTGATTAGATTCAAATCACCCGTTCACACACGCTTGTCTTAATTGAGGTCATCCAGCATCACAGCCACAATAACTTGGTAATTAGAAAACTTGGCACTCAAAAGTAGTGTGCACTATATAGGGAACAGGGCGCCATTTTGGAAGTACCCTTGGTAATTAGAAAACATTCTCTTTCTGTGGTGGTGCAGTGTTTTTCCCTCCTGCCCACTGTGCATAATGAGGTTTTGGCAAGGTTACTGCTTTGCTCCAGTGACTAGTATGAGAACTTCCTGTCCTGTTCTGTTGTTGAGCTATTTGTGGAGATGTCAGAACAGAGAGGTTGGAGGAGCAGTGAGGTTGAAGAGAGGATTGGGGGAAGGGGAAAGCTTCCCTCTGTAATGCATTGTGGTAATCTGTTCCATTACCAGAGCTACACTCACTGGTCTCTCAGCTCTTTTTCTAGCCTGGAATCTAAAGGGAATATCGTTCTATTTCACTATAGCTTCACTTCACTGTACTTCACCTCATTATAGCTTCACTTCACTATTTGCACAGAGTGCAAGTATTCAGTTTGGATTCCAGGCTACTCTTAACCCTGTCTCTTCCTTGGAGACCTGCCATTTTGCAGAGCTCTGAGCACAAACAAACAATGGACAACAGAAAGTACACTCATCATTGTGAAGGCCGAAACCCCAACCATATCAGGTAATTTCCTGTGGTCGGGTTATCTGTTACCAGTCTATTTATGTATAACTTGGACTTAGATCTGGGACCAGGCTATTTAGGGCAGTTTCACAGCCCCTTACGAAAAAATAATCTATTACAATCTGAAAATAATATTTGTATTTGTCTTTTAAGCCTTAGAGAGGTAGTAGCCTCTCAAAGTCATTTGACTACAACTATATCAATAATATTTCAGACTTCTAGTGTATGGTGTCTTTGTACTGTAGAAAATAGGTAAAGTTGACATAATTAAGGTACTTTTCAAAAAACATTGTCAGATGTAATTGTTGAATGGCTGATGTTGATGTATTGAATGACAAGAGATTACGGTTTATCATCCATTTGACAATTGGGAGTGTTGGATATAAATAGGTTGCATGGTAAAACCAGACTTAATGCTGGGCTAACCATTAAGTGCAGCATTCAGTCTGGATTACCCAGGCTAACAAACAGTCTCATTATACCAAGGGTTTGGGTACAGGACAGGCCTGAAGCTTTAAGACCTAGTAGATTGCATGTGGACATTGTGAAAAGAGATGTGGTGTCACCACCTTTCCACACATCCGCTGAGAATGTACAGCAGAACAGAATGCATTGTGGGAAGTGAAGTCTTAAAAGTGGTGGATACATTTGTGAGATTGTATTGTAAAATCCTTGTTCCAAATTGCACCACTTCATTTGGGGTTAACCCCCCACCTCCCAAACCCCAAAGGCTTTTTTAATGTTATTGATTCTATTTTAAGAAAATGTATTTATTTTCAACAACAATAAAATATTTATTTAAAGAACTGGCCAGAGTATTAAGTGTTTTTGAACATGTTTCTGTCTCTGCATCGCTCTATGATATCCTTTGAATACCCCATGCATCCTTTGAACACCTCATGTATGGCTTTGTACTGAAACCTCAACTTCTTCTGACAAAGATAACAATGAGTCTGACAATACTTCTGCTCTGGTACAGTGAGACATCTCAGTAGTGTTCATGTATGGGCTCTACAGCTGCAGTGGCGTGTATTCATGGATGCCAAGGGAAGCCAGGCTTCCCCAAATATGTGTTTTCATACTTTTTTGTCAATTCTCAAGTGGCTGAATCTCACCGGAGAAATAATTTGAGCGAGGGAAACAGCGCCCCCCCTGTCTCGGTATGTGTAGCCTGTGTATCTGATGCTGTCTGGAACAAAATAGTATGACATGTAGCATTTGGCCTCCCTTGATATTTTTTTATTATTAATAATTAGCCAATCAGCGTTGAGCTGAGCTCCACTGCTGGTTGTCCTGTCGCAGCAAAATGCCCCCAATGGAGGCCAGTTTGGATTTAGCTTCATACCAATCAAATCATATCCCAAGCAAAATATCATGAATGTCAGAAAAACGTGTCTGTTTCTGGTCTGCGTGTGTTGATGTCCTGCAGTAGCTAGCTCGCAAAATGGACCCTTTTCTTAGCCATGGATGGAGATTGGGATTAATAATTATGATAGCAATTCTGATCTAATTATCAATTAATATGTTGTGCCAGTGGCCTGAGACGATTGAAGTTCAATATGTAGCCTAGATGTAGCCTAGTACGGTCAGGAAGTTAGGCTAGCAGGCATTTTAGCTAGGCAGCCTATGACAACAAAACCTTAAAGGGTACTGTATGACAGAGACAGACCGTTTTGCCAACACGAAAGAGAGGAGGATGGCATTGGTGTTCAACTAGTCTACAAGTAGGGGGAGTCAACTTAAAAAAAAAAAACTTGTTCCCACACAGATAGACAGGAATCAGTACCATGGACAGCCACATGATATTTAGCAACATTGATTGGACTAAATAGTTTTTGGTATCTTTAAGTTTGTTTTCAGTGTATTAAACTAAGCATATACAGCCTTGTTGATTTGATGATGTTTGAATGTTTAAGTTGAAATGGTGCTGGAATAGCGGAGGCAGTGCTCCTGTTGTCTTTGTTTTGACTTACGGTAACGGCGTGGTTCTAAATCAGTAGTTGTTTAGTAATCTAACTTGCTTGGCCTAACAACACCCATGCCAATATATCCTCCAAACACTGGCTTTTTGGGCAATATCACTTAATTATACAACGGGTGGGTCTAATCCTGAATGCTGATTGGTTAAAACAACATTCAAGCCGTTGCCTATTCCACAAGTTACTACCGGCTAAATCTATGACGTTAAAATGACTATTTTCTCTGTTCCATCAATCTACTGTCTCATCAGCCCAGCCAGGCAATTAATAAACTTGATCTCCACTATAAATACATCTAGACGGTCACATTGGTATAAAGGATTTTGGGAGACAGGCGCAGGAATGTGTAATATTTTTTTTTATTATACCCCAAACTATGGTGTGCCGTGTAAGACATAGGGACGAAGACCAAACAAACACGTAACAGAAACGCGGGGTTGAAACCCAAACAAAAGAGCGAGGAGTACCTAGAATTAATACCACTAGCGCACAATGATTATCACACGGGACGAGACCCGTAATCATCTGTGCAATCCATAAGGGCACGAAAGCCCAAAACACACAGCACAGGTACTCACATGCACCAACGGACATTGTAACAATAATCGACAGCACCATGGTGAACAAAGGGAACGTACAGTTGAAGTCGGGAGTTTACATACACCTTAGCCAAATACAGTTAAACTCAGTATTTCACAATTCCTGACATTTAATCCTAGTAAAAATTCCCTGTCTTAGGTCAGTTAGGATCACCATTTTATTTAAAAAATGTGAAATGTCAGAATAATAGTAGAGAGAACGATTTCTTTCAGCTTTTATTTCTTTCGTCACATTCCCAGTGGGTCAGAAGTTTGCATACACTCAATTAGTATTTGTTAACTTGGGTCTAACATTTTGGGCAGCCTTCCACAAGCTTCCCACAATAAGTTGGGTGAATTTTGGCCCATTCCTCCTGACAGAGCTGGTGTAACTGAGTCAGGTTTGTAGACCTCCTTGCTCGCATACGCTTTTTCAGTTCTGCCCACAAATTTTCTATAGGATTGAGGTCAGGGCTTTGTGTATGCCGCTCCAATACCTTGACTTTGTTGTCCTTAAGCCATTTTGCCACAACTTTAGAAGTACGTTTGGGGTCATTGTCCATTTGGAAGACCCATTTGCGACCAAGCTGTAACTTCCTGACTGATGTCTTGAGATGTTGCTTCAATATATCCACATAATTTTCCTTCTCGTGATGCCATCTATTTTGTGAAGTGCACCAGTCACTCCTGCAGCAAAGCACTCCCACAACATGATGCTGCCACCCCCGTGCTTCATGGTTGGGATGATGTTCTTTGGCTTGCAAGACTCCCCCTTTTTCCTCCAAACATAACGATGGTCATTATGGCCAAACAGTTATATTTTTGTTTCATCAGACCAGAGGACATTTCTCCAAAAAGTACGATCTTTGTCCCAATGTGCAGTTGCAAACCATAGTCTGGCTTTTTCATGGCGGTTTTAGAGCAGTGGCTTCTTCCTTGCTGAGTGGCCTTTCAGGTTATGTCGATATAGGACTCGTTTACTGTGGATATAGATACTTTTGTACCTGTTTCCTCCAGCATCTTCACAATGTCCTTTGCTGTTGTTCTGGGATTGATTTGCACTTTTCGCACCAAAGTACGTTCGTCTCTAGGAGACAGAACGCGTCTCCTTCCTGAGCGGTATGACGGCTGCGTGGTCCCATGGTGTTTATACTTGCATACTATTGTTTGTACAAATGAACGTGGTACCTTCAGGTGTTTGGAAATTGCTCCCAAGGATGAACCAGACTTGTGGAGGTCTACAATTTTTTTTCTGAGGTCTTGGCTGATTTCTTTTGATTTTCCTATAATGTCAAGCAAAGAGGCACTGAGTTTGAAGGTAGGCTTTCAAATACATCCACAGGTAAACCTCCAATTGACTCAAATGATGTCAATTAGCATATCAGAAGCTTCTAAAGCCATGACATCATTTTCTGGAATTGTCCAAACTGTTTAACGTCACAGTCAACTTAGTGTATGTAAACTTCTGACCCACTGGAATTGTGACAGTGAATTATAAGTTATAACAATTGTTGGAATAACGACTTGCGTCATGCACAAAGTAGATGTCCTAACCGACTTTCCAAAACTATAGTTTGTTAACAAGAAATTTGTGGAGTATTTGAAAAACGAGTTTCAATGACTCCAACCTAAGTGTATGTAAATTCCCGATTTCAACCGTACATACAGTACCCCCGCCAAAGTCGCGTCGCCGAAGTCGCGTCGTCGTCTGACGGGCCAGTTCCCGCTGCCAAAGTTGCGGTGGCGTTGGACGGACCGGTTGTGGCGGCGTCGGACGGGCCATTCCCGCTGTCTCCTTAATGGTCGATTATTCTGTTACGTTGGTATAAAGGATTTTGGGAGACAGGCGCAGGAATGCATAATAGTTTTTTTTATTATACCCCAAATTACGGTGTGCCGTGTAAGGGCACAGGGTTTAAACCTAAACAAAAGAGCGAGGAGTACCTCGAATAAATAACACTAACACACAATGATTATCACACGGGACGAGACCGATAATCATCTGCGCAATCCATAAGGGCACGAAAGCCCAAAACACACAGCACAGGTACTCACACGCACCAACGGACATAGTAACAACAATCGACAGAACCATGGTTAACAAAGGGCACATATAAACAAACACAATCAGTGGGAATAGGGAGGGACCAGGTGTGCGCAATTTGTATTTATTGTGGATCCCCAGCTACAGTTCCTGGGGTCCAGCAAAATGAAGGCAGTTATACAAATTAGAAAAACATTACAATACATAACAGATTTCACAACACATTAACTCTGTGCCCTCAGGCCCCTACTCTACTACCACTTTGAGCCAGGAGAGATTGACATGCATATAATTAATGTTAGCTCTCTGAATACATCCAAGGGCCAGCCGTGCTGTCCTGTTCTGAGCAAATTTTCACAAGTCCCTCTTTGTGGCACCTGAACACACGACCGAACAGTAGTCCAGGTGCAACAAAACTAGGGCCTGTAGGACCTGCCTTGTTGAGAAGTGCAGAGCAGCGCTTTATTATAGACAGACTTCTCCCCATCCTTGCTACTGTTGTATCAATATGTTTTAACCACAACTTGCTCAATTTCCACATTATTCATTACAAGATTTAGTTGAGGTTTAGGGTTTAGTGAATGATTTGTCCCAAATACAATGCTTTTAGGTTTTGAAATATTTAGGACTAACTTATTCCTTGCCACCCTTTCTGAAACTAACTGTAGCTCTTTGTTAAGTGTTGCTGTCATTTCAGTCGCTGTGGTAGCTGACATGCGTAGTGTTGAGTCATCTGCTTACATAGACACACTGGCTTTACTCAAAGCTCAAAGTGGCATGTTGCTAGTGAAGATTGAAAAAGTAAGGGGCCTAGACTGCTGTCCTTGGGGATTCCTGATTCTACTTTGATATTGTTGGAGA
Organism: Hucho hucho; assembly: GCA_003317085.1. NCBI lineage: Eukaryota > Metazoa > Chordata > Actinopteri > Salmoniformes > Salmonidae > Hucho > Hucho hucho. The sequence goes on from QNTS01001906.1 coordinate 221,792, forward strand.
GGTTCCATTAAAGAACACCCTTTGTGTTCTGTTAGACAGGTAACTCTATATCCACAACATAGCAGGGGGTGTAAAGCCATAACACATACGTTTTTCCAGCAACAGACTACGATGATGTCAGAAGCCACACTGAAGTCTATCAAAACAGCCCCCACAATCTGTTGTCAATTCGTTTACTGTAAAATAGCATTGTATCTTGTCAAATACAATTTTTTCCAAAAGTTTACTATGTGTTGGTAAAAAGGGGTGTTACTATGCTTAGGTAGGGGAATAACTTTTGCTTCCCTCCAGGCCTAAGGGCACACACTTTCCAGTAGGCTTAAAGTGGAGATATGGCAAATAGGAATGGCAATATTGTCACGACTTCAGCCGAAGTTGGTCCCTCTCCTTGTTCAGGCGGTTTTCGGTGGTCGACGTCACCGGTTTTCTAGCTACCGCCGATCTACTTTTCATTTTCTATGCTTTTGTCTTCATTATACACACCTTCCAATCACTTAATTGTTTGTTCCTTATTTAAACCCTCTGTTTCCCTCATGGTTTTGTGCGTGTTTGTTATGTGTTAGATGTTCTTTTTATTGTGAGATTGGATATTACTACCTATTTTTGGTAGTTTGTTATTTGAGTAAAGATACATGATTTACTCATCTCCGTTGTCCTGCGCCTGACTCTGCCTACCTGCTACACAGAGACTTCTGACAGAAACACGCACCAAATATGGAGTCAGCAGGAGAAGACAGCCTTCCTCTGCCTATTGAGGAGCGCATCCAGCAGCATGCGACCATGTTGCAACATCTCGGCACAGCCATGGATCGCGTGCTGCATAATCTGGAGTGATGGGAGAGAGGTTTTCCAGCGCCTCCACCAGCATCTCAATCTCCCACTCCACAACCCACACAGCTGTCCACACCTCCTTCACCTTCACCTGCCAGTGGTTCCTAGTCCAACTAGAGCTCTACCTGGCGACCGTTCACCCGGCTCCCTCGGGTGTCTGCCCTCGTCTCCTGCTTATCCGGAAAAGCCCTGGAGTGGGCCAACGTCGTATGGGGGGAGAATGGAGCGACGTTGGACCATTACGAGTTGTTCACCTCAGGCAGGGGACGAGGAGCGCACAGGACTTTTCTCTGGAGTTCCGCATCTTGGCCGCCGGAGCGGAATGGAATGACAGAGCCCTGATCGACCACTACAGATGCGAGGACGTCCGACGGGAGCTGGCCTGCAGGGACACCACCCTATCCTTCGACCAGCTGGTGGATATGTCCATCAGGCTGGATACCCTGCCGGCCACCCGTGGACGTCCGGATCAGGGCCTGTTAGTTCCATCCCCCAACACCTCTGATCCAACACCTATGGGGCTAGGAGGGACTGCGCTTAGAGGGGCCGGAGGAGGGACCACTCCCTGCACCTTATGTGGCCGCAGAGGGCACACTGCTGGTCGGCGCTGGGGGGGTACCTCAGGGAGTCGAGGCAACAGGCAGGGCATTATTGTGTCATCCCAGGTGAGTAGGCACCAGACTCGCCCAGAGCCCCCTGTTGCTCACATGTTTTTGTTTATAGATTTTCCTGAGTTTTCTCCGCGTTCCCAGCATAAGGCGTTCATCGATTTAGGTGCAGCTGGGAACTTTATTGACCGTTCATTTGCCCGTAGTTTAGGGATCCCCATTGTGTCTGTTGATATGCCCTTCCCTGTGCACGCCTTAGATAGTCGACCATTAGGGCTGATTAGGGAGGTTACCGCTCCACTAAGTATGGTGACTCAGGGGGGTCATGAGGAGAAGATTAGTCTCTACCTCATTGATTCTCCTGCGTTTCCCATGGTGCTGGGTCTACCCTGGTTGGCCTATCATGACCCCACTATTTCGTGGCAACAGAGGGCTCTAAAGGGATGGTCACGATTGGTGCAACTACGGTGGAGAGTCCAGACCGTGCCCATCCCCTCAGAATATGCCGATTTGGTTCTCACCTTCTGTAAAAAGAAGGCGACTCAATTACCACCCCATCGAAGGGGGGATTGTGCGGTAAATCTCCTGGTAGACACAGCACTTCCCAGGAGTCACGTGTATCCTCTGTCACAGGAGGAGACGGCAGCTATGGAGACATATGTTTCCGAATCTCTGGGACAGGGATACATTCGGCCCTCCACTTCACCTGCCTCCTCAAGTTTATTTTTTGTGAAGAAGAAGGATGGAGGTCTGCACCCGTGTATTGACTATCGAGGTATCAATCAGATCACTGTGAGGTACAGCTACCCGCTGCATCTCATAGCCAGTGCGATCGAGTCAATGCACAGGGTGCGCTTCTTCACCAAATTGGATCTCAGGAGTGAGTACAATCTGGTGCGTATCCGGGAGGGGGACGAGTGGAAGACAGTATTTAGTACCAGATCAGGGCACTACGAGTATCTCGTCATGCCTTACGGGTTGATGAATGCTCCATCAGTCTTCCAGGCATTTGTAGACGAGATTTTCCGGGACCTGCACGGGCAGGGTGTAGTGGTGTATATCGACAACATTCTGATATACTCCGCTACACGCGCCGAGCATGAGTCCCTGGTGCGCAAGGTGCTGGGTAGACTGTTGGAGCATGACCTGTATGTCAAGGCTGAGAAATGTCTGTTCTTCCAGCAGTCCGTCTCTTTCCTAGGGTACCGCATTTCCACGTCAGGGGTGGAGATGGAGAATGACCGCATTTCAGCCGTGCGTAATTGGCCGACTCCAACCACGGTAAAGGAACTGCAGCGGTTCTTAGGGTTTGCCAACTACTACTGGAGGTTTATCCGGGGCTTTGGTCAGGTAGCGGCTCCTATTACTCCACTGCTGAAGGGGGGGCCGGTGCGACTGCAGTGGTCAGCTGAGGCGGACAGGTCTTTTAGTCATCTGAAGGCTCTGTTTACCTTGGCTGTCGTAAAGGCTCTGAAGGCGTGGAGACACTGGCTTGAGGAGGCTAAACACCCTTTTCTCATCTGGACTGACCACCGTAATCTGGAGTACATCCGGGCGGCGAGGAGACTGAACCCTCGCCAGGCAAGGTGGGCCATGTTTTTCACACGTTTTGTTTTCACCCTTTCCTACAGACCAGGTTTCCAGAACGCTAAGGCAGACGCACTGTCCCGGATGTATGACACAGAGGAGCGTTCCATGGATCCCACTCCCATACTTCCGGCCTCTTGCCTGGTGGCACTGGTGGTGTGGGAGCTGGACGCGGACATGGAGCAGGCGTTATGTACAGAGCCCACTCCCATTCAGTGTCCAGCTGGACGTCTGTACTTTCCGTCTGCTGTCCGCGACCATCTGATCTATTGGGCCCACACGTCACCCTCCTCTGGTCATCCTGGCATCGGTCGGACAGTGCGCTGCCTTAGTGGGAAGTACTGGTGGCCCACCTTAGCTAAGGACGTGAGGGTTTATGTTTCCTCCTGCTCGGTGTGCACCCAGTGCAAGGCACCTAGGCACCTGCCCAGAGGGAAATTACAACACCTACCCATTCCACAATGGCCATGGTCACACCTGTCTGTGGATTTCCTGACAGATCTTCCACCGTCACAGGGAAACACCACGATCCTGGTCGTTGTGGATCGGTTTTCTAAGTCCTGCCGCCTCCTTCCTTTGCCCGGTCTCCCTACGGCCCTACAGACTGCGGAGGCCCTGTTCACCCACGTCTTCCGGCACTACGGGGTGCCTGAGGACATAGTTTCTGATCGGGGTCCCCAGTTCACGTCCAGGGTTTGGAGGGAGTTTATGGAACGTCTGGGGGTCTCGGTCAGCCTTACCTCAGGTTTTCACCCTGAGAATAACGGGCAGGTGGAAAGAGTCAACCAGGATGTGGGTAGGTTTCTGCGGTCCTATTGCCAGGACCGGCCGGTGGAGTGGGCGAGTTTCATCCCATGGGCAGAGATGGCCCAGAACTCACTCCGCCACTCCTCCAATAACCTCTCCCCCTTCCAGTGCGTACTAGGGTACCAGCCGGTTCTGGCACCGTGGCATCAGAGCCAGATCGAGGCTCCTGCGGTGGATGAAAGGTTTAGGCGCTCAGAGGAGACCTGGGAGGCCGCCCATGTGCACCTACATCGAGCCATGAGGTGGCAGAAGGTGAGCGCCAACCGCCACCGCAGTGAGGCCCCGGTGTTCGCACCGGGGGACAGGGTCTGGCTCTCGACCCGAAACCTGCCCCTCCGCCTGCCCTGCCGGAAGCTGGGCCCGCGATTTGTGGGGCCCTTTAAAGTCCTGAGGAGATTGAACGAGGTATGTTATAAGTTACAGCTCCCCCCAGATTACCGTATTAACTCCTCATTCCATGTGTCTCTCCTCAGGCCGGTGGTAGCTGGTCCACTCCAGGAATCTGAGGTGCGGGAGGTTCCCCCCCCCCTCTGGACATCGAGGGGGCCCTGGCGTATGCTGTCCGAGCCATCATGGACTCAAGGGGTCGGGCGAGGAGCCTCCAGTACCTCGTGGAGTGGGAGGGTACGGCCCGGAGGAGAGATGTTGGGTGCCGGTGGAGGACATCTTGGACCCGTCGTTGCTGCTGGAGTTTCACCGTCTCCACCCGGATCGCCCTGCCTCTCATACTCCGGGGCGTCCCCGAGCCTAGTGTCGACGCGCTGCTGGAGCCGCGCGTCAAGGGGGGGGTATTGTCATGACTTCAGCCGAAGTTGGTCCCTCTCCTTGTTCGGCGGTTTTCGGTGGTCGACGTCACCGGTTTTCTAGCTACCGCCGATCTACTTTTCATTTTCTATGTTTTTGTCTTCATTATACACACCTGGTTTCCAATCACTTAATTATTTGTTCCTTATTTAAACCCTCTGTTTCCCTCATGGTTTTGTGCGTGTTTGTTATGTGTTAGATGTTCTTGTGAGCTTGGATATTACTACCTATTTTTGGTAGTTTGTTATTTGAGTAAAGATACGTGATTTACTAATCTCCGTTGTCCTGCGCCTGACTCTGCCTACCTGCTGCACAGAGACTTCTGACAAATATCGTCCGCTATTATCCTCAGTAATTTTCCATCCAAGTTGTCAGACCACAGTGTCTTGTCATTGTTGATGGACAACAACAAAAAATTCACCTCTTCCACACTTACTTTACGGTATTCAAAATTACAATGCTTGTCTTTCATAATTTGGTCAGATATACTTGGATGTGTAGTGTCAGCGTTTGTTGCTAATCTTGCCAATGAAAAAATAATTAAAGTAGTTGGCAATATCAGTGGGTTTTGTGATGAATGGGCCATCTGATTCAATGTATGATGGAGCGGAGTTTGCCTTTTTGCTCAAAATTTCATTGGTTGGTCCAAAGTTTTTACTATCATTCTATATGTCATTTCTCTTTGTTTCATAGTGTAGTTTCTTCTTCTTTTTATTCAGTTTATTTTCATGATTTCTCAATTTGCAGTATGTTTGCCAATCGGTTGTACAGCCAGACCTATCACGACTCAGGATATGACCCAGCTGCAGACACGGGAGGCGGATAGTACAAATTTATTAGAAACATGGGGAAGGCAAAGGGCAGGTTGAGGGCAGGCGAGGTTCGTGATCAGGCCAGAGTCAGGCAGGTACAGGACGGCAGTCAGGCTCGGGGTCAGGGCAGGCAGAACTAGGAAGGCGGGAAAGAATGCTGGTAAGACCTGACAAGACGGACTGGCAACAGACAAACAGAGAACACAGCTATAAATACACAGGGGATAGTTGGAAGATGGGCGACACTTGGAGGGGGGTGGAGACAAGCACAAAGTCAGCAGAAATAGATCATGGTGTGACAGACCTATTTGCCATCTCTTTTGCCTCATCCCTCTCAACCATACCATTTTTTAATTCCTCATCAATCCATGGGGATTTAACAGTTTTCACAGTCATTTTCTTATTGGGTGCATGCTTAATAGTAACTGGGATAAGTAATTTTATAAATGTGTCAAGTGCAGCGTCTGGTTGCTCGCCATTACACACCACGGACTAACAAATATTCTTCACATCAACAACATAGGTATCACCACAAAACTTATTGTATGACCTCTTATACACTATATTAGGACCAGCCTTTAGAACGTTGGTTTTCCTAGATATGGCTACTATATTGTGATAACATTTCTGCAGTGTTATTAAAGATATGAACAATACATGTTGATGATTTCATTCCTGTGCTGTTTGTAACCACCCTGGTAGTTTGATTGATAACCTGAACCAGGTTGCAGGCACTAGTTACAGTTTGAAGGTTTCTCTTGAATGGGCAGCCTGATGAAAGGCAGTCAATATTTAAATCACCCAGAACATATACCTCTCTATTGATATCACATACATTATCAAGCATTTCACAAATATTATCCAGATTATGACTGTTAGCACTTGGTGGTCTGCAGCAGCTTCCCACCAGAATGGGCTTTAGGTGAGGCAGATGAACCTATGGCCATATTACTTCAACAGTATTTAACATGAGATCCTCTTTAAGCTTTACAGGAATGATGTTCTGAATATAAACAGCCACACCTCCACCTTTGGCATTTCTGTCTTTTCTGTAGATGGTATAACCATTTATTGCTACCACTGTATCATCCAAAAATATTATCTACGTGAGTTTCAGAGATTGTCAGGATATGAACGTCATCTGTTACTAACAAATTATTGATTTCATGAACCTTCTTTCTTTAGCTATGTTAAGGGCTATTTTTAACACTTTTCTTGGATGCTTGATTGTTTTTCTTGCTTTACTGGGAAGCTTAGCAGAGGTAAACATGCTCAGGTACTTTTTATTAGTGCAGGGTGAGCTGCACACCACCTCAATGCTAACAGTATTACTCTGGTTCATAGGCATATGATTTTCTGCATACAATAGCTGTAGGATCAGCAGAGGCATTCAGGGCAGTAAGAGGGACATACATTTGTTTACTTACATTGTGTCTTCCAACGCCTCTAGGATAATGTACATTTGCTAAAGCATTATGACAACTCAGCAACACAATGGTAGGGATTAAATGAGCTGGACTTGGGTCATTGATAAGTCATTGTCTCAACAGAGCCTTACAATGCTATGAAAGGATCCAGGAACCCAAATGATTTGGGTGGAGGCCATCCTCCTTCTAATAAAAGCTTTGTTTCACAAAGGTATCAACATTTTCAATAAATGTTACACCCACAGAGCTGCAATAGTCTCGTAGCCAGTTATGGAAGGCTAAAAGTCTGCTGAAACGTTCAATGCCACAATGTAGGGAGGGCAGAGGGACAGATATTATGGGGCGTTTGTTGGTGTCAAGTAGTGACCCAATCGGTTCTTTAAAATTCATCTTCAGTTGTTCTGAGCTGCCCTTCATAATGTCATTCGACCCCTCGTGAACCTTGACAGTGTCAGCCCCTGATGACTGATGCACAGCCTCGGGAAGCAACCTGGTGATATCCTGAACTTTTGCCCCAGGTACAGATATATTCCTCACCATCTAACTCCCTATCACAATCACTGGAATGATCCGGCCTCTGCCGTGTCTCAAAGCAGATTGCGAGGCCAGATCCACATAACTTACCGGAGAAGAGGGCTGCTGAGACTCCGGCTGCATGCAGGCCACAACAGTCAAAGGGACATTGTTTCAATATTCAAATTCAATCTCCTGCTGTCCCATAGTAATGAACGTGTTGAGAGTCGGGAGGAGACAGACAGGCAGGCAGGCAACGTTTCTCAGACAGTCTAAATCATGAATCAGCTGGCATAGTTTTTATGGATATATACATATAAAAGTGATAATGCCCTTGAAGCCAGTGTTTGGAGGATATATTGGCACGGTTTGCCAGCCCTCAACTTCGTCTCAGGCCGTTCCAATATATCCTCCAAACACCAGCTTCTTGGGCATTATCTCTTAATAAGTGGACTTCACCCAACAGATGTTGCTCTCCGATTTTGGATGAAACAAACATACGTGTAGTTGAATTTATTCCGCCACTGTGTGATTGTCATGGCCTTACTGTATATCACGGTGGCGTATGAACGAATGGTTATAGAGCAAACAATGCAATTATCACAACAGTTTTGACTGGCTTGGCTTCAGGGATTTTACCAATGCACCTCTACTGTACAACTGTCTCAATGGATATGGATGGTAAACTATCATTAGATGACAGTGTTATAATGAACAGGTTTGACAGGTAGTTATAGTTTATGTCTAGCACCAATACAAAGCAACAGTACAAGTCGAGGCTCATACAGAGTTGCCTGATGAGACTATGTCTACAGGACTAGCCAGGATGATAATCCACAGGCAGGACAGGGGCAGACAATATGCTAATCTGGTCATAACTGAGGTTCACCTTGACCTATAATCATATTGTATAACTACCTCTCTGGGGGCCTAGTCCACTCCTAGTGAAGGCTATTCCAAACCGTGGGCTGTCGTACTGTAGCTGTACTAAGGACTGTGCTGAAATCAGAGTCTCTTTACCTGTTTTCTGTCCCTGATCTTAATTTATTATGTTTTAATTGTACAATACCTTGACTTAACTCATTTGAAAGCCCTTATATCAGTCATTCAAGTCAGGTGAATACCTGTCTGTCTGTCTGTCCACCACACCCCTCATAAGCTCCTCCTGAGTAACCATTCCTATTGTCACTAGAACAGATGTTGACAGTTTTACTGTAATACACCACGGTCTAACACTCTTTAAACTACCCTCAGGCTAGTGTAGTCATTCTAGGAAGGAGGACTCACTGCAGCGATGATATCTGTATGTGCTCATGTCTGGGTTTTCTCTGAAATTACCTTGTTGGCTGTTTGACTCTCCCTGTCTCAGAAATGACACTCCCTCCTTTCGCTCGCTCACATCTGTCTGTCTGTTTCTCCCTCTGTAACAAACAACCATATTGGCTATTGACTCTCCCTCCTGTCTCACCTCCCTTGCCACTCCCTCCCTTATCCCTCCCACGTCTGTTTCTCCTGTGAAAGGAACTACGCTGCTAGTTGTTGACTGTTGACGCTCCCTGTCGCTCTCTCCTCATGATGAGTCACCACACACACTTGTGTAGTTGGCTCACTGATTAGATAAGGCCCTGCTAAAGGTGACTGACTGGCAGACTGGCTGGTTGGCTGGGGTGATCTGACAGACAGGCTGCACTGATAACAGGCTCATTCTCATACATAGTTTACTCATACGTTTCTTTATAAGTCAACCTAGATGTTTTCTCATTCAGAATGAGGCTTCAGGTCAACGTAGATATAATAGCCAGGGCCTTTAAATGCACAATGGCTTTACTTACTGACTTTATTGTCCCCATGGGGAAATTTTGTTGCAGTGTCATGTACACATTTAAAGTGGCGTTTAAATACAAAACAAATTGACAATACAACATTCATAACAGTTACATACCAATAAAAATATATATTAATAATAATAATAAAAAGATAGAAACATTAGCCCGAGCTATTTAGGAGGGATATCACACCTGGCACAAATGATTGTCTAGTTCTATTTTTCCTGCTGAGGGGTGCCCTATACCTGCTCCCAGAGGGGAGTAGTTCAAAGTCCGGGTACAGGGGGTGACTTGGGTCTGAAACGCCGTTACCCGTTCTACTCCTTGTGAAGCATTGAAGTATTGCCAAACCGAGAGAAGTCCAACGTTTAATCCTTGCCTATCACTCTTGCTTTCTCTCTCTCTCTCTCTCTCTCT
>QNTS01001906.1:231564-257538 GCA_003317085.1 Hucho hucho
ATACAGTGGGGCAAAAAAGTATTTAGTCAGCCACCAATTGTGCAAGTTCTCCAACTTAAAAAGATGAGAGAGGCCTGTAATTTTCATCATAGGTACACTTCAACTATGACAGACGAAATGAGAAAAAGAAATCCAGAAAATCACATTGTAGGATTTTTAATGAATTTATTTGCAAATTATGGTGGAAAATAAGTATTTGGTCAATAACAAAAGTTTATCTCAATACTTTGTTATATACCCTTTGTTGGCAATGACAGAGGTCAAACGTTTTCTGTAAGTCTTCACAAGGTTTTCACACACTGTTGCTGGTATTTTGGCCCATTCCTCCATGCAGATCTCCTCTAGAGCAGTGATGTTTTGGGGCTGTCGCTGGGCAACACGGACTTTCAACTCCCTCCAAAGATTTTCTATGGGGTTGAGATCTGGAGACTGGCTAGGCCACTCCAGGACCTTGAAATGCTTCTTACGAAGCCACTCCTTCGTTGCCCGGGCGGTGTGTTTGGGATCATTGTCATGCTGAAAGACCCAGCCACGTTTCATCTTCAATGCCCTTGCTGATGGAAGGAGGTTTTCACTCAAAATCTCACGATACATGGCCCCATTCATTCTTTCCTTTACACGGATCAGTCGTCCTGGTCCCTTTGCAGAAAAACAGCCCCAAAGCATGATGTTTCCACCCCCATGCTTCACAGTAGGTATGGTGTTCTTTGGATGCAACTCAGCATTCTTTGTCCTCCAAACACGACGAGTTGAGTTTTTACCAAAAAGTTCTATTTTGGTTTCATCTGACCATATGACATTCTCCCAATCCTCATCTGGATCATCCAAATGCTCTCTAGCAAACTTCAGACGGGCCTGAACATGTACTGGCTTAAGCAGGGGGACACGTCTGGCACTGCAGGATTTGAGTCCCTGGCGGCGTAGTGTGTTACTGATGGTAGGCTTTGTTACTTTGGTCCCAGCTCTCTGCAGGTCATTCACTAGGTCCCCCCGTGTGGTTCTGGGATTTTTGCTCACCGTTCTTGTGATCATTTTGACCCCACGGGGTGAGATCTTGCGTGGAGCCCCAGATCGAGGAAGATTATCAGTGGTCTTGTATGTCTTCCATTTCCTAATAATTGCTCCCACAGTTGATTTCTTCAAACCAAGCTGCTTACCTATTGCAGATTCAGTCTTCCCAACCTGGTGCAGGTCTACAATTTTGTTTCTGGTGTCCTTTGACAGCTCTTTGGTCTTGGCCATAGTGGAGTTTGGAGTGTGACTGTTTGAGGTTGTGGACAGGTGTCTTTTATACTGATAACAAGTTCAAACAGGTGCCATTAATACAGGTAACGAGTGGAGGACAGAGGAGCCTCTTAAAGAAGAAGTTACAGGTCTGTGAGAGCCAGAAATCTTGCTTGTTTGTATGTGACCAAATACTTATTTTCCACCATAATTTGCAAATAAATTCATTAAAAATCCTACAATGTGATTTTCTGGATTTTATTTCCCTCATTTTGTCTGTCATAGTTGAAGTGTACCTATGATGAAAATTACAGGCCTCTCTCATCTTTTTAAGTGAGAGAACTTGCACAATTGGTGGCTGACTAAATACTTTTTTGCCCCACTGTATATCTTGTATTTATTCTTGTTTGACCTTTTTACATTGCTAATCAGCCAACAGCACTGACGTAAATAAGACAAAAAATTCAATTTTAGGACATGAGTGTGCAAGGTGGTAGCCTTAACCAACAAACACTTCCAGGGGTCAATTCCAATCCATGTCAGTCAATTTAGGAACTAAACTGGAAGATCCTTACGTCACATCTCCAAGCACTCTCTCTTTTGAGGATTCGAGTAGGGATCAAAAACCCTTTTATTGAGTTGGCATGAAGAAGTGTTTCAGTCAGAGTAGAGACAGAGTGATGTACTAGCAGTCAGTCCTTCCCTGGTGAGAGGGCCTCATTGTCTTCCTGAGAGCCTTGTTTTACAAACACGCACGCACACACAAACGTGTGAGCACACGCACATGCAGGCCCCAGACAGGCAGGCCCCAGGCAGGCAGGCCCCAGGCAGGCAGGCCCCAGGCAGGCAGGCCCCAAGCAGGCAGGCCCCAGGCAGGCAGGCCCCAAGCAGGCAGGCCCCAGGCAGGCAAGCCCCAGGCAGTCAGGCCCCAGGCAGGCAGGCCCCAGGCAGTCAGGCCCCAGGCAGGCAGGCCCGGTGGGGCTAGACTGGAACAAGAAAGAAAGGGAGAAGAACACGAGGAAAAGAAAAGAAGATGCCTGTGACAAGAATAACGGTCTAAAAATACCATTGACTGTTCTTCTCCAAGGTCACTGTGTCATTTTGATTAGATTGGAACGTAGCAGTGTGTGTGTGTTTGTGTGTATGCATGCAGAAGTCACAACCATCTTTCTCATGAACGTCACTTAAGCGAACAAACAACCGTGTGTGGCATCACACTGTCAGCATGACCCCGCTCTTCCAACAGTCATTCAGATAACGTACTGTATCTTATACCACATAGTTAATATCAATGATCTCTTTACAGGCATGGTAACCACTAAACTACAATGAGGTGGATTTCACAAAGACAGGTGAACAAGGTAAATGAGGCTGAGGAGTCTGTTGACAATAGTTGCTTATCTGTAGGGATTTAAGTGATGATGAGATCACAAGAAATGGTTGACTGAGTAGCAATGGCTGCCGACTTATCACTGAAATGCAAAACACTTCGGCGTTTATCAAAATGTAGCCTAGGCTATTGTATCTATGGTAACAGAACAAAGTGAGGATCAATGGCAATGGTAGAGAACAAGGAAGGACTTAGGATGGCCAATGCAGGCCTTCTGAATCAACGTCTATAGCACAATGATTTGCTGTCCTTGATGAATTCCCTGTGAAAGAGTGCCCATGAGATTCCTGCCTCCCATTCACACTGCACTACCAATCTCTGGGACAGGCTTCCCAAGAGACACACACATAGAATCATAATGTACACTCAATGGACTGCAGGTAGAGCACTACAAACCTCCCGCCAACGCAACACTGAGTCACCCCCAGCCATTGGAAGAGGGGAATTTCCTGAGCAGTTTCTCTGTGTGGTGCAAGTGCGCATGCTGACTCAGCCATGCAAATTCACACCTCTGGTGAGAGGAACAGACCCACTGGGAACCTATGTATGCCTCACAATATAGACTACCCCTCTCTCTTTCTCTCTCGTTCGCTGTTTCTCTCTCTGTCCGTTTTTTCTCTCGTATTTTCTGTTTGTGTGTGTGTATATGTGTGTGCGTGGACATGTTTAACTATTCTTGTGGGGACCTGAAGTCTCCACAAAAATAGTAAAACAAATATTTGACAAACTGGGGCCATTTTTAGTCCCCACGAGGTCAAATGCTATTTCTAGGGGGTTTAGGGTTAAGGTTAGAATTAGTGTTAGGTTTACAATTACGTTAAGGGTTAGGGTTAGGGGTTAGGGAAAATAGGATTTTGAATGGGACTGAATTGTCTGTCCCCACAAGGTTAGCTGTACAAGACTGGCCACATTAGAAGTTAAGATTTCTTCCTGCTTTCTGTGTGAGGATGTGGTGACAGTGTACACAACAAACACACACAGCCATAGCCCAAAGGCCCACTGTATTCACACACAGAAACACACTGTAAACACCATGACCCATACTATATTAGCCATGCCTCGTAAAGAATGATCCCTGCCAGAAGCATTCCCCTTTGGTGGCAACATGCATGGTGATCTGGTGACAACACAACAACACAACATGAGACACACCCTACAGTACGTGGGTTGGAGCTGAAGCAGTTAACACAGAGTAATATGACTCAACTATCCCCAAACAGATAAACATGCTGATCAGTTAACGGGAACACACTCGCATGGACACACACACAAACACACACACACGGTTACTGTATGTCTCTTTTCTCATTTTGTAATTTTAAATTTTATTTAACCTTTATTTAACTAGGCAAGTCAGTTAAGAACAAATTCTTATTTACAATGACGGCCTACATCTCTCTGCAGATGACCGCAGTAAAAACAGATGAAAAACAGTGCAGATGTTTTTAGTGAAACAGAAAAGGAGAAAAAGAACAGGATATGTGACATAAACTCTGAACCATAACAGGAAGCAGACAGTAAGTCCTGTTTAACACTAGAGAAAATCAAATCAAACTTTGTTTGTCACATGCGCCGAATACAACAATTGTAGACTTTACCGTGAAATGCTTCCTTACAAGCCCTTAACCCACAGTGCAGTTCAAGAAGAGTTAAGAAAATATTTACCAAGTAGACTAAAATAAAAAGTAATAATAAAAAGTAACACAATAAGAATAACAATAACGAGGCTATATACAGGGGGCATCGGTACCGAGTCAGTGTGCAGGGGTACAGGTTAGTTGAGGTAATTTGTACATATAGGTGGGGGTGAATTGACTATGCATAGATAATAAACAGCGAGTAGCAGCAGTGTTCAAAAGGGAGGTGGGGGGTGGGGGGGTCAATGTAAACTGTCTGGTGGCGATTTTATTAATTGTTCAGCAGTCTAATGGCTTGTGGGTAGAAGATGTTGAGGAGCCTTTTATGTCCTAGACTTGGCGCTCCAGTACCGCTTGCCGTGCGGTAGCAGAGAAAACAGTCTAGAACTTGGGTGACTGGAGTCTCTGACAATTTTATGGGCTTTCCTCTGACATCGCCTATTATATAGGTCCTGGATGGCAGGAAGCTTGGCCCCAGTGATGTGCTGGGCTGTTTGCACTACACTCTGTAGTGCCTTACGGTCAGATGCCGAGCAGTTGCCATACTAGGCGGTGATGCAAACGGTCAGGATGCTCTTGATGGTGCAGCTGTAGAACCTTTTTAGGATCTGGGGACCCATGCCAAATCTTTTCAGTCTCCTGAGGGGGAAAAGATTTTATTGTGGCCTCTTCCCGACTGTCTTGGTATGTTTGGACCTTGATAGATAACTTGAAACTCTCAACCTGCTCCACTACAGCCCCGTCAATGTTAATGGGGGCCTGTTCTGCCCGCATTTTCCTGTAGTCCACAATCAGCTCCTTTGTCTTGCTCACATTGAGGGAGAGGTTGTTGTCTCTGACCTCCTCCCTATAGGCTGTCTCATCGTTGTCGGTGATCAGGCCTACCACTGTTGTGTTGTCAGATAACTTAATGATGGTGTTGGAGTCGTGTGTGGCCACGCAGTCGTGGGTGAACAGGGAATACAGGAGGGGACTAAGTACACACCCCTGTGGGGCCCCAGTGTTAAGGTTTAGCGTGGCAGACGTGTTGTTGCCTACTCTTACCACCTGGGGACTGCCTGTCAAGAAGTCCAGGATCCAGATGCAGAGGGAGGAGTTTAGTCCCAGAGTCCTTAGCTTAGTGATGAGCTTTGTGGGCACTATGGAGTTGAATGCTGAGCTGTAGTCAATGAACAGCATTCTCACATAGGTGTTCCTTTTGTCCAGGTGAGAAAGGGCAGTGTGGAGTGCGATTGAAGATACTGTTGGAGTAAATTATTGGGAAAAGCTAAAAATGACAAGACTTGAATGGATTCTAAACCTGAATGGAGCTATTATAGGGAAAGACAGTGAGCAGACAGGGAGACAACCAGGCAGGCTATAGCAGTAGTTGGAATATAAGGCAGCTACAGACAGACAGACAGACAGACAGACAGACAGACAGACAGACAGACAGACAGACAGACAGACAGACAGACAGACAGACAGACAGACAGACAGACAGACAGACTCCTAGCAACATGTAATATAAGCAGCCTCCACGCCCCTCTCCCTCTCCTCATCTTTCCTCTGTTTCACCCCCCCCCCCCTTCATGACTAATCCTCAGACACTTTATCACATGAATGAGTGAGCATTACCTCCAAATGACAACAGAGTGGAAGGAGCGAGGTTTTAAACTATATAGTTCAGCCACAAAGTCAAAATTGGCTATATCGTAAAAATTAATGGAAATTAAAATAAGCTTTTGGTCTTAATTTAATGTTAGGATTAGGCATAATAAGGTTAAGGTTAGGGTTAGGTTTAAAATAAAATGTTAAGAGGAGAAATGGTAGAAATAGGTGGGGGTTGATGACTTTGTGGCTTTGGTAATTAGTGATGGATGGATCTCTGCTGCCACCTGGTGTATGTGGTGTAGCTCCTGCAGCATAATGCAGACAAGGCAGAACTGTAATCCCTACTGCTCATCTCATTAGTGTATTTGAGGTACTAGAGATATGTTTTAGCTTCTAGAGAGAAAACTTAGTCAGTGACTGAGGGAGATGGGTTGTATTTCGGTGGAAGGGTGGATTATGTCTATCGACATTCAGAAGGTTCGAGGTTGAACCTGGCCATTCATTTACATCAGTCTGCAGATGTTTGATCTGCACTCTGTACATTGGCACTGAGGGCAGTGTGGGGGTCCAGGGTCTTGATTGTGCCTTGGGGACAGAGCTGGGCAGAGATGGATCCTGCCTGGAGTTCCCCGGCACATGTCCAGATCAGGAGCCATGAAGGGTACCAGCGGCAGAGCTGAGCTGGGTGGTTGCATCAGCTTGTACCCAAGGCTGAGTTGCAGGTGTTTTCACATGTGCCTGTGCCTGGGTGTGTGTGTGTGTGTGTACATTTATGGTCCTCCTGCCTGTGGTCTCAGCGTAGCCCCCTCACCTTGGACGGGTGGAAGTTATCCATGTGATGGATATGTATTTAATCAGATCTATACATCTTTATTACATTCTGAACTGTTGTCATTTGTTTATTCATCTATTATATTCAATGACATGCTATTCATGTACTAGTTGGTGTCTTACTCACCACCTCGTCATCGTCCACCCTCACCAGCAGGCTGCCCCCTCCACTGTTCAGGAAGGCACCGCAGGTGGGCTCGGAAGGACGAGCACAGGTACTCTCCTGGAAGATGGAGTTATTCTCTACTGCTAATGTATTGTTTCCATTTAGTGTCCAAAATTATTGGCACCCTTGATAAAGATGAGCAAAGTAGATTATATAAAATAAATAATACAAATACTGAGATATATTGTTTTATACTAATACAACTGCTCAGAGATTTTTTCTCAAAAAGATAGGTGTCAGAATTATTGGCACCCCTAAAGATTCTTATAAATAAAAACAAAGAAAATTAAATCTGCATTAACATTCTTCTTTTTAAAGTAAATCTCAGCTTAAAACCTCTTAAGGATCCGCCCCTTGGTTTCAATTTTCGCCTAAAATGACATACCCAAATCTAACTTCAGGACCTGCTGCAAGGAAATGCATATTCTTTATACCATTTGAAAGGAAACACTTCGAAGTTTGTGGAAATGTGAAATGAGTGTAGGAGAATATAACACATTAAATCTGGTAAAAGATAATAAAAGGAAAAAAACTACTTTTTTTTTTTGTACCATCATGAAATGCAAGAGAAAGGCCATAATGTATAATTCCAGCCCAGGCGCAATTTAGATTTTGACCACTAGATGGAAGCGGTGTATGTGCAAAGTTTTAGATTGATCCAATTAACCATTGCATTTCTGTTCAAAATGTTGTATCAAGACTGCCCAAATGTGCCTAATTGGTTTATTAATAACTTTTCAAGTTCATAACTGTGCACTCTCCTCAAACAATAGCATGGTATTATTTCACTATAATAGCTACTGTAAATTGGACAGTGCAGTTAGATTAACAAGAATTTAAGCTTTCTGCCAATATCATATATGTCTATGTTCTGTGTTATTGTTACTTACAACCTCATGCTATTCGCATTAGCGCACATTAGCTCAACCGTCCTGAGGGTGGGACACCGATCTGTAGAGATCCCTTAAGAGGTTAACACGCATGTCAAATCCCTTTGACATCCATCAGCATGGGAAAAGACAAAGGTCTCACAAATGAAAAGAGAGAAATGGTTGTTGACTTTCATAAATCAGGCAATGGGTAAAAAACTATTATAAACTGGGTGGTTCGAGCACTGAATGCTGATTGGCTGACAGTTGTGGTATATCAGAACGTACACCACGGGTATGACAAAACTTTTATTTTTACTGCTCTAATTATGTTGGTAACCAGTTTATAATAGCAATAAGGCACCTCGGGGGGTTGTGGTATATGGCTAATATACCACGGCTAAGGGCTGTATGCAGGCACTCTTGCGTAAGAACAGCCCTTAGCCGCTGTATATTCGCCATATACCACACCTCCCTCAGGCCTTATTACTTAAATATACCACTTATCACTATTCGCGCAACAATTAAGAAGTTTAAAACCAATGGAACAGTGGTAAACTTGCCTGGTATTGGAATGCATGTGTATCTTGTCCCATGCACAGTGGGATGGTTCGGGAGGCAAAGAAAAGTCCAAGGAGAATTGGAGAAATACAGAACTTGGTGCATCTTCAGGTCACCAAGTCTCCAAATCTACAATTTGACAACACCTCATGCCAATAGGCTATTTGGAAGGGTTGCCAGAAAAAAATATAGTCTGAAGTTTGCTAAACAGCATTGGCACTTGGATTAGAACCAGTGCTATGATCAGATGACATGAAAATAGAGTTATTTGGCCACGCACACCAGTGGTAGGTTTGTCTTCGAAAGGATGCATATGCAGAAAATAACCTTATACCTATTGTAAAATATATTGGTGGATCTATTTTGCTTCTACTGGTCCTGGGGCCTTTGCCTTTTTAAAGTCAACGGTATAATGAACTTAACCACGTACCAGGCCATTTTAGCCAAAAACCTGGTTGCCTCTGCCAGGAGGCTAGGAGGCTGAAACTTGGTTCCAATTGGATCTTCCAGCAAGACAATAACCCCAAGCACACATTAAAATCCACAAAGAAATGGTTACAGATGTCGGATCTTAATTTGACCCCTTTTGTCACAGCAGGAAAGTAATCCTGCAGCAGAAAGATTTAGAACCACCGCCAGGGGGCAGCTGGAAGCAGTGTTTGTATACAATGCACACCATACCCACATTGTACATTATGCAGGCTACATGCAGGCTACACCGCGTCTCCTGTGAATTCTTATGGATTATAATAAATTGACATATTTGTAGGGGGTAGGTGTATTATAATTTTTTGTTACAGGCAAGAAAAAGGCAGAATAAATTACTAGTTTATTCAGTGCCTGTGTGGTTACAGCCATTGACCCCGGCACACAGATTCCATTGTCGGTATTAGTTTGAATCCGGCCCTTTAATTATAATTTTTTTATTTAACCTTTATTTAACCAGGTAAGCTAGTTGAGAACAGGTTCTCATTTACAACTGCGACCTGGCCAAGATAAAGCAAAGCTGTGCGACACAAACAACAACACAGAGTTACACATGGAATAAACAAGCGTACAGTCAATAACACAATAGAAAAAAAAAGAAAGTCTATATACAGTGTGTGCAAATGGCGTGAGGAGGTAAGGCAATAAATTGGCCATAGTAGCGAAGTAATTACAATTTTGCAAATGAACACTGGAGTGATAGATGAGCAGATTATGATGTGCAAGTAGAAATACTAGTGTGCAAAAGAGCAGAAAAGTAAATAAAAACAATATGGGGATGAGGTAGGTAGATTGGGTGGGCTATTTACAGATGGGCTATGTACAGCTGCAGCGATCGGTTAGCTGCTCAGATAGCTGATGTTTAAAGTTAGTGAGGGAGATATAAGTCTCCAGCTTCAGCGATTTTTGCAATTCATTCCAGTCACTGGCAGCAGAGAACTGGAAGGAAAGGCGGCCAAAGGAGGTGTTGGCTTTGGGGATGACCAGTGAGATATACCTGCTGGAGCACGTGCTACAGGTGGGTGTTGTTATCATGACCAGTGAGCTGAGATAAGGCGGAGCTTTACCTAGCATAGACTTATAGATGACCTGGAGCCATTGGGTCTGGCGATGAATATGTAGCGAGGGCCAGCCGACTAGAGCATACAGGTCGCAGTGGTGGGTGGTATAAGGGGCTTTGGTAACAAAACGGATGGCACTATGATAGACTGCATCCAGTTTGCTGAGTAGAGTATTGGAAGCTATTTTGTAGATGACATCGCCAAAGTAGAGGATCGATAGGATAATCAGTTTTACAAGGATATGTTTGGCGGCGTGAGTGAAGGAGGCTTTGTTGCGAAATAGGAAACCGATTCTAGATTTAATTTTGATTGGAGATGTTTAATATGAGTCTGGAAGGAGAGTTTACAGTCTAGCCAGACACCTGGGTATTTGTAGTTGTCCACATATTCTATGTCGGAACCGCCCAGAGTAGTGATGTAGTCAGGCGGGCAGGTGTGGGCAGCGAACGGTTGAAAAGCATGCATTTGGTTTTACTAGCGTTTAAGAGCAGTTGGAGGCCACAGAAGGAGTGTTGTATGGCATTGAAGCTCATTTGGAGGTTAGTTAATGCAGTGTCCAAAGAAGGGCCAGAAGTATACAGAATGGTGTCGTCTGCGTAGAGGTGGATCAGGGAATCAACCGCAGCAAGAGCGACATCATTGATATATACAGAGACAAGAGTCGGCCCGAGAATTGAACCCTGTGGTACCCCCATAGAGACTGCCAGAGATCCGGACAGGCCCTCCGTTTTGACACACTGAACTCTGTCTGCGAAGTAGTTGGTGAACCAGGCGAGGCAGTCATTTGAGAAACCAAGGCTATTGAGTCTGTCAATAAGAATATGGGGATTGACAGAGTTGGAAGCCTTGGCCAGGTCAATGAAGACGACTGCACAGTACTGTCTTTTATCGATGGCGGTTATGATATCGTTTAGTACCTTGAGCGTGGCTGCGGTGCACCCGTGACCAGCTCGGAAACTGGATTGCACAGCAGAGAAGGTACGGTGGGATTCGAAATGGTCAGTGATCTGTTTATTAACTTGGCTTTCGAAGACTTTAGAAAGGCAGGGCAGGATGAATATAGGTCTATAACAGTTTGGGTCTAGAGTGTCACCACCGTTGAAGAGGGGGATGACCGCGGCAGCTTTCAAATCTTTACGGATCTCGGACGATATGAAAGAGAGGTTAATTAGGGAGCGGCAGCCGAGGTGTCGGTTTTGGAGAGTCTGGTGTGGCCAAAGCAAAATACCTGCCCCTCAGGCCCAGAAACTAGGATATGCACATAAGTAGTACTATTGGATAGGAAACACTCTGAAGTTTCTAAAACCGTTAAAATAATGTCTGTGAGTATAACAGAACTGATATAGCAGGCAAAAACCCAAGGAAAATCCATCTGGATTTTCAGTTTTTTTTGTAGATTACCTTATTCTCCAAGCTGCCTATGGGATTTGCTGTTATCTAGGACTCAGACTGCAGTACCTATGGCTTCCACTGGATGTCAACAGTCTTTAGACAGGGTTTCAAGACATTAGGTTGAATTAGAAGCGAATAGAAGAAGAATTTAGAAGTGGACCCAGGAAGTCAATAGAATGACATGCGCGTTCACGGTTTTTTCCTTTCCTATCGTTCAGGTTATCATCCGGTTGAAATAGTATAGTAAATATACATAAAAGTGTACCTAAGGATACATTTTAAATGATGTTTGATTTGTTTAGACAAAGTTAATAGGTATACTTTGAACGCATACTCCTCACGGTTCAATGGGCGACTCGACGGTGGATTTTCTGAACATAACGCGCCAACTAAACGAGATTTATCGATATAATAATTGACTTTTTCTAACAAAAGAACCATTGGATGTCTTCCTTGGACACTTGGGAGGCCCTCAGCAGAAGTTCTTCGAAAGGTAAGTGATTTATGGGTTTTGTGTGACCCGCGCTGGATATGAATTTATCGATTACACCTTTTATACACTCCACGATAGGAGTTTGTTAGTTTACAACACGAAAGCGGCATTTCGGAAAAACTTTAGACTGTTGCGACACTATAACGGTTCTTAGTCTCGAAAACTACTGATACGTTGTGAACATATAACTACTTACAAATTATTAAGTTGAAAACCTTTTTGAATTTGGCGCCTTACATTTCACCGGGTAGTGTCGGGAACGGGGCGCATCTAGCTTAGATTGTAGGACTGCCGGGGTGTTTAAACTTCTTAGGGATAAGTGGTGCGCTAACGCCCCAATGTTGTAGTTGGGTATGGAAATCTCAGAATTTTTGGTGGCCTTCCTAAGCCAGGATTCAGACACAGCAAGGACATCAGGGACATCTTGACTCATGATTGAGTCTATTTTTGACGCTTTCATTCCATGTGGTTACAGGGTTAATTCTGTGTGGTTACAGAGTTAATTCCATGTGGTTACAGGGTTAATTTCGTGTGGTTACAGGGTTAATTCCGTGTGGTTACAGGGTTAATTCCGTGTGGTTACAGGGTTAAAACAGAAACAACTCAAAGGTTAACAGTTTAGGCATTAATTCCGAGTGGTTAAGGCTATGGTTTGGGTAACGCTTAAAATAATAATAATAATAACAAAACGATGTGGCCATGTATCATCAGTATTCATTATTTTTAGTGCTTACCAGAGCATTGTTATGCAACGTGTGGGTCTAATCCTGAATGCTGATTGGCTAAAACTGCATTCCAGCCGGTGTCTATTCCACAAATTACCACCAGCTAAATCAATGAAGTTAAAATGCCTATTTACTCTGTTCCATCAATCCACTGTCTCATCAACTGAGCCAGGCACTTTATAAACTTGATCTCCACTATAAAAAGCATCTAGACATGATCTCACATTTCTTTTAGACTAACATTTAGTTTTCAACAGCGGAGATTTGTATAAACCTTGCTGTCTGTCTCTCCGACATTTGCAACATTGTTTCCATAGATCTCCAGCTGTCCCATAGTAATGAATGTGTCGGGAGTCGGGATAAGACAGACAGGCAGCGTTTCTCAGCCAGTCGAAATCATGAATCAGCTGGCATCATTTTAATGGATATATAGAAAGAAATGTCAATTGAAAAAAGGTAAAATTAAACGAAGTGAAGATAGTTTGTAGTCTTTCCAGCTTCAGTTTGAAGTGATTCTATTAGCGGTGTTGTTGGCTAGCAGTGTCCTGACGAGAGAGCACATTTTCTATGCCAGGCGAAATCACACCTCACTAGAAAACAGCTTAAACAAATGCAAATGTGGCTACTTTACTGTTATTCTGGCTGCACTTTTGACGTGACTGCAAGTTAGACGTAGTTGGCTAGCTAGCAAGCAAGGAATAAGAACGTTGCCAGCCAGTATGGCAATGGAACATTTAGAACAAACGACTGGGTCACGTCCATAGATACAGAACAAAAAGACTGAACGACTGGGTCGCGTCTCTAGCAACTAAACTGATAGAACGAACGACCAGCCGGATTGGGTAGCAACCCTAGATTTGTGTCTGAACTACATCTTGTGGAAGGATGAAATAGTATGAATAAATTCATCAAAATAACGTTTTGGGGGATTCTGCAACTACGGTCACTTCTATGTCGTGGTAAATTTGGAGGATTTTATAAAAATTAAAAAATATATATTATTCTTTATACTGTATGTTAAGTTCATGCTACAATCACCTCAGATTTTGCCCTTGTCCCTGACCTAGACGTCTGAGCTTCTACTGTTTTTCTATGAGAAAACAATAATTGCAAATTATATAATGTTATCTACTAGAGAAAGAGACAATAAAATAAAATCTATATCAATATTTATTGTGAGTATGCCCTTTATATTGTTTTTTACACAAATATACCTGTCCTTTGGTAGTGTCATTTCCACCACCGAGGGGCAAATTCCTCATTAATAAAGTTTTGTCAAGAGAATGTTAACTTAGTTATTACAATGGAAACGTATTGTGACACTGTAGCACATGGCTGCTTCGGACCGTTGTTCCAGATGTGAAAAATCGAGGTAAATATTGCTTGTGTAGAGAATATTTTTATTGTCCGTCACTTCCAAACAGGCTATAATTAATTTAATTTGTGGTAGTATTTAGATTAAAAAATATATTTATGTATATAGTATAAACTATATGCTAGCTGTAATACTAGCCAAAGTATGCTAAGCAAAGGTGTGTGGCTGGAGGACTTCTCCAAAGGATTGAACGAGAAGTTGGAGAAATACTTGTGCAACATTCGACACCAATACTCCAAACTGAGAGAATTAAAAGTGAATCTGCGGAAAGAGATCATCATGCATATTGACTTTGCAGAGAACTACCTGTGTAAATACACAAGTGAAATCCAGGCAGTTCACTTTGATGATTCTCACAAGCAGGTGACCCTCCACACCTGTGTTGGATATACCACAAATGATAGAGTTTCACTTTGCTCACTGAGCTCTTCTATGTGGACGACCCCTCTGCTATCTGGACACATCTCTCAAAAACACTGGCCTACTTCCTTGAGCTCTGCCCATCGACAATGGTAGGAAAAGTACCCAATTGTCATACTTGAGTAAAAGTAAAGATATGTTAATAGAAAGTAAAAGTGAAAGTCACCCAGTAAAATACTACTTGAGTAAAAGTCTGAAAGTATTTGTTTTAAATATACTTTACTATCAAAAGTAAAAGTATAAATAATTTCAAATTCCTTATACTAAGCAAACCAGACGGCACAATTTTCTTGTTTTTTAAATGTACAGATAGCCAGGGGCACACTCCAACAGATAATTTACAAACTAAGCATTTGTGAATACGCCAGGTCAGGTAGTAGGGATGACCAGGGATGTTCTCTTGATGTTCTCTTCCTGTCCTGCTACTCATAAAAAATGGAACAAGTACTTTTGGGTGTCAAGGAAAATGTATGGAGTAAAAAGTACATCATTTTCCTTAGGAATGTAGTGAAGTAAAAGTAAAACAATTCCTAAATAAAATGGTACAGTACAGATACCCCAAAAACGACTTAAGTAGTACTTTAAAGTATTTTTACTTAAGTACTTTACACCACTGCCCATCGGTTACTTTTGGAATCTTACTTTGTCTTGTATTAATTAAATATTTAACAATGGTTGTCTTATTTTCCATGATAAATAAATGTTTTCAGCTGTCACAAAGGCAAGCTTATACATTCAGGTTTCGTGTTGAATTATTAATATTAGGAAAACCTTACAAATCACTTAAAATAATATTCAATACAAGTTCATGTGTACAAATGTATGAGAAACGTGTTATAAATGAATTGTATGACATTTAATTTTCAACTAAAGTGAATGTTTAATGACGTGATGGAAATTACATTTGTCTATGGCTGTCTGAAAAAAATGAGAAAAATATTAAAATTTCTGATTAATCGCAGCCATTATCAAATATTGTTTCTAGATATATCAAAGACAATTATAATACTGTCAAAATTGTGTTTCAATAAGTTTTAATTTCTGAAAGCTTGTAGAATCACCCTTTTAATGAAAATATGTCAATTTTTTTTGAATATGTTGGTAACCCATGATAATTTCCTCAAAGCCGGTGTTTAGTTTCGGGCCTAACAACACCCGTGCCAATATATCCTCCAAACACCGACTTCTCTGGCATTATCACTTAATTAACTGCAGTAGTGCAGTGCTCTAAGCAGCACGCTCAGGCTTCCGAGCCTCATGAGTTTGTGCCTATTGCTGGGTGACATAGTGAGCCTGCAATAAGCCCACAAATGAATTGTATTTATTTCAAGAAATTAAACAAATAGTCTGATAATTTAAACATAGAAGAAAAGTGTGTCAGCTCAATTTATAAGGGCACAAGGCGAGACCCAAATGCAGACACAGAAGGCAGATGGTTGAGCTCCGATATTTATTATACCAAAAGGGGTAGGCAAAAGGCAGGTCAGGGACAGGCGAGAGTTCATAAACCAGGTCAGAGTCCAAACAGTACAAGGGGATAGGCAGGCTCGAGTTCAGAACAGGCAGAGTGGTCAGGCAATGGTCAGTACCAGGGGGGCTGGGAAAAAACAGAGACTGGAAAAAATAGGAGCCAGGAGAACAGCTGGTCAACTTAGCAAAACAAGACAAACTAGCACAGAGAGACAGGAAACACAGGGATAAATACACCAGGGACTAATGGGGAAAACAGGAGACACCTGAGGTGGGTGGAGACAATCACAAAGACAGGTGAAACAGATCAGGGCGTGACACAATGAAATCATATTTGGATAGGCTCAAATGCATAAACATCTTGTGCAACTTTACAACATGAAATATTAAAGCAACACAATACAGGCTTTCAATCCACACCAAAAACCAGAACTATATATTGACAAATTATACATAGCCTAACTATACAACGTGAATGAGCATCCACACTAGTGGAAAGTTTATCGTTCTACAGTAGGCCTACATCTGTCAATCAATTGAGGGCCCAAATCAGCTCATCAACTCAGCCAGGGAAACACTGTAACCTAGTATCGCTTTTCACACCTTTCATTATGTGACAATGGATAGGCTAACAGGTAGCCTACAGAATGTAGCCTATTGGAATATAATCAAATGACAAGGGGCCTATTGCAACCATCGATGGCACTAGATTATCGGCAGTTGATGTCTCTTTAAACCATCAATA
Source organism: Hucho hucho (assembly GCA_003317085.1). NCBI lineage: Eukaryota > Metazoa > Chordata > Actinopteri > Salmoniformes > Salmonidae > Hucho > Hucho hucho. The sequence goes on from QNTS01001906.1 coordinate 248,003, forward strand.
CACACTAAATTCACGCGCACAGCTGATCCCAATTGCCACCATTACTGGTCACCTCATTACAGCGCCCTAAAAGAAGATGTCAGGTGTTACCTTAGTCCTGCTTCAAGATACGTTCGCCCTCTGGTTGGTATTGTAATTGCATCAATTTTGTCCTTTTTGAACAGACTAAGGGTGATTTATCTATACTGAACAAAAATCTAAACGCATCATGCAACAATTTCAAAGATTTTACTGAGTTACAGTTCATATAAGGAAATCAGTCAATTGAAATAAATTCATGAGGCCCTAATCTATGGATTTCACATGACTGGGATTACAGATATGCAGCTGTTGGTCACAGATGCCTTTAAAAAAAAAAAGTAAGGGCGTGGATCAGAAAACCAGTCAGTATCTGGTGTGACCACCATTTGCCTCATGCAGCGCGACACATCTCCTTCACATAGAGTTGATCAGGCTGTTGATTGTGGCCTGTGGAATGTTGTCCCACTCCTCTTTAATGGCTGTGCAAAGTTGCTGGATATTGGGTGACATTTCTGGTGAGTATGCAGGCCATGGAAGAACTGGGACATTTTCAACTTCCAGGAATTATGTACAGATCCTTGTTACATGGGGCCGTGCATTCTCATGCTGAAACACGAGGTGATGGTGGCGGATGAATGGCATGACAATGGGCTTTAGGATCTTGTCACGGTATCTCTTGTCTCTGGCACTCTGTTCACAATGTTGACATCAGCAAACCGCTCGCCCACACGATGTCATACATGCCGTCTGCCATCTGCCCGGTACAGTTGAAACCCGGATTCATCCGTGAAGAGCACACCTCTCAAGCGTGCCAGTAGCCATCAAATGTGAGCATTTGCCCACTGAAGTCGGTTACGACGCCAAACTGCAGTCAGGTCCAGACCCTGGTGAGGACGACAAGCACGCAGATGAGCTTCCCTGAGACGGTTTCTGACAGTTTGTGCAGAAATTGCTTGGTTGTGCAAACACACAGTTTCATCTGCAGTCAGGGTGGCTCGTCTCAGACCATCCCGCAGGTGAAGAAGCCGGATGTGGTCTGCGGTTGTTACACGTGGTCTGCGGTTGGACTTACTGCCAAATTCTCTAAAATGACGTTGGAGGCAGCTTATGGTAGAGGAAATAACATTAAATTCTCTATCAACCGCTCTGGTGGACATTCCTGCAGTCAGCATGCCAATTGCACCCTTCCTCAAAACTTGAGAAAACTGTTGCATTGTGTTGTGTGACAAAACTGCACATTTTAGTGGCATTTTATTGTACCCAGCACAAGGTGCACCTGTGTAATAATGATTCAGTTTAATCAGCTTCTTGATATGCCACACCTGTTGGGTGGATGGATTATCTTGGCAGAGGAGAAATGCTCACTAACAGGGATGTAAACAAGTTTGTGTACAACATTTTTGAGAAATAAGCTTTTTGTGCATATGAAAACTTTCATGAACATGAAGCATGTTGCATTTGTTTTTTTGTTCAGTATATTTGACAAGCATTCCGTACAATAGAAATGAAGTGTTTCATCGTTTACCATGGCAAATCTACTGTGGCAATTTACCTGACACTTTGTATGAGTGGAAACTAAAGTTGGTGTAGACTATTGTTATTATTTTATTTGTTTCCTGTGTTTGGCTGGTCATCTGTTATCAATAGTAAAATATTCCTGGACACTCCAAATTTGAAGTGTGTAAATATATCAAGTCAATCGGGAGGATTGAGTTATTTGTGCCAGAAGGGCGTGGGCTGGAATCAAAACCGTGGCGACACGGTAGGCTTTTATGTGCGAGGCTATGCTGAAGGCAGTGGCCCCAACCACTAGACCACCCCAGGCCACGATTTAACTTAATTTTGACCATACACTTGAATGTCATAGCCTTGTGGAGACCAATATCTATATCGTTACTAAGCTACGTAAAACGACGTTTGTTGATGTGTATGGCTGCATTTCAGATACATTTTGGCAATATGACATAGGTCCGCGCTATCTGGGAACCTTGGGACTTCCCTATCCCAGTGAAGTTGAAATGGTTAAGGTTAGGGTAAGGGTAGGTCTCAGGGTTAAGGTTAGGGTTTTGGGTAGGGATGTCCCAAGAATCCCAGATAGCAAGGACTTAGGCCTTGCATTTGAGTGAGCGAGAGATACAATTATTTGGATAGCAAGCCCTGATGCCAATGACTTGACTGTCCCCGCATGGAGAGAAAGGGAACTGCTCTTTTTAAGGGACTCACAAGGCTCATTTGAATTTCCTGATGCAGCAGAAAAATTCTCAGAGACAAAAGAATGATCAAGTTAAGATCCGACATCTATAATTTACCACAAATCAACATTTTGCAATGACTATCTCAGTCTCCGGGATAGCCACCTGTGGTTTGAATTGAAGATGGCAGTCCATAAGCACAGATGAAGGATATGAAGGATCTGGAAAGATTATGTGAAGGAATGGTCTAAGATCCCTCCCAATGGGTTGTCCAATCTTATAAATCTTTTTAGAAAAAGACTCCGCGCCATTATCCTCGTAAAGGGACGATGGCGGAGTATTGCAAACGGGTGCCAATCATTTTGACACCTTTCTTTTTGCAAATTTGTTTTATTACTTTCTGTGAGCGATTGTATTAGTATAAAATAATATAATTTCCCAGGTTTTTGGAGCATACAATATAGCTCAGTATTTGTTGTTTCTCTTTATCAATGGTGCCAATAATGTTGGACCTGTCTGTATATCCTTTGACCCTGACCTCTCTTGAACTCTACGTTGCATGACTCACTGCCCACGTGAGCCCTGTAGAAGAGCCTCTCCTCGTTGGTGATCTCGTGCTCGCTGATGGCACTCTCGGACTGCGTACCTGACATGCCCAGAGGGTTGACGTCCAGTGGGGCTACACACGGGTCATATGTCTGTAGGTGGGAGAGGAAAATATAAAATGTACACTTTCCTAATAATGTACACCTTCCCTTTTGCCCTCAGAATAGCCTCAATTCTGCATGGTGTCAAAAGCATTCCACAGGGATGCTGGCTCATGTTGACTTCAATGCTTCTCACAGTTGTGTCAAATTGGCTTTATGTCCTTTGGGTGGTGGACCATTCTTGATACACACGGGAAACTGTTGAGTGTGTAAAACCCTGCATCATTGCAGTTTTTGACACAAACCCTGTTCAAAGGCACTTCAATATTTTTTCTTGACCATTCACCCTCTGAATGGAACACATACACAATCCATGTCTCAATTGTCTAAATTCTTAGAAATCTTTCTTTTAACCTGTCACTTACACTGATTGAAGTGGATTTAACAAGTGACATCAATAAGGGATCATAGCTTTTCCCTGTATTCACCTGGTCAGTCTGTCATGGAAAGAGCAGGTGTTCCTAATGTGTTGTATCATCCTCATTATCATGGTAATAGTTATTATATTGTCTTTGTTAACAATTATAATTTTTATGCTATCATCATCGTCATCATCATCCCCATACCCACCCCCATCATCCAGGGGTCTCTACCTTTGCATGTTGCCTGTTTTAATCTGGGTACGAGGTCTTGGTCTGATTCTGGCTCTGGGTCTGCTCCTGCTGGGTAGCTGGAGGTTTGTCCCCGTTTTGTCCCCTACCCCTCCCATAGTGAGTGGCCTCTCTCTCTCTCTTACAGCCCGCTACAGCCAATCTCTGCCGCCTACCTGTCCCCTGCTCTAAGCCCCCTGTGGCCCCTCTCTGTCCCCACCCTGTCCTGTGATTACTGTCCTGGTCTGGATCTGGCTCTATGTCACATCCATCCTCAATATACCCCACGTCCTCTATCACTACATCTGGTTCCTCAGAATACGGGCTGACAGTGTCGTAGGTGGATGTTTGTGCTCTGAATGATGGTCTGACTGGTGGTGGTCTGACTGGTGGTGGTCTGACTGGTGGTGGTCTGACTGGTGGTGGTCTGACTGGTGGTCTGACTGGTGGGGGTCTGACTAGTGGTCGGAATGGTGGTGGTCTGACTAGTTGTCTGAATGGTGGTGGTCTGACTAGTGGTCTGACTGGCGGTGGTCTGGCTGGTGGTCTGACTGGTGGTGGTCTGACTAGTGGTCTGACTGTTCACTCTGGGCTGAGAGGTTCATTGCTGGAGTGCTGACTCAAACTCCACCTGTGAGTTCATCACAATCCACATCCTTCCCTCTTGAACTCTGGGGGCAACGGAACATCATCGTTGGAAGTGAGGGCGGAGGAGGAGGAGAGGAGGGAAGGAGGAGGGCAGGGTATAACTTGCAGTTTCTCCTGTGCAAGTAGTGTTTGGCAATCGTATGTCTAAGGGCAAATAAGGCTCTACAATCCAAAATAAGTGCTTTATATAGGGCATCATTCTGGACACAACCCAAGTCATAGACAGTGTAGCCAGTCTCAAAATAACAAGTCGGAGCCAGATTGTGTTTAAAGGATAAATGAACGGGGGTCCTCTATAAATCATCAAGTCATAAACGATCAAAATAGAAATCAATCAAACCCATCAGCCATGGCCAGGGAGCAGCACTGACACAGAACTAATGATGACAGAGCTGATCTATGTGATTCACTGTGGTGTGGCTGGAGATGTCCTTAGACACTGATCTTGGATCAGCTTTGCATTTTCCACACTACTGATCAAGGTTAGGATTGGAGGACGGGAAGCTGACCCTAGATCTGTACCCAGAGGAAACGATTCCTCTGACCCAGTTTGACTTTCTACTTTGCCTTTCCTGATGTTGCTTGGCAGTAGTGGAAGCCCTATTGTTCAACATTCCATTTGATAGTCAGGGGCATTTAATTCACTGCATTTAATCATCACTCTATATTGTGGGTAGCACTGTGACCATAGAAATAGAATGAACAGAACGGGCTTGAAACCTCTAACCCTGGCAATTTGACTGGTAAACTTATGGTCACACTCGCAATGGCTGCCTGATATTGTGATGCAATAATTTCCATGGTAATGTAGAATGTTCTTTCAAATGATGTTAACTGATGTGGCTCATGTAACATTATGTATTTTCTGTAATGTCACAGCATATTAATGGGTACACTTATTGCTTTTACTTCCTGCTTTGCTCCTATGGGTACACTTGCAATAGTTGCCAGTCTATTATGCCACCCATTATGCCACCATTGACATGAATGGGAACGGCTGTTCTATTCATTCTATTTCTATGGCTGTGACACCCTTCGCGTTCCATTCCAAAGGATCCAGAATAGAATCCGGAATATCTCTCTAGTCGCAGGTCCATGGCTCTTGACAGCACCATTACCTATCATGATAATAGCATGCACGCAGAATCCTCTTCATGTACGTAGAAACAGCAGCTCATTTAATCTATAAGGATGTCATTGAACATATTCAATACATTACCAAGCCACTAGATGCCAGTGGTGTTCTAAGCAGACAGTCTGGAGTTGTGCTCTTTCTCACTCTGTCTGACTCATATCCATGTCCTGAGGCTGAGGTCAACTCACAGAAGCCTGCCCAGTGACCTCAGACATGTACCTCACTGAGGTGGAGTTTCATCTCAAGTTTAAAGTTTCAAGTTTTTAATGTCACATGCACATTTACAATGAAATGCCTTTCTTGCAAACTCAAAACCCAACAATGCAATAATCAATAACAATGTAACACTAGAAAAAACACATGAGAAATAAGAAAAAATATGAAGAACACAATCAGAAAGTAAGTAAGCATGCTATATACAGGGTCAGTTCCAATACCATATTTACAATGTGCAGGGATACTGGAGTGATGGAGGTAGATACAATGCATTCGGAACGTATTCAGACCCCTTGACCTTTTCCATATTTTGTTATGTTACAGCCTTTTACTAAAATGGATTCAATCGTTTTTTCCCCCATCAATCTAAACACAATACCACATAATGACAAAGTAAAAACAGGTTTAGAATTTTTAACACATTATATTTAAAAAAAAACTACGGAAATATCCCATTTTACATAAGTATTCAGACCCTTTACTCAGTACTTTGTTGAAGCACCTTAGGCAGCGATAACAGTCTCGAGTCTTCTTGGGTATGTCGCTACAAGCTTTTCTCCGTTATCTTTCCCTCCATCCTGACTAGTCTCCCAGTCCCTGCCACTGAAAAACATTCCCACAGTATGATGCTGCCACCACCATGCTTCACCATAGAGATGGTGCCAGGTTTCCTCCAGACATGACGCTTGGCATTCAGGCCAAAGAGTTCAATCCCTGTTTCATCAGGCCAGAGAATCTTGTTTCTCATGGACTGAGAGTCTTTAGGTGCCTTTTGGCAAACTCCAAGCAGGCTGTCATGGGCCTTTTACTGAGGAGTGGCTTCCATCTGGCCACTACCATTTAATTTACCACAGGTTGACTCCAATCAAGTTCTAGAAACATCTCAATGGAATGATCATTGAAAACAGGATGCACCTGAGCTAAATTTAGAGTCTCTTGGCAAAGGGTCTGAATACTTATGTAAATAAGGTATTTCTGTTTTTTATTGTTAATACATTTGCCAAATTTTTTTTTAACCTGTTTTCGCTTTGTCATTATGGGGTATTGTGTGTAGATTGATGAGGAAAAAAATGTATTCAATCCATTTTAGAATAGGGCTGTAGCGTAACAATGTGGAAAAAGTAAAGGGGTCTGAATACTTTCCGAATGCACTGTATGTATGTTATGTGTTATGTTATGTGTGAGTGAGCAGATGATGGAGTGAGTGTGAGTGTGTAGGGCCCTGTGAGTGTGCATAGAGACAGTGCAAAAATCAAAATAATAGGTCAATAAAGATACAAGGTTAACTCAGATAGCTATTCATTAGTCTTATTGCTTGGGGATAGAAGCTGTTCAAGAGCCTGTTGGTGTCAGATTTGATGCACCGGTACCGCGTGCCTTGCAGATGCAGAGAGAAGATTCTATGGCTTGGGTGGCTGGAGTCTTTAATGATTTTCCAGGCCTTCTTTCCATACCGCCTGACATAGAAGTCCTGAATGGCAGGGAGCTCGGCCCCAGTGATGTACTGGGCTGTCCGCACCACCCTGTGTAGCACCATGCGATCGAGGGCAGTGCTATTTCCATACCAGACAGTGATGCAGCCAGTCAAGATGCTCTCAATTGTACAGCTGTACAACTTTTCAGTGATAGAGATGCTAAATAGTATGAAGACAATAGATAGTGATAAGGGTTCATATTATATTGAAGGACATGCCCCCAGCACTGATCCAAGGCATGGAAAGCATTGGAATATTACTGTACTACATGAGCTGTGTCTTTTTATTCAACATTATTTGGTCCTCCAATTTTATGTTTGTAATACTGCAGGCTATCCAGGCCTGTGAGTTAGCTCAGATACTCTACTCAGCCATCCATCCCCAGAGAGAGAGATGCACGGACCCATGTCCGCTCATCTCTCCTACAGCAGACAGCTCTACGCCTCACATATTATCACCCCTATCCTCCTCTCCTCCTCTTCTACTCTCCTCCTCTCTTCCTCTCCTCGTTTCCTCTTTTCCTCTCTTCCTCTTCTCTCCTTTTCTCCTCCTCTCCGCTTCTCTTCTCCTCTCCTCTTCCTTTCCTCCTCTCCTCCTCATTCTATCACCCAAGTGAGTCATCAACAGCATGTCAACTTTACTGAGTCTTCATGCCAATCTTCTCTTCTTTGCCTTTTTTAATCCCCAAGATCTCTCGCTCTCTCTCTCTCTCTCTCTCTCTCTCGCAGTGCATGCTGGGAGTTTTTTGGAATTTGAATGTTTGTTGTGGAGGGCTCTGTCCTTGGTCTTTTCTATGGTGGAGGGCTAATGCACTATTTATTTTAGTGGTATCCACTGTTTTTTTCAAAGTTATGGTGGAAGAGGACAGAGTTTTAGTTTCCTGGGGTTTGGAAGGTGTGGTGTGCGCGATGGCTTTCCAGCCTAGCGCGGAGGAGACACTGTCGATACGGCATCGATTCAGGTGTGTTCCTGAGAATGGAGTTAAGGTGGAGGAGGTTCTGCTCGTGTTCAGTGAACATGTAGGAGCTGAATGAACAAAGCTGTGGTTGTATTCATGAAAAGAGCACATTTGGTGGGTAGGCTCATTTCTAGTGGAATATTTGTAAGGGGTTTGTTGGTGCCAATTTCACCTCTTTCTACCCCTTCGACCAGGGTGGTAGTCGCAAATTTGCCTTCGTTTATTACGGATGATCAAATCAGGAAAGAGCTGAGTCGTTTTGGTAAGTTTGCTAGCGGTTTACGTGTACTGTCGGCAGGTTTTCAGGCAGATGTCGTTAAGCATGTTGTTTCATTCAGGAGGCAAGTGTTCATGTTTCTGGCAGCAGAGGCTGAGCCTAGTCATGCCAGAGATGGTGTTGTAGATGAGGCTGGGCCTAGCCATGCCAGGGATGGTGTTGTAGACGAGGCTGGGCCTAGCCATGCCAGGGATGGTGTTGTAGACGAGGCTGGGCCTAGCCATGCCAGGGATGGTGTTGTAGACGAGGCTGGGTCTAGTCAGGCTATGGAGGGTGGTGTAGCTATAGCTGAGCCTAGTCAGGCTACAGATGGTGGGGTAGCTGAGGCTGGGCCTAGACAGGCTAAAGATGGCGCTGTAGATGAGGCTGTTATGGAACAGAGACTCAAGACAAAAAGGTTTCAAAAAGGAGTAACAGGTTTAATGAAATATAGCTGGTGATGAAAAAAATGAAGTAGAGAAAGTCTCTGTAAGATGGTGATGAGAAATCCAGACAGGTTTTCTTGTATGAGGAGAAGGAGGTAGCCGGAGGATGAACACTCGAACCAGGAAGACGAGGGAGACACTGGAAGGTAGATGAAACAAGGTAGATAACGAAGTTCGAGGTTAGAGGAACAGAGAGTGAGTCCTTACTCAAACGAGACCAGACAAAGTGACTGTGTTGGGGGAGTGCCTATATGCTGACTGTGCTGATGATCCAATGATGTGTGGGTGATTAGAACTCAGGTGACAGTGATCTCTGTGATTGTGTGGTGGTGGAGCCTGGCTGATCCCTGACACCACCCTTTGCCTTGATGACAGCTTTGCACACTCTTGGCATTCTCTCAACCAGCTTTATGAGGAATGCTTTTCCATCAGTCCCAATAAGCGCAAACCAGATGGGTTGGCGTATCGCTGCAGAATGCTGAGGTAGCCATGCTTGTTAAGTGTTTCTTGAATTATAAATAAATCACAGACAGTGTCAGCACTGTCACCTGTGGCGGTCCCCATTGAGAGCCAGTTTCATCATAGCGCTTGAAGATTTTTGCGACTGTACTTGAAGAAACTTTCAAAGTTTTTGAAATTTTCCGCATTGACTGACCTTCATGTCTTAAAGTAATAATGGACTGTCGTTTTTTTTGCTTATTTGAACTGTTCTTGCCATAAAATGGACTTGGTCTTTTACCAAATAGGGCTGTCTTCGGTATACCACCCCTACCTTGTCACAACACAACTGATTGACTCAGTTAATATGTACATGTAGGTAGAGTATGTACATGTAGGTAGAGTTATTAAAGTGACTATGCATAGATGATAACAACAGAGAGTAGCAGCGGTG
>QNTS01001907.1:0-134244 GCA_003317085.1 Hucho hucho
TCCAGGAATCACTGAGACAAGCTGGTGGGCGGCAGAAGAGGAGCGCTGACCGTCACCGCAGTGAGGCCCCCGTGTTCGCACCGGGGGACCGGGTCTGGCTCTCGACCCGGAACCTGCCCCTCCGCCTGCCCTGCCGGAAGCTGGGGCCGCAGTGTGTGGGGCCATTTAAAGTCCTGAGGAGGATAAACGAGGTGTGTTATAGGTTACAGCTTCCATCTTACTACCGTATTAACCCCTCATTTCATGTGTCTCTCCTCAGGCTGTTGGTAGCTGGTCCCCTGCAGGAAGGTGAGGTGCCGGAGGTCCCTCTGCCCCCCTGGACATCGAGGGGTCCCCGGCGTACACAGTACACTCCATTCTGGACTCTAGGCGCTGGGTGAGGGGCCTACAGTACCTCGTGGACTGGGAGGGGTACAGTCCGGAGGAGAGGTGCTGGGTACCGGTGGAGGACATCTTGGATCCATCACTGCTTAGGGAGTTCCACCGCCTTCATCCGGATCGCCCTGCACCTCGCTCTCCGGGTCGTCCTCGAGGCCGGTGTCGGAGCGCTGCAGGGGCCGCGCGTCAGTGGAGGGGTACTGTTACGACTTTCACCGAAGGTGGCTCCTCTGCCTGTTCGGGCGGCGTTCGGCGGTCATCGTCACCGGACTACTAGCTGCCACCGACCTTCTTTTTCCTTTCCGTTGATTTTCTGTATTGGTTGCACCTGTTCCTTGTTTGTTGTTAGGGCTATTTTTGCCGGTAAGGCCCGCCACCTTTTTGTGCGGGCTTGTTTTCTGTATGTTTTCGCTTGATGAGTTTGGTGTCCTGTTTTGGGCCGCTCTTCTGTATAGTTCGCCTATTGTTTTGGCGTTGGACATTTTGCACACCGCAATAAAGTCGGATTCCTGTTACTCTGCTCTCTGCGCCTGACTCCGCACCCATCACTACTAGCTGTGTGACACTTAGTGTAACCTTTATTTAACTAGGCAAGTCAGTTAAGATCAAATTCTTATTTACAAGTACAGCCTACTCCTTCCTCCCCATCGGGGAATTGAAACCCGGTCTACCGTGTGCCCACACGACACGGGTATTCTTTAACTACATAGCCCAGTACTGTAGCCTACTCCCGACCGCCACGTTGTACAGCGCCATCTTTTCCGTTCCATCCTTACGGAAAGCCAGAGGATTTTTTGTTTTTATTGGAATATAAACACCATAATATTACTCAAATTAATTAATCAAAATGTCTTAAAATCAGTCCCATATACTATGTTCTTACAAAAAAATATAGTACAGCCACTATAGAAGGCTATCAAATGCTTCTCAAAGATGCCCTCTGGTGGTCAAACTAGCATTAATGGTACCAGTGGTTGGCACTTAAATAACGTGCCATAGAATTCTGCGGTACCACGCAAGCTGTGCTGCAGTCCGCTGCAACTTTTAATGGCCGAAACCACTGTATATCATTTTAGGAGAATATTGAAAAAAAGTGTCCGAACCTGAAGAGATTAAAAGGCGTCCTTTATCTTCTGTGTGGTTTGCGAATCACCATTAAAAAGCGCCTCTTACCTGCTGTGTGGTGTGAGAGCAAAATTGCAAGATTATATTATAGTACTGTAATTGCATCAAATGGTTGTTTTATGCAGCTTAATAGGGGGTTCTTATAACTCTATTCTGTCTGTGTGAACATTTAACACTGGCAGAAGATTTACGATGTCTTTGGATGATAAGCCTAACAAGACCGCATTCCATAGCATGAGTTAAAGTTTCTGTACTGGGGTACCAGGGGGACATGGCTCCAGTATGGAGTTGGGGGCCAGACCCTGGTATCTATACAATGAGAACAGTCTTTACAGTAGATACTGTTTTCTGTGAATTATTATTATCTTTCATATGAATCCTAACCTTGTGACCAATTCCATACATCTGTTGTTTGTCATGAACATCCAGGAGGATGGACTTTGCTAAAAAATGCTGTGGCTCAAATCCACTCGTTGGGCTCTCAACGAATCACCTACGGTTAATGTTAACAAGGACCCTAGGAACTGAATGTGTCAATAAGTCAATAATGCCTTCAGGGTTAAAGTTAGGGACTTCAAGATAGTTGACGGACGCTATCGTTAGACTAGCTAACGTAATGTTAGCTAAGTTGGCAGACAACTTTGTTTGGCCAACTAGCGTTGCAATAAAAGTGCCCTACAGTTGTCCGGTAACATGAACACTGAAGGGAGACAGAAAGTTAACATTGCCAAGTTACAAACAGTAACCAGCTAAATGTTTAAATATAGTAAAGCGATTTGCTTAGTTAGCTAGCTATGCTAGCTAGTCAACTGTCCTTCGGGGTCGTGAGATGTTCTTCAGAACAAACTAGCAAGGTGCATGGGTCTCGTGAGTGGCTATTGGAACTGCCTTCTTGTAACGTTAGCTTGGCTAAATTGTAAAGAGCAACCTTAAAGCTAGGTTACTTAAAATTATTGCTACAATTAACTAGCTAGCCCTTTTCGCTCACCAAATGTACCTTAATTTATCTAACTTAACTCTTTGCTAGCTGTAGCTCTCATCCAGCTGCAGAGAGGCGTCCTCATCACGTTGATACAATTCTTGCATAGCTCTTTGGTGTCACTTTAATTGACATTTCATTTTCCTGTTGTTTCCCTTCTTAGATAACCAGTGACCAATCTTGCATTGTTTTGTTGTTGACTTAAAGTGATGTTGAACAGTCCAGAGTTGATTGTATCATTTGATTTTCTTTGCAGATTTTCAGTCTACATTCCGCAAGTTTCCAGGTAAAATGTCAAGTTACTGGAGTAAACATAGAAACATTCAGAAGGGGGTTGCACAAGATTTGCAGAAACTAAAGTCAGGATCTGTGGAAAGGGAAGAGAGACATAATTGTTATAGTATAAGCAATTTTGTGCACGTGGCTCTTCCAATTCAGGAGTCAAATAGTAGGGTTGAGCCAGGTGATGTTTGCACACTAAGAGGTAGTGAGGGTGGGGTTAATGAAAGCTTCACTGAGAGCACAGAGGAGAGCATTGATGAAAGTACAGACGAGGAGGATGAAATTAGAAAGTTACTTTCGGATTGTGCTCTTAGGAAACAAATTCCACATTCTTCATTAACTTCTTAGGGATCACTGCACAACTTGACCGTTTTGGAGAGCCTGGCGTGCCCAAAGTAAAATGCCTCCCATTCAGGCCCAGAAAATAGGATATGCACATATTTGGTACCATTGGATAGGAAACACTCTGAATTTTGTAAAACTGTTAACCATTTGTCTGTGAGTAAAACAGAACGGATATGGCAGGCAAAACCCCGAGGAATTTCTGTCCTGGAGAAAGTGGTTTTCACAGAGTGCCTCATTTGGAACCCCTCCCTCATGAAAATGCCCATAAAAGGGCATATGAATGCAGTACCTATCGCTTCCTCTGGATGTCCTTTGTCTCTAGAAAGTGGTTTCATGCTGTTCAGATGAGTTAGAACAGAGAAGAAGAGAGAATCAGGAAGTGCCTCTTTGGAACTCTGTAGGACTGGGCACGCGCTCTCGCCAAGCGCGCACTGTGTTTCCCTCGGTCTGTAGAGCTCAGTTTATATTCCGGTTGATTTATTATAGTAAATATACGTNTGGACAAGTTTATAGGTATAAGATGAACGAGTTCGCGCCACGTTTCAATGGACTAGTGGAGGCTGTCGTTTCTGACTATGACGCGCGAACCAAATGGAGATTTATGGGTATAATACATGACTTTTTCTAACAAAAGAACCATGGATTGTCTTCGTTGGACACTTAGGATGACCTCAGCAGAAGTTCTTCAACAGGTAATTGATTTGTTTTTGCTGTGAAATGTGTTATGTGTGTGCCACGCTGGCTAATGAATTCATGGCTATGTGAAAAGTATGTGAGGTGCTGTCCTCAAACAATCAAATGTAGTGCTTTCGCCGTAAAGCCTTTTTGAAATCTGACAACGCTGTGATATTGCCAAGAAACAGAGCTTTTGATGAGTATGAAACACTTGTATATTGGTGGATTTTTAATAATTCAACTTTGGGATTTTGAATTTGGCGCTTTACATTTTACCTGGTGGTGTCGGGAGTGGGTCGCTAGCGCCCCAATGATCCCTGAGAGGTTAACTGAACTCGTCAAGATCAAACCATGAAAGTACCCGAATTAGGCCTACCAAAATATTCACAGATTTTGTTGAAAACAAAACCAGTGGTGGAAACTAAAGAAGTCTCTGGGGGAACTTATGTATTTCCACGCTGGCATTAAACATGGTGTGCTGTCCCACCTTACAACATCTGTTTACACAAGGTTGTCTGAGTCCGTGTCCCTCCAAATCAATATTGATGGCCTTCCTCTATACAAGAGCTCAAATGCTCAATTCTGGACTTTCTTAGGGCTAGTACAAATCTACAAAGTCCAAACGCCATTATTTGTGATGCACCAGCAAGGGCCTTTGTCAGAAATTCAAAAGGTCACAATGGCTACTATGGCTGTGACAATTGCTGTCAAAATGGAGTCTACTACCTGGCCTCTCTGTTTAAAAGGGAATATTTCAAGGGTGATGTATGACAACTTCATGTTGCTTGCAGTTGCCATGACCATCTTCCTTGCAGTTTCCATGACCATCTTCCTAAGTGTATCCTTGTGTGCAGACCTCGCAGACTATGCTGGAATCCTCCTGGTTTTGTTTGTGGACCACTGCAGCTGCTTGTATGGGAAGGAAAACATAACATATAACATGCATTGCCTAACCCGTCTCAGTCATGAAGCACAAGCATTTGGTGTTCTTGACAATATATCTTGCTTCCCCTTCCATAATGTTCTTGGCCAGTTAAAAAGAATTATAAGAAAACCAAACAATCCTTTAGAGCAGGTTATATGGCGGTGGTCAGAAAGAGAGCCCATGAAAGCAACACAGTCAGATGCAGAGAAAACACTACAAAAGCAGCATGACAATGGCCCAGTCCCAAATGGTCTAACAGTGAAAGAGCAGTATAAAAAAATGCAGTTCACTCACTTCTCCGTGCAGATGTCTACTGGGAATAACTGTGTCCAGTTGAGGAACAAGGAGGTTGTCCTAGTGCAAAACCTACTGGTGGAGGAACATGGAGACACTTCCATTGTGTAAAAAACATTTAGGAACAAGACAGACCTTTTCGCATATCCCATCATCACTGCTTGATATTTTCCATCTCTCTGGATTGAAGGATGAACTTCTTTTCATTCGAGCCACAAATGTGCTACGGAAGTTTGTTCTACTCCCCGTGCAAAGAGCGCTTTGCCGGGATGCCATTACTCCATTTGTAGGATGCAAAGCATCTCTTTTCAAGATAAATTGTCAATAAAAGACATTACAGAAATTATTTACTTTAAGGGATTTTCTTAAACTCCTACAATTAGATGTTACTATTGTGAAATGTTTGAGTAAACTACTCTAATTGAGTTCCATTATTTGCTATTTTGTTCACAGTCCCATGTTTGCTGTGGTTCATTTCCCAAACAAAAACCTAGTGCACCAAGGACAAATGTTATTGGCCTCCATACAAGAGCCAAGAGAGGTTAAGGAAGGCAGTGATGTCGCACTAACGGACAGACAGACATTGATACATGGGAGGCGTATTCAATTAAATTACTGAAGACAAAGAGTGAGTACTTTAACTGAAAATTAAGATACTAAATGTCTTGTTTGCAGACATTTACAGATTAACTGATAAGCTCCTGTTCGTTGATGTTTTCAGATTCATATGAGAAAGCCCATGAGTGCCTGGTTCGGGCAGAAAAAGGCTCAAGCCTGGAAACAGAGCCAGAGTCTCACCAAAGATTTAGTGTTTGAAATAAAAGGAATCTAAACTCTACACTACTACTCTGAACTTCATGCTTGCTGTCATTCCCAGGCGAAATCCTAAATTTGATCAAACCGACTCTGAGGAGTCTGATGCTGATCATAACCAGCAACCACCAGCGCCAAAAAAAACCTAATTCACCCAAAAAAGTATATGCAAGTATAATTAAAAATACATTTTTTGGCAATGAATTGTTCATACAAAGTATAAGTCTAATTTTCACAAGCTGCATTTCATTTGCAACAGTATCTTCTAGACCCTCTTTGTCACTCTCTGCTGGGGGTAAGTGCATGTTATGTACTGAATGTAATGAAGTATATCACATTATGCTTAAGAACTAATATTATTATGTGTTTTTTGAAGGAATGCTGAAATAGTTTTGCTGTGATGTATAGGACAAATAACTATGCTTAACTTTGATCTGAACAGGTCCTCAGTCCTCTTCGTCACAGGGGCCAGCTGCTCACCAGTCTGAAGGTACCTGATCTTGCCCATCATATTATCTGAGGTATAAAGGGGGAAATGCTCTACAATGTAAATCTTTTCAACAAAAAAACACATCTTCCGTCAGCAAGTTACCACTATAATTATTGGTTTAGTGCAACGATTATCAACACAAACCATTTGTTAGATTTCATTCCCCCCAACATTTTAAAAGTAGGATATAGAAATAATGGAGAAATGTGACAGAAAATGTAATGTTAATGGAAAGTGTTCGTTACCTTTGCTAGCAAGTATTCAAAAATGAATCCTTGCAATCAAAACATTGTCCAACTGGGAAAGTTCACTGCTAGCTAGTCATGAACAAACTTGTCTTGTTCACTCCACGTGTTCACTTGTGAAACACGTCAGTTGACTGACTAACCTCTCCAGGCACCGGGACAGTATTCGGAAGTTTGGAGAGTCTGGCGTGCCCAAAGTAAAATGCCTGCCACTCAGGCCCAGAAACTAGGATATGCACATAATTAGTACTATTGGATAGGAAACACCCAGTTTCTAAAACTGTTAAAATAATGTCTGTGAGTATAACAGAACTGATATGGCAGGCGAAAACCAGAGGAATTTCTGTCCGGATTGTTTTTTTGTGTGACATGCCCTCACTTTCAATGTCTGCCTATCGGATTCTCAGTAAAATAGGACCCAGATTGCAGTACCTATGGCTTCCACTAGATGTCAACAGTCTTTAGACAAGGTTTCATGCGTTTATCATGGAAGAGAGCCGAACAGAAGAAGAATATGTAAGAGGAGTGAGGAAGTCACTTCAGTTTTTGGTGCGCGAGACTGAGTGTGCGCTCCTCTGTATTTTCCTTTTCTATCGTTTAGGATACTATCCGTGTGAAATATAATCGTTAATATAGATAAAAGGAGACCTAAGGATACATTATAAATTATGTTTGATTTGTTTGGGCAAAGTTGATAGGTATAATTTGAACGCTTTCTCTTCACTGTACAATGGGCGAGTAGACTGTGGATTTTCTGAACATAACTCGCCAACCAAACGGAGATTTATGGATATAAACAATGACTTTTTCTAACAAAAGAAACATGGATTGTCTTGCTTGGGCACTTCGGATTGCCCTCAGCAGAAGATCAGCAAAGGTAAGCCATTTATTTTAGCTCTTATGTGTTTTGTGAGACCCGCACTGGTTATGATATTATGCTAATGCATAAAATATGTGAGGTGCTATCCTCAAACAATCAAATGTTGTGCTTTCGCCGTAAAGCCTTTTTTAAATCTGACAACGCTGTGATATTGCCAAGAGTCTAAGCTTTTGAAGACTATGCAACACTTGTATATTGATGAATGTTTTATAATTCAACTTTTGGATTTTGAATTTGGCGCCTTACATTTCTCCGGGTAGTGTCGGGAACAGGCCGCTAGAGCCCCAATGATCCTTAAGAGGTTTTAAGATTGCATGTGCATCATTCCTGCAGCAGTAGCTAACTTCCAAATCCCTATTTTAGCTCTAGTAATGCTACTACATACGGCCAGTTGCAGTTTGTGGGAAACATTGTTGCAAAGGGGGCTTCCCTTTGGGAATATCTAACCAAGTCACAGTATCTGGATACTTTTCTGGATACTTTTCCCCAGTTGAGATGTGAGCGCTACTTACTTTAACTGAAATTCTTCATTTGTATATTGTGCTCAATTTGCAACAGAATCATCAAGACCCTCTTCCCGTGCCACTTCGTCAGAAGATTTTCTGGCAGCAGTCCATGGTAATTTAAAGTATTCCACTGTACACTTGTTACTGCATACAGTCTATTAGAAAAGCAAAGTCTGGCTACTACCAGCAGCAATTCTGTAAAGATACATTTCAATTAAAATAATAAGTATTCTTATTAGCTGCATTCTTAGGTAGTTATTTTGAAATTTCTCATCTCAATCATCCTCATCACTGGGCCCTGCTCCTTGTCAGTCTGAAGGTAACTGCAATACGTACTACTGCAATATGTACTTCTAGTTGTAGTGTGAGGGGCTCCATAATTACATAAAGTGGAATGTTATACAATGTTGATCTTTAAAAAAAGAAAAAAATATTTACTGTAAATGACAGTGGCTTAGCACTTGCTTACAGTGTCAGCATTGGTTGTGCACGTTTGGCCCTAGCATTCCATAACTCAGAATCAAACCTGTTTTCATAGAGCTTTTATCTTGTCATTCGAAAGGAATATGTTTCCATTGTTTATAACTTGCCCACTGTCATATGTTAGGATTACCGCAGGCTGATTATTCAGCACCTGAGATAACTGGCAGAGGATGTCAGAGAGTTGCATTACCAGACCACAGTAAACAGGAACCTCTTAATGCCACTGACCAATGGATCTCATGGGGACATGGTTCTGCCAGAGGACATTGTGCTTCCTCTGAAGGACAGGCGGATGCTGGAGGAGCTTGAACATCGGCTTGCTGGGAATGAGGAACTTCAGGAGAAATTGGTAATTGGCAGGAACATGGTATCACACTACATACAGTTAACACAAGAGGTTTTTGGACCGCAAACACTTTTTAATCATCGTTAGGGCTCTGTCTATGGGATTAAATGAAGTGCAGACTCTTGGGGTATTGTACATGTTAAGTAATTGGGTGCTTATGAAGTCTGTGACTGGGAAGAGCTCCCCACTGCTTTTCTTTGGAGGGACTTTAGACCTGTAGTTTCTGTATGGTTCACTGCTCTATAGACCACTAACTATGGACAATTTATTTTACAGGTGAGGCTTTTGGCTGCTAAAGGGGGCAAGTCTGTCAAAGACTCAGTGAGGAGGATGTTTGCCTGCCTTTTCTCCAACGACCTGTCCAGGCTTTGTAACTAGACCGGCTTGGGACATAAGATCTCTTTCGGGCAGCTAGCTTTAAAAGGCATTGTTCACAGTACGTTTTTATTTGTCTATGAATTCACTCTCTTGTAATATAGATATCTTTGGTCAAACCTGGAGACAGTTTTGAACCTGAAACATGATGTGTTTAAATAGTTATTGACCTTGTTCGTTCATGAAGAACAAATATTGATAAGAATTGTTCTGTGGTTTCAGGAGCGATAAGAAACAGAGGTGGAGAACCTCCAAGAGGTGGTCGCAAATTTTTTGAAGGGAGCTGATGACAGAGAAGGGGTTAGGAAAGAAATACAGGCCAATTGAAGAGGCTCAAGAAAGAATGTTCTGTTTTTCTGTGTAAATTGTATTATTGATAGTGGTGTATATTATTTTTGATTCGTTACTGTATGGAAAGATACTGATAATATAAACGGTGGACCGCCAACAAATACTTATCATGAACCAGCGGCCCAGTAGCGATGAGCAATACGCCGAGCGAACCGCAG
Organism: Hucho hucho; assembly: GCA_003317085.1. Taxonomy (NCBI): domain Eukaryota; kingdom Metazoa; phylum Chordata; class Actinopteri; order Salmoniformes; family Salmonidae; genus Hucho; species Hucho hucho. The sequence goes on from QNTS01001907.1 coordinate 9,651, forward strand.
GCGGTGCCCGCTGGTGGGCCGCTAACTTTGCCACCTGTGGACAGCTACTGGCCCGCCGGCCATATGTCCGCTGGGAAGTTTTTTTTATATGATATGGCCTAATTGTAGAGTTTGGGTATATTATGACTTAAAAGCTGTTATATAGTGGGGCCCTTGTTCCCAGATGTGAATCGGAATGATTAGCTTTTAAGATAAAACTTTATAAATATAAATAGATCTACTGTAGGCATGGATTGTCACGATCTCCTTGAGGGACAGACCAAGAGGACTGGGGACCTTCACTGGAGGTTCCGGACTGGGGACCTTCTCTGGAGGCTCCGGACTGGGAACCTTCTCTGGAGGCTCCGGACTGGGAACCTTCTCTGGAGGCTCCGGACTGTCGACGCACACTGGGACTCTGGTGCAGGAACGGGCCGTGCTGGATCCACGACGGGCACAGGGATCCTGGAGCGTGGAGCAGGGACAGTGCTGGACTCTCTAAGCGCACAGGGGCCTGGTGCGCAGAGCCGGAACAGGACGTGCTGGCCTCTCTAAGCGCACAGGGGGCCTGGTGCGCGGAGCCGGAACAGGACGTGCTGGACTCTCTAAGCGCACAGGGGGCCTGGTGCGCGGAGCCGGAACAGGACGTGCTGGACTCTCTAAGTGCACAGGGGGCCTGGTGCATGGAGCAGGGACTGGATGTACTGGGCTATCTAAGCGTACAGGGGACCTGGTGCGTGGAGCCGGTACTTCTCTCCCCGGCTGTTCACTCACCCTTGCCTCATGGATGATGGGAGCGGGAATGTCACGCACTGGGCTGTGGATGCGAACCGGAGACCCCACACGCAGAACCGGTGCAGGATATCTCGGTCCCAGAAGGTGTACTGGAGACCTCGCTCGCAGAGCCGGCACCACTCCTCCAGGTTGCACACTCACCCTAGCCCGACAGATGAGTGGCGCTGGAATTTCGCGCACCGGCCTATGTATGCAGACTGGAGACACCGTGCGCAAAACTGCATAGCACGGTGTCTGCTCAGTGCGACGCTCCTTCAAACGCTCCCTCCAGAGAGCACGAGGAGTTGGCTCAGGAGTCCATCCTGAACCGGCCAAACTCCCCGTGTGCCCCCCCCAAAAAAATTTTGGGGGCTGCCTCTCGGGTTTCCGCGCCAGGCGAGTTCCAACATATCTCTCCCTCTCCGGGTTCCATGCTCCATATATATCCTCATAACTCCCTCGCTCAGTCTTCGCCGCTTCCATCTCCTTCTTGGGGTGACGATGCTCCGTCGTCTTCCTCCAAGGCCCCTTACCAGCTAATATCTCCTCCCATGTCCAGGACTCCTTTAGACATCGCTGCTTGGTCTTTTTGTGGTGGGTTATTCTGTCACGATCTCCTTGAGGGACAGACCAAGACGCAGCGATGCTTCCAGTATACATTTTATTTATGACGAACGTAACTGGGACAATAACAAAATGAACGTAACGAAGATCGTGATGTTGGACATAACTAAACGAACTACAAGCTAAGCACAAACAATAACCCACAAAATACTATAGAAAAACCCCAAACATATATATGGTTCCCAATTAGAGACAACGACACACAGCTGCCTCTAATTGGGAACCATTACCCCAACATAGATATACAACACCTAGAACAAAAAAACCCTACACCAAAACGAAACTAAACACGCCAGCCTGTCAAAATCAGGCCTGAACGTGACATGGATAAAGGATTATAGAATTAAAAACCTGCCTAGTTTATATATTGTAGGCCTATACGTTTCAAAAATAATTGGTGTCATTATCCTTTTATATTAAAACAATAAATATTAATATTAAAAATGTAAAGAATGTATTATTGTTTCCGATACACACCGGCAAATGGATTGGGTATTGTCAACAGGGTCAATTAGTGTGTAACACTGGGATAAACGGATTAAAGCTAACACAATAACTGGCTTATGGAAGCACATCTCTAAGAGAGAGGTATATTATATTTTTAAGCGGTGAGGCCTGAGGGGGTGTGGTGTGTGGCCAATTTGCCGCGGCTGGGGTCTGTTCGCACGACGCAATGCGGAGTGCCTGGATGCAAGCCTTGGCTGTGGAGTGTTGGCAATATGCAACAAACCCCCTAGGTGCCTTATTGCTATTGTAAGCTGGTTGCTGGTGTAATTAGAGAAGTAACAATTGGTGCTTTGTCGTGCCCGTGGTTTTACGGTCTGATGTACAACGCCTCTTGGCCGGTCGGCATTCAGGGCTTGAACCACCGTTTATAATTCTATATAAGCTATTTATGCTACCTTTTTTATTCTTGATCCTAATGATATAGGCCTAGGTGTGAAACAGCCGAGGTGATAGAGTAACAACCCTGGAATAAAAACTAAATGTGTGTGGGTGGAGAGATAGTTGGTTTTACAGGTTTACTCGCTCTGGATTGTCAGTACTGCATGTATTCTTGGCTATCGTGCCATGGCTGTGTCACAGTCGATTGTAAGTTAGTGTGATGGGCAGTGTGATGACTAAGACACATTTTTACTGGCAGACATTCTTGGCCATTAAAATCTGTGTTCCTTTTTACTTCTTCATTTTTCATGGAATAAAACAGGACGTAATGAGGATGAAATATGTCTTGCATGTAATGAACATAAAGAATTGGTCTTGCGATATATGTAGGTTGTTTTCTCTTATTTGTTTCTAATTATTTGCTTATTGCCTTGCTAGGACTTTCTAAATATGAGCATGAATTTATCATATTTTGCTGCTATTATTTCTATTAATATGAAAATATATACACTACTCTTCAAAAGTTTGGGGTCACTTAGAAATGTCCTTGTTTTTGAAATATATATATATTTTTTTTCTCCATTAAAATAACATCAAATTCATCAGAAATAAAGTGTAGACTTAATGTTGTATTTGATTATTGTAGCTGGAAACTGCAGATTTTTTATGGAATATCTACATAGGCGTACAGAGGCCCACTATCAGCAACCATCACTCCTGTGTTCCAATGGCACGTTGTGTTAGCTAATTTATGATTTTAAAAGGCTAATTGATCAATGGAAAACCCTTTTGCAATTATGTTAGCACAGCTGAAAACTGTTGTTGTGATTAAAGACACAATAAAACTTGTCTTCTTTAGACTAGTTGAGTGTCTGGAGCATCAGAATTTGTGGGTTCAATTACAGGCTCAAAATGGCCAGAAACAAAGCGCTTTCTGTTGAAACTCGTCAGTCTATTCTTGTTCTGAGAAATGAAGGCTATTCCATGTGAGAAATTGCCAATGAACTGAAGATCTGGTACAATGCTATGTAATGCTCCCTTCACAGAACAGCGCAAACTGGCTCTAACCAGAATAGACAGAGGAGTGGGAGACCCCTGTGCACAACTGAGCAAGAGGACAAGTACATTAGAGAGTCTAGTTTGAGAAACAGACGCCTCAAAATTCCTCAACTGACAGATTCATTAAATAGTACCCGCAAAACACCAGCTCAAAGTCAACAGTGAAGAGGCGACTCCAGGATGCTGGCCTTCAAAAATATTTTATATTTGAGATTCTTCAAAGGATCCACCCTTTGCCTTGCTGACAACTTTGCTCGCTCTTGGCATGCTCTCAACCATCTTCATGAGGTAGTCACCTGGAATGCATTTCAATTAACAGGTGTGCCTTGTTAAAAGTTAATTTGTGGAATTTCTTTCCTTCTTAATGCATTTGAGTCAATCAGTTGTGTTGTGACGGCATACAGCAGATAGCCCTGGTAAAATACAAAGTCCATAGTATGGCAAGAACAGGTCAAATAAGCAAAGAGAGAGTCTATCATTACTATCATTAATTCAGAAATTTTCAAAAATGTATTCAGGTGCAGTCCCAAAAACCATCAAGCGCTATGATGAAACTGGCTCTCATGAGGATCCAGAGTTACCTCTGCTGAAGAGGATAGACTTACCAGACTCAGAAATTGCAGCCCAAATAAATGCTTCACAGAGATCAAGTAACAGACACATCTCAACATCAACTGTTCAGAGAAGAATGTGAATCAGGCCTTCATGGTCAAATTGCTGCAAAGAAACCACTACTAAAGGACACCAATAATAAGAGACTTGCTTGAGTCAAGAAACACGAGCAATGAACATTAGACCGATGGAAATCTGTCCTTTGGTCTGATGAGTCCAAATTTGAGATCTTTGGTTCCAACCGCCATGTCTTTGTGAGACGCAGAGTAGGTGAACGGATGATCTCCGCATGTGTGGTTCCTACCGTGTGGTTCCCAAGCATGGAGGAGGAGGTGTGGTGGGGTGGGGATGCTTTGTTGGTGACACTGTCCGTGATTTATTTAAAATTCAAGGCACACTTAACCAGCATGGCTACCACAGCATTCTGCAGCGATACGCCATCCCATCTGGTAGTCTCTTAGTGGGACTATCATTTGTTTTTCAACAGGACAATGACCCAACACACCTCCAGGCTGTGTAAGAGCTATTTGACCTTGAAGGAGAGTGATGGAGTGCTGCATCAGATGACCTGGCCTCCACAATCACCTGACATCAACCCAATTGAGATTGTTTGGGATGAGGTGGACTTCAGAGTGAAGGAAAAGCAGCCAACAAGTGCTCAGAATATTAGGGAACTCCTTCAATACCGTTGGAAAAGCAATCCAGGTGAAGCTGGTTGAGAGAATGCAAAGTTGTCATCAAGGCAAAGGGTGGATCCTTTGAAGAATCTCATATATAAAATATATTTTGGTTTGTTTAACACTTTTTTTGGTTACTACATCAAATCAAGTCAAATGTTATTTGTCACATGCGCCGAATACAACACGTGTAGACCTTACCCAACAATGCAATTTTAAGAAAAATATATCTATTTATTATGGCCATTGAAATGCTAGCTATTCAAATTAGATCCAACAAGAACATCAAGGGGTTAGAAATACAGGGGATAAAAACGAATGAGTCAGTGTATGCCGATGACTCAAGTTTTTTCTTTAGTCCTTAATCTAGATCCCTGCACAGTCTCATTGAAGATCTTGATTACTTTTCTAGCCTCTCTAGACTATTACCTAATTATGAAAACTGTACCATATTACGTGTTGGATCATTAAAAGACAGTGTTTACAACAAAATGGGTGGATGGTGAAGTAGACTTACTTGGTAGTCATCTCCAAAAATGTAAATGAACTTACCAATATCAGTTTCAATAGAACATTTGCAAAAATAGATAAGATTATGCAACCATTGAGCGGTAAATACTTGTCTATTTATGGAAAAATCACACTGAATAACTCTTTGGTCCAATCACAGTTTACTTACTTACTAATGGGACTGCCTACTCCAGACTACTCATTTTTTAAATCATATGAGCAAAGAAAATCATTTTATTTGGAATGCTAAGCCAGACAAAATTAAACATGCCTATTTATATAATTAATATGAGTTTGGGGGGCTAAAATGATTAAATATTAATGTTTTAAACATCTCACTAAAAGCTTCACTAATACACAAGTTATACTTAAACCAAAAATGATTCTCCAGTAGATTATTAAGAAAGCCTCATCCTACGTTAAAAATGGCCTTTTTGCCTATTTACAGATTAAAACTTCTGACTAATTGAAAAGCAAATGTTATTTAAAGTATCGGCCTTTCTTAAACAAGCCATACGAAGCTGGTTACAATTTTATTTTTGTCCTCCAGAAAAGATAGAAGAAATATTACAACAAATGTTATGGTTAAACTCAAATATACTTATTCATAAAAAAACATTCTTTACGGATCAAAAAAAGGTATTATGTTTATTAATGATATTCTGAATATAAAATATGTCACAAATGCAGCTATTGAAAATATATGGAAATATCTGCTCAATCCAAACTTGGAAAAGGGAGAAGGTAGGAAATATATTAAAGATATACAATTTGGCTAATAGGAATTGGCATAAATAGAAAAATATACCAGTTTCGTTTAAGGACAAAAATGTTGACAGCTGCGCCATACAGTTTGCAAAATAAATGGGAAGAGATTTTCAAAGTACCATTTCATGGCACATGGTTTATGAATTGGGACAAAAAACAACACTTGATTCAACACTTTGAGTTTTAAATTATTATACAACATTCTTGCCACAAACAGAATGCTGTTGTAATGCGTCTGTGTGATGCTGGTGTAGAGGAGTCAGGCGCAGGACAGCAGATATGAGTAAAAATCACAATTTACTCTAAGAATAATCACAATACACAACAAAATTAGCCAAGCCCACAGTAACGGACCGCAGTACAATAAACAAACACTCACAAACAAACACGGGGGAAACAGAGGGTTAAATAATGAACAAGTAATTGTGGGATTGAAACCAGGTGTGTAAAGCATAGACAAAACCAATGCAAAATGAAAAGTGCATCGACGATGGCTAGAATCCGGTGACGTCGACCGCCGAACGCCGCCCGAACAAGGAGAGGGACCGACTTGGGTGGAAGTTGTGACAGTACCCCCCCTTGACGCGCGCTCCAGCAGAACGCCGACACTGGCCTCGGGGACAACCCGGAGGACGAGGCGCAGGGCGATCCGGATGGAGACGATGGAACTCCCGCAGCAACGAAGGGTCCAGAACATCCTCCACCGGCACCCAGCATCTCTCCTCCGGACCGTACCCCTCCCACTCCACGAGGTACTGAAGGCCCCTCCTCCGACGCCTCGAGTCCAGGATGGCTCCAACAGCATACGCCGGGTCCCCCTCGATGTACAGAGGGGGTGGAGGAACCTCCCGCACCCCAGACTCCTGGAGTGGACCAGCCACCACCGGCCTGAGGAGAGACACATGGAACGAGGGATTGATGCGGTAATCTGGGGGAAGCTGTAACCTGTAGCAAACCTTGTTCAGTCTCCTCAGCACTTTGAATGGCCCCACAAACTGCAGACCCAGCTTCCGGCAGGGCAGGCGGAGGGGCAGGTTTCGGGTCGAGAGCCAGACCCGGTCCCCCGGTGTTCGCACCGCGGTGGCTGGCCTCACTGCGGTGGCGGTCGGCGCTCGCCTTCTGCCGCCTCACAGCCCATTGCAGGTGCACATGGGTGGCGTCTAGACCAGGTCTCCACCGTGCGCATCCCCTCGGAATATGCCGATTTGGCTCTCGCCTTCTGTAAGAAGAAGTATGGAGTGAAGGTGAGTGTTTCTGTAATGCGTCTGTGAGATGTTGGTGTAGAGGAGTCAGGCGCAGGACAGCAGATATGAGTAAAATATCAATTTACTCAAAGAATAATCACAATACACGACACAATTAGCCAAGCCCACAGTAACTGACCGCAATACAATAAACAAACACTCACAAACAAACTGTGGGTTAAATAATGAACAAGTAATTGTGGGATTGAAACCAGGTGTGTAAAACATAGACAAAACCAATGGAAAATGAAAAGTGGATCGACGATGGCTAGAAAACCGGTGACGTCAACCACCGAATGCCGCCCGAACAAGGAGAGGGACCGACTTCGGTGGAAGTCATGACAGCTGTATATACAGTTGTAGTTGGAGGTTTACATACATCTCAGCCAAATACATTTAAATTCAGTTTTTCACAATTCCTGACATTTAATCCTAGTAAAGATTCCCAGTCTTAGGTCGGTTAGGATCACAACTTTATTTTAAGAATGTGAAATATCAGAATAATGGTAGAGAGAATGATTTATTTCAGATTTGATTTCTTTCATCACTTTCCCAGTGGGTCAGACGTTTACATACACTCAATTATTATTTGGTAGCATTGCCTTTAAAACTGTTTAACTTGGGTCGAACGTTTCAGGTAGCCATCCACAAGCTTCCCACAATAAGTTGGGTGAATTTTGTTTCATTCCTCCTGACAGAGCTGGTGTAACTGAGTCAGGTTTGTAGGCCTCCTTGCTCGCACACGCTTTTTCAGTTCTGCCCACAAATGTTCTATAGGATTGAGGTCAGGGCTTTGTGATGGCCACTCCAATACCTTGACTTTGATGTCCTTAAGCCATTTTGCAACAACTTCCTGACTGTCTTGAGATGTTGCTTCAATATATCCACATATCCATATTTTCTATAGGATTGAGGTCAGGGATTTGTGATGGCCACATCCAATACCTTGACTTTGTTGTCCTTAAATTACAGGTTGAAATGCAACAAAATAGGAAAAATGCCAAGGGGGATGAATGCTTTTGCAAGGCATTGGTTCATGGAAAAGAGGCTCGACATGACATATGCCATGCGTGTGTGATCAGATAAAATATAGCAGTGTTTGCAAACAAAACTGGGAACTGTTGACAGTTCATTTGTTGGACTCGAGTGGACCAGTGGATGCTCCTCAGAGGAGGAAGGGGAGGAGCTTCCTACTCAGTGAATATCATAAAAATAAGAATAGTGAAACATTAAAAAGTTATATTTTTTAGATAAAACTATATAAACTCAGTAAAAAAATAAATGTCCTCTCACTGTCAGCTGTTTATTTTCAGCGAACATAACAAGATTCGACAACTGAGACATGAACTGAGCAAGTTCCACAGACATGTGGACAGAAATGGAATAATGTGTCCCTGAACAAAGGGGGGTTTTAAAATCAAAAGTAACAGTCACTATCTGGTGTGGCCATCAGCTGCATTAAGTACTGAAGTGCATCTTCTCCTCATGGACTGCACCAGATTTGCCAGTTCTTGCTGTGAGATGTTACCCCACTCTTCCACCAAGGCACCTGCAAGTTCCCGGACATATCTGGGGGGAATGGCCCTAGCCCTCACCCTCCGATCCAACAGGTCCCAGATGTGCTCAATGTGATTGAGATCCGGGCTCTTCGCTGGCCATGGCAGAACACTGACATTCACGCACAGAACGAGCAGTATGGCTAGTGGCATTTTCATGCTGGAGGTTCATGTCAGGATGAGCCTGCAGGAAGGGTATGGATGTCTTCCCTGTAACGCACAGGGTTGAGATTGCCTGCAATTACAACAAGCTCAGTCCGATGATGCTGTGACACACCGCCCTAGACCATGACGGACCCTCCACCTCCAAATCAATCCCGATCCAGAGTACAGGCCTCTCATTCCTTCAACGATAAACACAAATCCGACCATCACCCCTGGTGAGACAAAACCACAAATCGTCAGTGAAAAGCACTTTTTGCCAGTCCTGTCTGGTCTAGCGACGGTGGGTTTGTGCCCACCGGCGACGTTGTTGCCGATGATGTCTGGTAAGGACCTGCCTTACAACAGGCCTACAAGCCCTCAGTCCAGCCTTTCTCAGCCTATTGCAGACTATCTGAGCACTGATGGAGGGATTGTGCAATCCTGGTGTAACTCGGGCAGTTGTTGTTGCCATTCTGTACCTGTCCCGCACGTGTGATGTTCGGGTGTACCGATCCTGTGCTGGTGTTGTTACACGTGGTCTGCCACTGCAAGGATGATCAGCTGTCCATCCTGTCTCCCTGTAGCGCTGTCTTAGGCGTCTCACAGTACTAGACATTGCAATTTATTGACCTGGCCACATCTGCAGTCCTCATGCCTCTTTGCAGCATACCCAAGACACGTTCAAGCAGATGAGCAGGGACCCTGGGCATCTTTCTTTTGGTGTTTTTCAGGGGGAGGCTTGCAAGCCGAAGAACACTATCCCAACCGTGAAGTACGGGGGTAGCAACATCATGTTGTGGGGGTGCTTTCCTGCAGAAGGGACTGGTGCACTTCACAAAATAGATGGCATCATTAGGTAGGAAAAATATGTGGATATATTGAAGCAACATCTCAAGACAGTCAGGAAGTTGTGGCAAAATGGCTTAACTTCTTAGGGAGCGGCAGGTGAGGTGACGGTTTTGGAGAGTCTGGCGTGCCCAAAGCAAAATGCCTGCCACTCAGGCTCAGAAAATAGGATATGCACATAATTAGTACAATTGGATAGGAAACACTCTGAAGTTTCTAAAAGTGTTAACGTAATGTCTGTGAGTATAACAGAACTCATTTAGCAGGCAAAAACCCGAGGAAATACCATCCGGAAATCAGTTTCTGGTGACCTTTGGCTCTGTTAGACACACTCCCTATTGAATCCATTTGTTACCAGGACTGAGACTGCAGTACCTATGGCTTCCACAAGATGTCAACAGTCTATATACAAAGACTCAGGGAGATTGGAGTAAGCAGAACGAATAGGTACAGGAAATGGCATGGGGACCTGAAATGTCAACAAGTTTTCTCGTGCGCGAGTCTGGCTGGTGCACCCCACTTTATTTTACTTATATAAGGTATAGGTGACCATCCAAGTTAAATATTATCGCTAATATTCATAAAAGGATAGCTAAGGATGCATTTTAACTGGTATTTTGATTTGTTTAGGAAAAGTTTACAAGTATATTTGAACGCGTTCTCTTCATGTTTCAATGGGCGATTCGACGTTGGATTTTCTGAACATAACGCGCCAACCGAACAGAGATTTATGGATATAATAAATGACTTTTTCTAACAAAAGAACCATTGGATGTCTTCGTTGGACACTTGGGAAGCCCTCAGCAGAAGTTCTTCACAAGGTAAGGGATTTGTTTTCGCTGTGAAATGTGTTTTGTGTGAACCGCAATGGTTTATGAATTTATGCTAATGCAGAAATATTGGAGGTGCTACCCTCAAACAATCAAATGTTGTGCTTTCGCCGTAAAGCCTTTTTGAAATCTGACAACGCTGTGATATTGCCAAGAAGCAGAGCTTTTGATGACTATGCAAGACTTGTATATTGATGAATGTTTAATAATTCAACTTTTGGATTTTGAATTTGGCGCCTTGCATTTCACCGGGTAGTGTCGGGAGCTAGCGCCCCACCACTCCGTAAGTAGTTAAAAACATTTACAGATGCAGCACGGAGAGCATCCTGTCGGACTGTATCAACGCATGGTATGGCAACTGCACCGTCCGCAACCGCAGGTCTCTCCAGAGGGTGGTGCGGTCTGCCCAACGCATCACAAGGGGCTCACTGGCTGCCCTCCAAGTCATCTCCAGAACCCAGTGTCACATGAAGGCCAAGAATACCAGCACAGACCTCCGCCAACCGAGCCAAGGCCTGATCACCCCGCTACCATCCAGAAGGCGAGGTCAGTACAGGTGCATCAACGCACGGACAGAGAGTCTGAAAAACAGCTTCTATGTCAAGGCCATCAGACTGTTAGTCACCACTAGCCGGCATCCGCCCAGTACCCTGCCCTTAACTTTATTCACTGTCACTAGCCGGCTACAACCCGGTTACTATACCATGCACCTTAGAGGCTGCTGCCCTATGTACATAGTCATGGAACACTGGTCACTTGAATAATGTCTACATACTGTTTTTCCCACTTCATATGTATCTATTCTAGTCAAGGTCTATCCTGTTGAACTATTGATATATATATATATACTATTTTTCAAATATAAAACATGTTCTGTCCTTATTCTGTCCATGTTGTGTATACATCCCATCAAACTAGGCAAAAAAAGAAACGTCCCTTTTTCAGGACCCTGTCTTTCAAAGATAATTTGTAAAAATCAAAAAACTTCACAGATCTTCATTGTAAAGGATTTAAACACTGTTTCCCATGATTGTTCAATGAACCATAAACAATTAATGAACATTAAGACACTAACAGCTTACAGACGGTAGGCAATTAAGGTCACAGTTATGAAAACTTAGGACACTAAAGAGGTATTTTGTACTGACTCTGAAAAACACCAAAAGAAAGATGCCCAAGGTCCCTGATCATCTGTGTAAATGTGCCTTAGGCGTGCTGCAAGGAGGCATGAGGACTGCAGATGTGATCAGGGCAATAAATTGCAATGTCCGTACTGTGAGACACCTAAGACAGCGCTACAGGGAGACAGGACGGACAGCTGATCGTCCTCGCAGTGTCAGACCACATTTAACAACACCTGCACAGGATTGGTACATCCGAACATCACACCTGCGGGACAGGTACAGGATGGCAACAACAACTGCCCGAATTACACCAGGAATGCCTTTCCGAGACAGGATTGTGTTGAGGCACACATCTGGGAAAGGGTACCAAAAAATTTCTGCAGCATTGAAGATTCCCGAGAACACAGTGGCCTCCATCATTCCTAAATGGAAGAAGTTTGGAACCACCAAGACTCTTCCGAGAGTTGGCCGCCCGGCCAAACTGAGCAATCTGAGCAATTGTCACTCTGACAGAGGTCCAGAGGTCCTCTGTGGAGATGGGAGAACCTTCCAGAAGGACAACCATCTCTGCAGCACTCCACCAATCACGCATTTATGGTAGAGTGGCCGCTTGGAATTTGCCAAAAGGCACCTAAAGGTCTCAGACCATGTTAACTACTTAGGGAGTGGTGGGGCGCCCCAATTCCGACACTACCCGGTGAAATGCAAGGCGCCAAATTCAAAAGTTGAATTATTAAACATTCATCAATATACAAGTGTTGCATAGTCATCAAAAGCTCTGCTTCTTGGCAATATCACAGCGTTGTCAGATTTCAAAAAGGCTTTACGGCGAAAGCACTACATTTGATTGTTTGAGGGTAGCACCTCCAATATTTTTCCATTAGCATAAATTCATAAACCATCGCGGTTCACACAAAACACATTTCACAGCGAAAACAAATCTCTTACCTTTTGAAGAACTTCTGCTGAGGGCTTCCCAANTTATGTATATTTAGTATAATATTTCAACCGGATTATAAACTGGGCGATAGGAAAGGAAAAAACCACAGCGCACGCGAGCCCGTGAACGCGCATCCTCTTCTGTTTACATTCGATGACCACTTCGAAATTCTTCTTCTATTACCATCCAGAGCAACTATAACATCATCAAACACTGTCTAGAGACTGTTGACATCCAGTGGAAGCAATAGGTACTGCAATCTTACTCCCATATAAGGTCATTTTCAATAGGGAGGGGTTCAAAATGAGGCAATGTGTCAAATACACTTTTTCCAGGACAGAAATTCCTCGGGTTTTCGCCTGCTATATCCGTTCTGTTATACTCATAGACAATATTTTAACACTCTTAGAAACTTCAGAGTGTTTCTTATCCAATAGTACTAATTATTTGCATATCCTATTTTCTGTGCCTGAGTGGGAGGCATTTTACTTTGGGCACACCAGACTCTCCAAAACCGTCACCTCGGGAGCCGCTCCTTAAGAAGATAAACAAGATTCTTTGATCTGCTGAAACCAAGATTGAACATCTCTGGAGAGACCTGAAAATAGCTGTGCAGCGACGCTCCCCATCCAACCTGACAGAGCTTGAGAGGATCTGAAGAGAAGAATAGGATAAACTCCACAAATACAGGTGTGCCAAACTTGTAGTGTCATACCCAAGAAGACTCGAGGCTGTGATCGCTACCAAAGGTGCTTCAACAAAGTACTGGGTAAAGGGTCTGAATACTTATGTCAATTAGATTTATATTTTTTTATGCATTTTCAACAATTTCTAAAAACCAGTTTTTTCTATGTCATTAAGGGGGATTGTGTGTAGATTGATGAGGGGAGAAAAAACTATTGCTTCCAATTTAGAATAAGTCTGTAACGTAACAAAATGTGGAACAAGTCAAAGGGTTTGAATATTTTCCCGAATGCACTGTTTAAGTGTCTAAGTTGGCTAGCGAGCTAGCCACAATGAAATGATTGCTAGCTAGCTAATGGATTATAGATTTTGAGTAAGTTTTTTGCTTATTCAACTAGCTGGCTATCTAGATGAACACAATTTATGAATGTTATTGTTGGTATGCAAGGTTTTAATGTCTTGTCTATGTTTGTCTGCTTTCCTCCTTTACATCTTTAATTGTCTGGAGCCTGGTGTTGTTGTGGCCAAGGAGCTTTCACTTAGATGGACCAAGGTTTTAACTGATGTGCAATGTTGACGTCCTTCCTCCCAGAGATGTGAAAGCATCACCCAGAGTGGACACAACCCAGCAAACATATATTTTTAGGACTTTTGCTATAACAAGGCCATGGACAGGGCAGGACAAAAATATGCATTCAGGCTAGATTCCTTTGTTCATATCATATCATGATCTGAACCAAAGTCACTCAAATGCTCTTATATAAGTTTAGAAATTGTTTTTTCCTTTATGTATTTGTGTGTTAAGTTTTTCCTAATTGTAGGCTACTACGTTAAGCACTTGAAGTTAATAAAGTATTTTATTGTTGAAATCTTTAACTTTGTTTTTTTAAGCACTAACTCACTGCTTTAGCACATGGCTACATTTTCATGTGTTCCTATGCTGATTCTTTAAGAGATGGGTGTGTCTAAGGCTTTTTGGAGGGTGTGAATAATGTTAAATGGGCATAAACAAAGAACAGCACTGTAGCTGTTCAAAGTGTGAAAATCACAGCAAAATGTTTGAATGCCTTTTTCTCCAAAATGGGATAATACATTTATCAACATTTAAAGCAGCATTACTTCCCCATGTTTAACCCAGACGACGCTGGGCCAATTGTGCGCTGTGCTATGGGACTCCCGGTCACGGCCGGTTGTGACACTGGGTATGTAGCCTCAAGCACTGCCTAAAGAAAAGAATGTACTTTTTACTCCAAACATTTTTTCCTTATCCCAAAAGTTCTCATTACATTCTGAATGCTTAGCAGGACAGGAAAATGGTCAAATTCACACTTATCAAGAGAACATCCCTGGTAATCCCTATTGCCTATGAGCTGGCGGACTCACTAAACTTTGTTTGTAAATTATGTCTGAGTGTTGGAGTGTGCCCCTGGCTATCCGTCAAAAAAAGAAACAATAATAATTGTGCTGTCTGGTTTGCTTAAAAGTACAATATGCAGAAATCACTCCGCCATTTCCTGGTTGCTAAATTCTAACAGTTCGCCTAATTTCAGTTTATGTAACAAAACAAGCAATGTATAGTGTAGAGAATCATTGTACCAACTACAGTGGCATGCAAACGTATTCACACGCCTTGATATTTTTTCTATTTTGTTGCCTTACAACCTGGAATTAAAATTGATTTTTGGGGGGTTTGTTGTATCATTTGATTTACACAACATGCCTATGACTTTGAAGATGCAAAATATTATTTTTTTCTGAAAAAAAAAGGAAGGTGAACCTCCGTCCCATTCTCAAATTTCTGGAAGACAAGAATTTCCCTTACATGAAATCAAAATGAAAATCTATTTAAGGGTCTTAGTGGCCAAGTCGGAATTCTTCAGCCTCCTAAGTTTGAAAAAGCTTTATTGCGCCTTCTTCACCACACTGTCTGTGTGGGTGGGCCATTTCAGATTGTCAGTGATGTTTACGCTGAGGACTTTAAGCTTTTTACCTTCTCCAATGCCTCCCCTGTCTCCTGAAGTCCACGATCTGCTTCTTCATTTTTTTTTTTACATTGAGGGAGAGGTTACTTTCCTGATACAACTCCGCCAGGACCCTCATCTCTTCCCTGTAGGCTGTCTTGTTGTTGTTGGTAATCAGGTCTACCACTGTTGTGTAATTTGCGAACTTGATTGAGTTGGAGACGTGTGTGACCATGCAGTCATGGGGGAACAGGGAGCACAGGAGGGGGCTGAGCACGCACCCTTGTGGGGCCCCTGTGTTGAGAATCAGCGTAGTGGAGGTGTTGTTGCCTACCTTTACCATCTGGAGGAGGGGGGCGTCAGGAAGTCCAGGACCCAGTTGCACAGGGCGGGGTTCAGACCCAGGGCCCCGAGCTTAATGATGAGCTTGGAGGATACTATGGTGTTGAAGGCTAAGCTGTAGTCAATTACATAGGTATGTCTCTTGCCCAGATGGGATAAGGCAGTGCGATGGTGATTGCGTCATCCGTAGATCTATTGGGGCGGTATGCTAATTGCAGTGGGTCTAGTGTGTTGGGTAAGGTGGAGGTGATATGACCCTTAATTATACACCCAAAGGTTGATGTCTGCCCCCGGGAGAAATCAAATTAGCATAATAAAAACATCCCCATAAAAATCGGTCAGTTTAAGCTATAGATATGTTTTTTTTTGCATCCACCTTTGTAACACTTTTACATTTGCAGGGAAAGGTGACAGAGCTAGAGCGATGTTTGTCAGACCATTTCCCAAAATTGTCTGTAACCTCCAAACAGTTTGGCCTACAAGCATCTTGGGACTCATCTAAAGTTGATACAGCCGATATACCAACTTCCGTCTGTGTCCGAACAGTTTTGGTGGCCCTTGTCGACGCCACTGTGATTTCCTCAGTACCGGAACGCAGGATGTGCCATTTGACAGAGAAGGCTTGAGTGACAGAATGGGCTCTGTGTGTAACCTTTATTTAACTAGGCAAGTCAGTTAAGAACAAATTATTATTTACAATGATGGCCTACCCCAACCAAACCTGGGCAACACTGGGCCAATTGTGCTCCACCCTATGGGACTCCCAATCACGGCCAGATGTGATACAGTCTGGAATTGAACCAGGGACTGTAGTGATGCCTCTTGCACTGAGATGCAGTGCCACTCAGGAACCTCTTTCTCGTGAATGTCCCAGCCCCCTCATTATCTCAACCAATCATGGCTAGGAAAGATTCTGTATTTTCTCCATATCTAAACAACTTTGTAAGTTCACATGTTCAAGAAGGCATTTCTGTAAAACAACATGTTTTATTTGATTTACTTTTACATTCAAATGCCTCTCTTGTGAAGTAGTGATGTGCGACATATGCCCAGCTTTCTGTAACGGGTCACACATGGTTGAGAAACTCTGTACTGTACTGCTAGTGTTATGTGGCAGCACTACTGCCTATGTGTAAATAGGCTGTGTATGGTGAGAGTGTTTGTGTGGGGAGGGGGTGTGTGTGTATGGAGTTGGTGGAGCGTGCAGTGATGTGGGCTGGTGTGGATAAAATGCCAGGGCCAAATTATTGTGGCAGCCCACCCCTGCATGCCATTATTTAACCGTGCTTCCATTATAGCATTTCTTAGCCATTAGCCATACATTATGCACGTTATTGACACATTCCTAAAGAAAACTCTATAAAACCGTGAACTGTATCTACCTCAGATAGCAAAACACACAAGTTTGGTCAGAAGCTATTGGTCAACCTAATACAGTGAGCAAAAGAATTGGGACAGTGACACATTTTTTGTTGTTTTGGCTCTGTACTCCAGCACTTTAGAGTTGAAATTATACAATGGCTATGAGGTTAAAGTGCAGACTGCACATTAACTTCATAGTCATTGTATCACTTCAAATCCAAAGTCATGGAGTACAGAGACAAAACAACAAAACATTTGTCACTGTCCCAATACTTTTTGGAGCTCACTGTATATTAAGATGATATATCCCCCATCAGTAATATTTTATCTTCAGTTTCATTTAATTTTCACAAATGTATTACTATACATCTAGTTTATTTCTGACAGGAAGTCAGGATAATACAATACTTAAGATGGTAAAAGGGGAGCAAATTCCAAGTGTTTTTTAAGGCACAGCAAGGAGTTATGCACAGTCGCATTCACAGTGTTGCTTATTGTTCCAGAGAGGCCAATATAGCCTTGCCCCAAAAACATCCATAAGAGCTGTTGAGAACTCAAAATAGGATGTGATTATTCTTCACACAGTAGCCTAGCTATGGGGTTGACAGTGAATGACTGAGAGAAGATGAATCCCGGGGTTGTCCGTGAGGAATGATGAGCCAGACAGCAGGAGACTGGCGCCCTTGCGTCCTGTGTGGCCCAGAGACCTTGCTTTGGCCCGCTGATGAGTTTAGATGTTATCGGAGGTGAGGGGTCTGTTAAAAGGGTCTTAAATGAGGGCCTTGGGGGTAGAGGGGCGAGAGGGCCAACCGTGTCAAGCTGGGTGGTGGTGTAGAGAGAGAGAGGGGTTGGGGGCATGAGGTGGAATTACTCTCACCTTTTAGAAAAACCTACGCCCCTATAATCTCGCCACCTATGATTGGATTTCCCACTGAGTTCCTAGAAGTCTTTGAGGGCTGTAGGAATAGGCTTGCCTACAAAGTGCACTTTAGCCTTGATACGCCCAAATCCTCACCAAGATGGGGTTACACCCACCATATGTTCTCACATATACTGTATAGAAGGGTTGGTAGGTGGCCATTATCAAATCAAAATAAAATTAAGTTTGATTGGTCACATGCGCCGAAAACAACAGGTGTAGACTTTACAGTGAAATAAATAAAAAATAAAAGAGGAAATAGTAACACAATAAAAATAACGAGGCTATATATAAGGAGTACCAGTGCCGAGTCAATGTGCAAGGGTACGAGGTAGTTGAGGTAATTTAGGTAATACAGTATGTACATGTGGGTAGGGATAAAAGTGACTAGGCAATCAGGATATATAATAAACACAGTAGCAGCAGCATATGTGAAGTGTGTGGGTGTGTATGTGGTGTCAATATGCATGTGTGTGTGTTTTGTGTGTGTGAGCATACAGTATGTAGCGTGTGTGTGTGTTGGAGTGTCAGTGTAGTGAGTGTGTGCATAGAGCCAGTGCAAGTAAGTCAGTGCAAAACAATTAAGATAATGTGGCTTGCGAAAGTATTCACCCCTCTTGGAATTTTTCCTATTTTGTTGCCTTACAACCTGGAATTTAAATGTATTTTTTGGAGGTTTGTATATCATTTGATTTACACAACATGCCTACCACTTTGAAGATGCAAAAACATTTTTGGGGTGAAACAAACAAGAAATAAGACAAGAGTGCATAACTACAATACTTTGCTAAAGCCACGTTTTGCAGGAATTACAGCTGCAAGCTTGGCACATCTAGCCACTGGGATTTATGCCCATTCTTCAAGGCAAAACTGCTCCAGCTCCTTCAAGTTGGATGGGTTCCACTGGTGTACAGCAATTTTTAAGTCATACCACAGATTCTCAATTGGATTGAGGTCTGGGCTTTGACTAGGCCATTCCAAGACATTTAAATGCTTTGCAGCTCCTTCGGTCTCTTTGTTGCCTCTGATTAATGCCCTCCTTGCCTGGTCCAGGAGTTTTGGTGGGCAGCCCTCTCTTGGCAGGTTTGTTGTGGTGCCATATTCTTTAAATTTTTGTTTATAATGGATTTAATGGTGCTCCGTGGGATGTTCAAAGTTTCTGATGTTTTTTTATAACCCAACCCTGATCTGTTCTTCTCCACAACTGTGTCCCTGACCTGTTGGGAGAGCTCCTTGGTCTTCATGGTGCTGCTTGCTTGGTGGTGTTGCAGACTCTGGGACCTTTCAGAACAGGTGCATACATACTGAGATCATGTGACAGATCATGTGACACTTTGATTGCACACAGGATGACTATATTTAACTAATTATGTGACTTCTGAAGGTAATTGGTTGCACCAGATCTTACTTAGGGGCTTCATAGCAAAGGGGGTGAATACATATGCACGCACCACTTTTCCATTCTTTATTTTTTTTAAACAAGTAATTCTTTTCATTTCATTTCACCAATTTGGACTATTTTGGGTATGTCCATTACATGAAATCCAAATAAAAATCAATTTAAATTACAGGTTGTAATGCAACAAAATAGGAAAAATGCCAAGGGGAATGAATATTTTTGCAATGCACTTTAGAGGTCCTGGATGTCAGGAAGTCCGGCCCCAGTGATGTACTGGGCCATGCACACTACCCTCTGTAGCACCTTGCAGTCGAGCATTTGCCATAGCAAGTGGTGATGCAGCCAGTCAAGATGCTCTCTATCTTTTGAGCTTATTTACTGGAAAGCTGTTAGTTTCAATTAAAGCCCATTGCAATCCTCACCCCATAGAGCTCTGTGGGTCTTGATCAGGAAATGAATGGCAAAACTATTATAAATATATTACTTTCTTTGGTTCTTTCCAAGAGTTCCCTAGCCTGTAATTGTTTCTTGAGTTGTTCAGTGACCAGTCACCAAACAACATAGACTTGCAGTGGACTGCATTTTCTACACATCTCTAGTAGTCAGAGAATAAGACAATGATAAGCTTTGTACATGGTATAAGCCTAGTCTCCCTTCCATAGAGAGGTGATAGTATCACCAATCACACAAACACAGAGACCCACGCAGACACATATCCACACAGATTCCTGAGCTCTGTAAATCAGTCCCACGCCTACACAGGTCTTTGCATATAGCTTTCCCTCAGCAAGGCTCCTGCAGAGATGTGGTTTTGCAAACCTCTGGTAATCAGGCTCTGTTTTTTAATCAAATCAGCAGTAATATCCTCCAAGTGGTGGGTGGCTCCCACAGCTGTACTAATTCACGCTGGCAAGCAGGGTGCTGGCTTTGGTTACTTCGCCACTGTGGCTCGGTCCATAAAGAGGCTGTGCAGGGGAATGATCTATGACATAGACTGCAGGCCTCATTTTGGGCAACTTTTCTAATTCGCTTTTTTTTCTCTTACTCTTCTCCCCACGCTGCCACCGTGTAATTCACAGCATGGCTTGATTCATGGTTTTGTGTCAGGGGCTGTCGTTACAGCCTTATTTCATCCCCTAAATGGCTTTACTAGATACTGGACACTGTAGAGGTCACAGTCTGATCAACTGAGACATTCTGAACTGGTTCATATGTTCTTGTCGTGTTTTCATGAACCAGGATTAATAAATGAGTGTTATGTTATCAGCAACTATTACTCAACACTGTCAAAGTTACAATCCTAACAGATTTTTTTGTATTAGTATTGATGGCCTCAATGCATATAGTCAAACCAGAGTTCCAGATATACATAATGCAGCATTAACAAATATGCATTTCTACATGCATGCTTCTCATGACAGTAAATTGTTATGAGAATACAAGGTTAGAAGCGATGAACTAAAAATATCATCAAGCAAATCATCTTACTATGCTTTTGACATGAAATGTCCAACCTCTGTAAGTGCCCTTTGATCTTCAACACAGTGTTTAAAAAAACTGTAATAGTATTTTATTACGGTCTACTTCTACTCACGTTTTTGTACTGAGGGAATGGTTCCCTGCGAAAATGATAAACTAGACAATTTGAGTGGTGTAATCGAATGTGATGTGCTTTTCAAAAATAATCCCGAAATGGATATTTGAAAATATTGATCCAAAAAATGTAGACTATTCCAAACAAATCTGCCTGTAACTCACACACTTGTTCTCCAGAGACTGTTTAAATAGGTATGCCATTTGTAAATTTGGACAACTGTGTTAATGCTATATCGTGAATCCAAGAGGCACCGATGCTTATCTCTGCTGTTGAAAAATAATGATTACTTAAAAAAAGATTGATGTAAAATTCTTCAATTCTTTGTAATTAAGGTGCCGATTTAGCATTGGCTTCATCATTGGAACTCAACTATTTTCAGGACAAAAAAATGAAATAAGTCAATCACAAAAGGCTTTCATAAAGCCTGGTTTCCAAGCTGGACAAATTACTTTGTTGAGTTGTGGAATTGTCCCAGGGCAGTTTTTCCTTATTGAATACAGGGAACCAGTGTATGTATTTTCAGTGTATGTATTTCTCATCTCATACTCTGGCAGCAAAAATACAAGACCCCTTTGAAGTTGTTTTGGGGGAAACAGCATGGAGTTAATAAAGCTTAGTGAAATAAACTCATCAAAAAAAGAAACGTCTTCTCACTGTCAACTGCGTTTATTTTCAGCAAACTTACCTTGTGTAAATATTTGTATGAACATAACAAGATTCAACAACTGAGACAATAACTGAACAAGTTCCACAAACATGTGACTAACAGAAATGGAATAATGTGTCCCTGAACAAAGGGGGTTCAAAATCAAAAAAGTAACAGTCAGTATCTGGTGTGGCCACCAGCTGCATTAAGTACTGCAGTGCATCTCCTCCTCATGGACTGCATCAGATTTGACAGTTCTTGCTGTGAGATGTTACCACACTCTTCCACCAAGGCACCTGCAAGTTCCCGGACATATCTGGGGGGAATGGCCCTAGCCCTCACCCTCCGATCCAACAGGTCCCAGACGTGCTCAATGTGATTGAGATCCGGGCTCTTCGCTGGCCATGGCAGAACACTGACATTCCTGTCTTGCAGGAAAACATGCACAGAACGAGCAGTATGGCTGGTGGCATTGTCATGCTGGAGGGTCTTGAGCCTGCAGGAAGGGTACCACATGAGGGAGGAGGATGTCTTCCCTGTAATGCACAGCGTTGAGATTGCCTGCAATGACAGCAAGCTCAGTCCGATGATGCTGTGACACACCTCCGCAGACCATGACGGACCCTCCACCTCCAAATCGATCCCGCTCCAGAGTACAGGCCTCGGTGTAACGCTCATTCCTTTGGCGATAAACGCGATTCCAACCATCACCCCTGGTGAGACAAAACCGTGACTCGTCAGTGAAGAGCACTTTTTGCCAGTCCTGTCTGGTCCAGCGACGGTGGGTTTGTGCCCATAGGCGACGTTGTTGCCGGTGATGTCTTGTGAGCACCTGCATTACAACAGGCCTACAAGCCCTCAGTCCAGCCTTTCTCAGCCTATTGCGGACAGTCTGAGCACTGATGGAGGGATTGTGCGTTCCTGGTGTAACTCGGGCAGTTGTTGTTGCCATCCTGTACCTGTCCCACAGGTGTGATGTTCGGATGTACCGATCCTGTGCAGGTGTTGTTAAACGTGGTCTGCCACTGCGAGGATGATCAGCTGTCTGTCCTGTCTCCCTGTAGCGCTGTCTTAGGCGTCTCACAGTACGGACATTGCAATTTATTGCCCTGGCCACATCTGCAGTCCTAATGCCTCCTTGCAGCATGCCTAAGGCACGTTCACACAGATGAGCAGGGACCCTGGGCATCTTTCTTATGGTGTTTTTCAGAGTCAGTACAAAAGACCTCTTTAGTGTCCTAAGTTTTCATAACTGTGACCTTAATTGCCTACCGTCTGTAAGCTGTTAGTGTCTTAACGACCATTCCACAGATGCATGTTCATTAATTGTTTTTGGTTCATTGAAGAAGCATGGGAAACAGTGTTTAAACCCTTTACAATGAAGATCTGTCAAGTTTTGGGGATTTTCACGAATTATCTTTGAAAGACAGGGTCCTGAAAAAGGGACGTTTCTTTTTTTGCTGAGTTTACATTGGTGAAACAAAACATGTTACCTTGATACATGATGTAATCATTGTACTAATGCGTTAACCTTTGGAATTTGGTACTGATAAAGAAAGCTATGTGTTCAGACTATGTAATTGTTGTCACAACACTGGCTCAATGATACAATGCATGATCAAAATGCTAAATGCCAGCTAGCGATTCCCCTTTAAAACATCTGCATCGAGCAAACAGGAACATCAAAGCATCCGCTCAGCTTACAAATCCCCCAATTTTTCATATAATTTTAAGCTTGTGCTTTGTCTGGGTAAATTACATTGTTTGCATTAAATAATGATATGGACAAGCAAGATTTGAAGGTAACAGCTGTTTAGCAAAGCATTGCGTTGACACATCAAGCTAATGAACATGAACTGAAGCTGAGGCTACAAACGTAGAGCATTAATGCATGAGATAATTAAAGTGACGCAACTCTGAGATAACAAATTCAGGGCTGACATTTATGTTGCATCGTTATCCAAACACAGACCAAGGAGTCCCAAAGGATGTGCCAAATTCCACTCCATACTCCGACATGAAAGCAGATGCATGAGTAATAGTGTTTGTAACTCCCACATTAGATGCACAGGGATACAATCTTGTCATGGGGAATATAGGGGAAAGATAGCGAAGAGCTATAACAACTGATATGTTGTCTTAATGAAAGCACTGTCCTAATGAGGTGAGGAAAGTGGAATCACGTCTCACAGGATAAAGGAAAAAAACATATTTGCATTGGGGTCACACTTTAAACCATGACCTTGTAAATCTTGTAAAGGTTTAATGACAACTCATGAGTCCTTTATAAGGGCAATATATATGTTTAGAAAATCATTCAGAACCAAATGTCATATAATGAAACTATAATTTTCTATTTAAATGAAATAGGCTGAAAATAGTACATCGGCAGCCCCTATGATAACATTTAAGCAGTTGGTTTGTAGTAAGGATGGGCAGTGTTCACAAAATATCAATGACAACTGTGTCGAAAGCTACTGACACATCCAATAAAACCTCAGACCCCTCAGGCTAATCAATTTTTATTAACTCTTAAAATAGGTTATTTAAAACATGCACAAATGATGGCAGTGGAAAATTGGAACAAACCTATCAGCGGTGTATTTAGCTTATTTTTGTGTTTGTTATAAGGTTGAAAAGGTTTGGAACGCTACCTAATGTGCATAGTAACTTAATAAGTCAACTGATGTTACATAACTTTACCAGAATGTCTTAAAAAATATATAATTGACTCCAGTGACAAAATCAGACTTTTCTTTGAAATCCTGCAGTACAGGGCAAGATATAGATATATGCTGTTTTAATGTTTGATTAGTGATTCCTGCTATGTTTGTATTATTCTTGAGGATTGCTTTTATTTGATGTAGTAGCTCATTTAATGAGGGTTTCGCATTGTGTTGGCTACATATCTTAGATTGTTCTGTAAACTTTGTATGTGCTTAGTGCTGTGTTCTCTCATGTTAACTGATAGGGCAATAAATTAATATACATTACTGTTTCTCCCTCGTGTCTTGAGAGAAACCACATGCTTGCTCTGTAAATGCACACGAGAACTCTGCACATACATACATTTGAAGTCGTAAGTTTTCATACACCTTAGCCAAATACATTTAAACTCAGTTTTTCACAATTCCTGACATTTAATCCAAGTACAAATTCCCTGTCTTAGGTCAGTTAGGATCACCACTTTATTTTTAAAATGTGAAATGTCAGAATAATAGTAAAGAGAATTATTTATTTCAGCTTTTATGTTTTCATCACATTCCCAGTGGGTCAGAAGTTTACATACACTCAATTAGTATTTGGTAGCATTGCCTTTAAATTGTTTAACTTGGGTCAAATGTTTTGGGTAACCTCCCACAAGCTTCCCACAATAAGTTGGGTGAATTTTAGCCCAATCCTCCTGACAGAGCTGGTGTAACTGAGTCAGGTTTGCAGGCCTCCTTGCTCGCACACACTTTTTCAGTTCTGCCCACAAATTTTCTATAGGATTGAGGTTAGCGCTTTGTGATGGCCACTCCAATACCTTGACTTCGTTGTCCTTAAGCCATTTTGCCACAACTTTGGAAGTATGCTTGGGGTCATTGTCCATTTGGAAGAACCATTTACGACCAAGCTTTAACTTCCAGACTGATATCTTGAGATGTTGCTTCAATATATCCACATAATTTTCCTGCCTCATGATGCCATTTATTTTGTGAAGTGCATCAGTCCCTCCTGCAGAAAAGCACCCCCACAACATGATGCTGCCACCCCCGTGCTTCACGGTTGGGATGATGTTCTTTGGCTTGCAAGCCTCCCCCTTTTTCCTCCAAACATAACAATGGTCATTATGGCCAAACTGTTCTATTTTTGTTTCATCAGACCACAGGACATTTCTCCAAAAAGTACGATCTTCATCCATGTGAAGCTGCAAACCGTAGTCTGGCTTTTTTATGTTGGGTTTGGAGCATTGGCTTCTTCCTTGCTGAGCAGCCTTTCAGGTTATGTCGATATAGGACTCATTTTAGTGTGGATATAGATACTTTTGTACCCGTTTCCTCCAGCATCTTCACAAGGTCCTTTGTTATTGTTCTGGGATTGATTTGCACTTTTTGCACCAAAGTACATTCATCTCTAGGAGACAGACCGCGTCTCCTTCAAATCAAAGTTTATTTGTCACGTGCGCCGAATACAACAGGTGTAGACCTTACAGTGAAATGCTTACTTACAGGCTCTAACCAATAGTTAAAAAAAGGTATTAGGTAAGTAAAGAAATAAAAACAACAGTAAAAAAAAAAAGAAAAAAGAGACAGGCTATTCCTGAGTGGTATGACAGCTGCGTGGTCCCATGGTGTTCATACTTGCGTACTATTGTTTGTACAGATGAACGTGGTACCTTCAGGCGTTTGGAAATTGCTCCCAAGGATGAACCAGACTTGTGGAGGTCTCCAGTTCTTGGCTGATTTCTTTTGATTTTCCTATGATGTCAAGCAAAGAGGCACTGAGTTTGAAGGTAGGCCTAGAAATACATCCTCAGGTACACCTCCAATTGACTCAAATTATGTCAATTAGACTATCAGAAGCTTCTAAAGCCATGATGACGTTTTCTGGAATTTTCCAAGCTGTTTAGGCACAGTCAACTTAGTGTATGTAAACTTCAGACCCACTGGAACTGTGATACAATGAACTATAAGTGAAATAATCTGTCTGTAAACAATTGTTGGAAAAATCACTTGTGTCATGCACAAAGTAGATGTCCTATTCGACTTGCCAAAACTATAGTTTGTTAACAAGAAATTTGTGGAGTGGTTGAAAAACGAGTTTTAATGACTCCAACCTAAGTCTATGTACACTTCTGACTTCAACTGTTTGTAAATGTCCAATTTCAGTTATAATTTTTTTATATATTTGCTATATTTCCAAAAACCTGTTTTGCTTTGTCAATATGGGGTATTGTGTGTAGATTGATGAGGGAAAAAAACGATTTAATCAACTTCATAATAAGGCTGTATGCAACGTAACAAAATGTGGAAAAAGTCAAGTTGTCTGAATACTTTCCAAATGCACTGTAGATACAGGCCTCAACCACTACCCTGAGAGCACTTGATTCAGTATATAATGTGGCCCTCAGGTTCAATACCAATCAAAAACATCTGATACAAAAACATGAGCTGGCGCACACCCAGAAAAAAGTTTGTGTGGAGGTGCTGACTAACTGCGAATAAACTATTCACTATCAAAATAAAGAAAGTCGCACACTACATATATACTCTCCCAACAGTTTCATGGGTATTTACCAACGTTTCGGCATCACTGTGCCTTCCTCAGGGTAATGTCATAAATATTTGAACCAGGTTATATAGACAAACAGTGTAATCAATGACAGTGGTGAGGGGTGTGTCGTATTGATAAAGTTAATTACAATTAATTAGTGACACTGTTAAAAAAGATTATACAGTATATGGCATATTAAATATATTATTCTATTGTTATCATATAGAAACATAATGGAATATTGTACATCGTATTGGCATTAACATACATTATTGTTTCATTCAATATTCCATTTCTGTTACATATAATATTGGTTCAACCTTGATATATAACGAACATCATCAACAGGGGGAACATACTGGGTATATACTTAATAATCTGTAAAGATAATTTTTTAATGTATAAAACTTGTTCGTAAGAAGGGCCTGAGATCAAAATAATCAGACCATTAGGGGTCAGTGTTTTTAGATAGAATATCCAGTAGGCCTCTCTTTGTAGTAGTAGGATCTCATTGTTACCTCCTCTTCTCAGTAGAGCAACATGCTCAATGCCTGTGTATCTCAGGGAGAAGACAGGATGGTTAGCCTCAACAAAGTGAGCTGCTACTGGATAGTCAATGTTCTTACACCTGATTGAGCTGCGGTGTTACGTTGGTAAATACCCATTAAACTGTTGGGAGAGTATATATGTAGTGTGCAACTTTCTTTATTTTGATAGTGTACAATCAAAAACATCTAACACATCATTAACCTTGCGTAGGCTTAAACACTGGCATACACATATTTTTAAGGCCATAATGCGTAAAATGACACTTTATCTCTGTTCTTTTTTAATTAGGTCAGTAAATATCAATTACGGGCACATTCTCATTTGCTTTTTACAGTACAGAGAATTAGAACAGGCCATGGTTGAAATATTTTTAGTTACTCAGCTCCTTAATCCTGGAATTCTCTCCTGAACATTAAAAAATTTGAGTCACGTTGGTGGATATTTTTGCCATCGCGGGCCAGAATAATATTACAGGATTATACATCATGTGTATGACTGTGTTGACAGATATATCTACTGTAAATCATGTCCAGATATGCTACTTATTGTACTTTTTTAACATGCACAGAAATAAACCACATCCATGTTCTCCTTTTGGTAGGTATTTTCATTACTAAACATGCAATAAACCACACGGAGGGAAAAGTACACTGTCCATTCAGCACCACGGAGAGAACTCCGGTTATGCACAAAAACACAAAAATTATTATTAATTACATTACATTTAAATTACTTAATCAGTGTGAGGAGCACAGTCTCTGATGGGCATTGACTAGCGCAGTGAAGTCAGGTAAAGTTTCTGACGTCGCTATGCACGGAATTGCTGAGTGGTGAGAGTAAGAGATGATCTGTGGCTTGACTTAAATTTCATCACTGAAAATGTCTGTTCACACACATAGTTATATCCAAACAGTACAAACATCTTCTGGGCATGACTCCTAATCTTTGTAAAGTTGTGTTCATCGTGAGATGCATAGTGACATTGCTTTGAATAGTTCTATAGGCTCAAGTTGCAGGTCAGTGGGAGCTGGAAAGGAGAGGAAACCAAAAGCATGTCATTTTCCAACACTTTGAAATCCTCAAAACGACGAGAAAACTCACCGTTCAAAGCACGCAGCAGCGATGTATACTTCTCCCGATGGTCATCTGATAGGGAACAGTCTAGTAGTGTCGGAAGGTGGGTGAGATTGTTGGCTTCTACTTGGTGGGTCAGGAGGAGTAATTTTCCCTTGAAGGCTTTGACAAGGCTGTACATCTGTGCAAAAAGGCCCTTCCCTTGTAGTTTGGAATTAATTTCATTCATGAGGGCCATGATGTCCATGGTGAAGTCAAAATCAGCCAACCATTCTTTATCTTGCAGTTGAGGGAAATCCACATATTTTCCTTTCATTTGCAAAAACTCAGCAATCTCCGACTTCAGGTCCCACACCCTTTTAAGCACCTTCCCCAAACTCCGCCATCTCACGTTTATGTGGTAGGGAGATCTGCGTGAACCGACTCTGTCTCTTCCAACAGTGAGACAAACTGCGTGTGGTTTAAAGATTTTGCTCTTATGAAGTTTACCACTTTAGTGACTTTTTTTTCCTTTCAATTTTGGTACAGTGGTCACACTGGACAACTTTTCAAAACTCAGTCCCAGCTTTGCCGCACTTATTAACCTTTATTAACAATAAATATTTCCCTGTGGTTGTGCTCTTCATTGACTGCACTGAAGCAAGCTCCTCTGTGATTTCAATGTCTGGGGTTATGCCTCGTAAGAATATCAACAACTGTGCCGTGTCACGTGCCTCACTGCTCTCATCCAGGGCCAAGGAAAAATAGGTGAAATCATTTACCTTGTCTTTCAACTGTTGTTCCATATTCTCTGTGATGTCCTCAACACGCCATGTCACTGTTCCTCTTGACAGGGAAACATTTTCAAACAGCTATTCTTTGTCGGGGCAAAGTATTGCTGCAGAGTCAATTAAACATTCTTTCATGCATTCACCCTCAGCGAATGCATGAATTTTGGGAGACAGAACATAGCTAGCTCTCGCAATTCCGTTGTTCGCTGAATGCAGTTTAGTGAAAAGTCCCTGCTGCTTTTGCAACTGAGAAAGCAACTCTTTCGATGCACTTGGCCTCTGCTCAGAAGAGATATTCCTATATTTCTGTGCATGCTTTGTCTGGAAGTGTCGGGACAAGTTGTAGTCATTCAAGACAGCGATGCTCAAATCAAATCTTATTTTTCACATACACATGGTTAGCAGATGTTAATGCAAGTATAGCGAAATGCTTGTGCTTCTAGTTCTGACCATGCAGTAATACAGTAATATCTGACAAGTAATCTAACAATTTCACAACAACTACCTTATATACACAAGTGTAAAGAAATGATTAAGAATATGTACATATAAATATATGGGTGAGCGATGGCCGAACGGCATAGGCAAGATGCAGTAGATGGTATAGAGTACAGTATATACATATGAGATGAGTAATGTATGTAAACATTATATAAAGTGGCATTGTTTAAAGTGGCAAGTTATACATTTATTACATACATTTTTTGATTATTAAAGTGGCTAAAGATTTGAGTCAGTATGTTGGCAGCAGCCACTCAATGTTTGTGATGGCTGTTTAACAGTCTGATGGCCTTGAAATAGAAGCTGTTTTTCAGTCTCTCTGTCCCAGCTTTGATGCACCTGTACAGACATTGTTAACACTTTTAGAAACTTCAGAGTATTTCCTATCCAATAGTACTAATTATGTGCATATCCTATTTTCTGGGCCTGAGTGGGAGGCATTTTACTTTGGGCACGCCAGACTCTCCAAAACCGTCACCTCGGGAGCCACTCCCTAAGAAGTTAAGCACAGCCATTACACTTGTAATTTCCTTCCAGTAGGGGCGAAAATAGATATAAATAGTTGTTCAGGAATATCTTGGGGTGGTAAATCGGAGTTTACCAATTGGTCTCTGAGATTTCTACCCCGCGAGAATACGACCAAGGGAGGGTCCAAAAACACATTACCGAGACTATCATCGGATTTTAGAATGTGCCAATGTTTGTAAAAGATTCCCTTAATTTGTTCAGAGAACTTTGAATAGCGGGTAGTTAGAATGCAAGAATGCTTCTATTTGCGAGACTGACCTTGAAAAAGGTCATGTCTCGTTTTATTTTGAATTTTCTCAATGGCAATATTATTCTGATCATTTTTGTACCCCCTCTCCTTGAATTTTCTTTGCGTCTCAGCCATATGACGCAAAAAAACAAACATGGCGGCACGCACAAACGTCCCATCGTCAGATTACTTTCGATTTTTGGAATGTGTTTTACTCAATTATTTTGATCATTGGTGAGCTCACCTGTGATGTGATAAATTGTAAACAGTAATTACTATTAGCTAATTCATATCATGGTTTCTGTAAGCCGAGAGTTAGATAAATATGATCGCTTGTGTTACGGCAATCTTTCCCCAGTTAAAGCTAAGACTAATGTAGCCTACATTGTCCAGTTTGGATGATTGTGTTATGCTACTTCTGTGAATGTCTGAACATTGCATCCAACAATAAACTGGTCACATTCAGGACATAATGTTGTAAGGACTGTTTGTGCAAAACTGTGTGGCCAGCTCAAATGCTGACTGTTGCATCAATCATAACTGGAAGTTCTAAATAAGCGTTCTAATCACACCGGTTTGGCTTTAGTGGGCTAGCTCGAATTGCATTTCCACTGCCTCCAGAAATTTGAAATTATGTTATATTGCTAGGTAGCCAATGTGTGACTGTGCAGGTGGCTTAGCTAATGTTGCGAGCTAGCAAGTTGAAGTATTGAATTTACCCTCACCATGCTGTAACTAATGTTACTACTGCCAGTGCCAGCCAGACTCAGAGCCATTTTAGCTGGCTAACATTATCTTAGCGGTTAGCATCATCCCTAGCATAACAGGCTAGCTAGCTAGCTTAAATCTTACCTTGCTTGTCATTGCTTGGCTATTAGCTAGCTAACCAAGCAAACCAATTGACAAGTTTGATATGATGTAGCTAGCTACCTAGCTTTCAATAGAACCTGGCCAGCTAAAATTCCTGCTATCTCATGTTAGTTAACTAGCTTTCTCAACTCTGATTTGCAAGCTAACGTTAGGTAGCTAAGCATTCAAGGACTTACTGTTCTCATAAAAGTTTGTGTAGTACAAAAATAAATGAAGGATCCAGCTATGGTGCTAATTCATGTCATATCTGACTACAGAAGTATTGCTTGTTCATGTGCTAGCTAACAGCAACAAGCCCAGACGAGCTAGCTAACATTATGTCAGCATCCAGCAGTGATCAGCTGGTGGTTGCGTTGTAATGGTGTCACCAGCCCAAATTCTAATCGAGCTGGCACCAGTTGTGAAACTGGGCTGCGCTGGCCCAGGTTTCCCTTGACCCTGCTCGATTTGAGAATTCCATTCGAGCCAGCTCGAATTTGGCCCTTAGGGAGCAGTGGGGCGACAGCACCCCACCTGCGACAACATCCGTAAAAATGCAGAGCGCCAAATTCAAAAGTAGTAATATAAAACATTAATGTAAATAGAAGTGTTGCACACTCTTCAAAAGCTTAGAATCTTGGTAGTCTTAAAGAGTTGTTAGATTTCAAAAAGGCTTTACGGCGAAAGCATAGCATTTGATTGTCTGAGGACAGCGCTCCACACACATCTTCAATTAGCATAATATAACCAGCACGGGGTGTCACAAAACTCAGAAATAGCGATAAAATAAATCGCTTACTTTTGAAGATCTTCATCTGATGGCAATCCCAAGGGTCCCAGCTACACAATAAATGGTCCTTTTGTTCGATAAAGTCCCTCTTTATATCCATAAATCTCAGTTTGGTTGGCGCATTTTGTTCAGTAATCCACCTGCTCAAAGGCGTTCATCCATGCAGACAAACAATATCCCAAGTACCAGTAAAGTTTGTTGAAACAAGTCAAAGAGTTTCTAATCAATACTCAGATACCCTAATATGAATATAAATGAGAATATTTCAGACGGAATATAGCCTGTTGAATAGAAAAGAAAAATAGCTCAGAATGCGCTCACTGTCACGCACGTAAACCATAATTAGGACACTTCACGAGACCTCAGGAAGAACATCTCCTACTCCTTGGTTATTCAAGATAAAAGCCTGAAACCTTGTCAGGCTTTTATCTGTTGACATCTGTTGACATCTAGTGGAAGCCATAGGTACTGCAATCTGGGAGCTGGATCCCCGTCCTTTCTATAGCAAGTCAATGGGAAAAGTGTCACTTCACAGAATCACATTTGGATTGGATTTTTATCTGGTTTTTGCCTGCCAAATCGGTTTTGTTATACTCACAGACATTATTTTAACAGTTTTAAAAACTTCAGTGTTTTCTATCCAATACTACTAATTATGTGCATATCCTATTTTCTTGGCCTGAGTACCAGGCATTTACTTTGGGCACGCCAGACTCTCCGAACCTCCGAACATTGCCCCCTAGCCCAAACAGGTTAAAAACATTTTTACTCCTGAACTTATTTAGGCTTGCCATAACAAAGGGGTTGAATATTTTTTGACTCAAGACATTTCATTTAATTTGAGGCTAATTTGTAATAATTAAAAAAAACTTTATTCCACTTTGACATTATGATTTATTGTGTGTAGACCAATGACACAAAATCTCAATTTAATCAATTCAGGCTGTAACACAATAAAATGTGGAAAGGGGTGTGAATACATTCTGAAGGAACTTTACGTGTCTATATTGAACGTCAGGGTTCTGTCTTTAGACCAGCAAACCAATGTGGGTGTGGGAGCAGGTTTTTCACCAGCACAATCATGGTTTCCTTTTATCTGCCCATTATTTCACACACTTCTAGGAGTGTTTGACCCTAGGCAGACCATATTGTGCTCTCCACATGATGCCCTACGCATACAGTGCACGTACAGTATGAACCACATACACAAGCTAAGATCATAACAATTGGGCCTCCTATGATTTTGAGTAAGATGCAGGCAGAATCTCAAACCTTGGTCTCCATTCATTACCAGGCAGCTTCCTCTCCCTCCCTCTCTCTTTCTTCCCTCTCTCGTTTGATGGAAAGCTCCTGTCGGCATCCTCAGGACTGCGCAGCGGCTGCTTACCTACTTCTAATTCCGCTCATGCAGTGTAAATCCACAGCTCAATATCTTAGCGTGCTTTCCATGCCGGATGTCAGCTTTTGGCGCTGAAATTCCCCAGGGTGTGGTTCAGAATCACACTCTTAAAATGGGCTGTTTTTTTCCTCCTCCTCCCTGAGACAATATCAACACTTCTCCTCACGGAAGGAACCCTCAGTGGTCCCACTGCTGGAGAAAAAAGGTGTTACCTTGGGTAGCGGGAGCCATATTCTGCTTTCGGCCAGCCATCTTCCTTGAGACTTCCTTTCTTCAGCTTGCGTTGATCCCTCACGTCTTGACAGCACCATACTACTTTTCCAGGGAGCCTTATAATACAGCCCTGCCAAATCCAGCACTACTCCTCTCCAACATTTGTCCATCACCCTAAACTTAGACAAGGAGTAACTAATGTGTCAACTACAAGACCAGATGTGCCAAAGAGGCTAATGGTGTTACAAGTAGAGTAAAAAAAGGAAGCTGCCTGGTAATGAATGGAGACCAAGGCTTTGTAATGGGCCTAGAGAAATGTAACCACTCTTAATTTTATAGACAGAGCTGTGGATGCAAGGACTGACCATGATATAAAAAATATTCACTAAACGCAACATGCAACAATTTCTAAGATTTTACTGAGTTACAGTTCATATGAGTCAGTTGAAATATATTCAGTAGGCCTTAATCTATGAATTTCACATGACTGGGAACACAGAAATGCATATGTAGGTCACATATACCTTAAAAAAATGGGCCTCACAAGGTATTCACAGTATTTTTGTGCATTCAAATTGCCATTGATAAAATGCAATTGTGTTCGTTGTCAGTAGTTTACGCTTGCCCATACCAGAACCCCACCCCCACAATGGGGCACTGTGTTCACAACATTGACATCAGCAAACCACTAAACAACACAACGTCATACACATGGTCTGCACTTGTGAGGCCGGTTGGTTGTACTGCAAAATTCTCTGAAACAATATTGGAGGCGGCTTATGGTAGAGAAATTAACATTCAATTCTCTGGTGGACATTCCTGCAGTCAGCATGCTAATTGCATGCTCCCTCAAAACTTGTGTTGTGACAAAACTGCCCAATCTAGAGTGGCCTTTTATTGTCCCCAGCACAAGGGGCACCTGTGTAATGATCATGCTGTTTAATCAGCTTCTTGATATGCCATACCTGTCAGGTGGATGGATTATCTTGTCAAAAGAGAAATACTCACTAACAGGGATGTGAAAAAACGTGTGCACAATATTTAAAAGTAATAAGCTTTGGGTGCATATGGAACATTTCTGGGATTTTTATTTCAGCTCATGAAACATGGGACCAAGACTACACGTTGCGTTAATATTTTTGTTCAGTATAGTTTTAACCGTGTTATGAGGCTATACATTGTTTGTTTACATTTACATTGTTTAGAAACATTGGAGTGAAACAAGCTCATTTTTGGGGTTCTGATGTGGTACGACAGTTGAACTAAGCTCATGAGGCATTTATTTAAGTTACATTGCCTTCAGAAAGTATTCACACCCTTTGACTTTTTCCACATTTTGTTGTTCCAGAGTGGAATTATGTTTCTAGAAAAGTTTAGAAAATAATAAAAAATGTATTGCGTCAATAAGTATTCAACCGCTTTTGTTATGGCAAACCTAAATACATTCAGGAGTAAAAATGTGCTTAACAAGCCACACAATAAGTTGCGTGGACTCACTCTGTATGAAACTAGTGTTTAACATGATTTTTAAATGACTACCTCATCTCTGTACCCCACACATACAATTATCTCTAAAACAGAATGTGTGCATTAATGGTGTTTAACATAATTTTCTGTGAGGCCAACTCACAGAACTCCACAATACTAACCTAAATGACAGAGTGAAAAGGAAGCCTGTAAAGAATAAAACTATTCCAGAACATGCATCCTGTTTGCAATAAGGCACTAAAGTAAAACTGCAAAAAAATTGGCAAATCAATCAAATAAAATGTTATGTTGTATACACATAATTTGCAGATGTAATCGTGGGTGTAGCAAAGTATTTCTTGTATATTTTATTTCAGCTCATAAAACATGGGACCAACACTTTATATGTTGCATTTATATTTTTGTTCAGTGTATATTTGATTAGTGGTATAATAGTCACATGTATAGGGTTGCAGGTGTAATTACAGGGTACAGAGAAAATCTTAAGCTCCAACAATGCAGGTCAAAGTGAAATAAAAACAAGAATATAAATGTACATAAAATATGTACATAAAATATATTGTAGTGGCCGGGCAGGCCCACAAATGACAAGAGTGTGATGTAACACAAGCTTAAACAAAGCTTGTGTTACGTCACACTGTATACCGGCGTATCAAACAAAAGAAAACAGAAATCCAACATGCTTGCCCTTACTGGGGTCAGCTCTATGGCCAACTAACATCCGGTAGGTTCTTGTCCTGTTGGGTTCGAAATCCCTATCAGCGTTTGGAGGGCTCTGCATGTCAGCTTTTGCTGCTCCAGAGACAAAATAAGTTCTGGCCAAAGCCAGGTTAAAACCATGACATACCCAAATCTAACTGCCTGTAGCTCAGGACCTGAAGCAAGGATATGCATATTCTTGATACTATTTGAAAGGAAACACTTTGAAGTTTGTGGAGATGTGAAATTTACTATTTTTATTTTTGTTGCATCATCTTTGAAATGCAAAAGAAAGGCCATACATTGACATAGAACGAGGCATGTAATTTAGATGTTGTCCACAAGAGGGAATCAGTGTCTGTGCAAAGTTTCAGACTGATACATTCAAGAATGTCCAGGTGTCCCTCACGAGTTTGACCAAAAGTACCCAGGTGGCCAAATTGGTCAATTGACCACTAGGCTACCCTGCTGCACATAACTATAGACAACATACAAAAATGCTATGGTATACAAAATGAAAGTTTACACACTCCCAGGAATGTCATACATGATGAATCATTAGCTCCTACATAAAAGGTACTAACTTTCACACCTCTAGATGGGTGGGTGTGGAGCAGGAGACAGCAGAGGAGTCGCTACCACTATTGAGGATTTAAATCAGTTCGAACTCAAGTTTACTATTACTTAAATCATTTAACCCTTCTTTTAGCAGGGGGTGAGCACTGCATCAATACTTCACATACACAACACATACAGTTGAAGTCGGAAGTTTACATACACTTAGGTTGGAGTCATTAAAACTTGTTTTTCAACCACTCCACAAATTTCTTGTTAAAAAACTATCGTTTTGGCAAGTCGGTTAGGACATCTACTTTGTGCATGACACAAAGTAATTTTTCCAACAATTGTTTTTCAGACAGATTATTTAACTCATAATTCACTGTATCACAATTCCAGTGGGTCAGAAGTTTACATATCCAAAGAACGTCAGAGCTGGTGTAGTACGATTTGATCTTAGTCCTGTATTGACGCTTTGCATGTTTGATGGTTCGTCGGAGGGCATAGTGGAATTTCTTATAAGCTTCCGGGTTAGAGTCCCGCTCCTTGAAAGCGGCAACTCTAGCCTTTAGCTCAGTGCGGATGTTGCCTGTAATCCATGGCTTCTGGTTTGGGTATGAACGTAAGGTCAATGTGGGGACGAAGTCATCAATGCACTTATCCCTAAGAAGTTTTAACACAGTGTCCAAAGAAGGGCCAGAAGTATACAGAATGGTGTCGTCTGCGTAGAGGTGGATCAGAGAATCACCAGCAGCAAGAGTGACATCATTGATGTATACAGAGAAGAGAGTCAACCTGAGAATTGAACCCTGTGGCACCCCCATAGAGACTGCCAGAGGTCCGGACAACAGGCCCTCCAATTTGACACACTGAACTCTGTCCGAGAAGTAGTTGGTGAACCAGGCGAGGCAGTCATTTGAGAAACCAAGGCTGTTGAGTCTGCCGATAAGAATGCGATGATTGACAGAGTCGAAAGCCTTGGCCAGGTCGATGAATACAGCTGCACAGTATTGTCTCTTATCGATGGTGGTTATGATATCGTTTAGGACCTTGAGCGTGGCTGAGGGGCACCCATGACCAGCTCGGAAACTGGATTGCACAGCGGAGAAGGTACGGTGGGATTCGAAATGGTCGGTGATCTGTTTGTTAACTTGGCTTTCGAAGACCTTAGAAAGGCAGGGTAGGATAGATATAGGTCTGTAGCAGTTTGGGTCTAGAGTGTCTCCCCTTTTGAAGAGGGGGATGACCGTGGAAGCAACAATTTCGGCGGCTGACCAGGCATCCTCTACTGACGGAATGAGGTCAACATGCTTCCAGGATACCCGGGCCAGGTCGATTAGAATGGCCTGCTCGCTGAAGTGTTTCAGGGAGTGTTTGACAGTGATGAGGGGTGGTCGTTTGACCGCAGACCCATTACGGACGCAGCCAATGAGGCAGTGATCGCTGAGATCCTGATTGAAGACAGCAGAGGTGTATTTGGAGGGCAGGTTGGTTAGGATGATATCTATGAGGGTGCCCGTGTTTACGGATTTGGGGTTGTACCTGGTAGGTTCATTGATAATTTGTGTGAGATTGAGGGCATCAAGCTTAGATTGTAGGATGGCCGGGGTGTTAAGCATGTCCCAGTTTAGGTCACCTAACAGCACGAGCTCTGAAGATAGATGGGGGGCAATCAATTCACATATGGTGTCCAGGGCACAGCTGGGGCAGAAGGTGGTCTATAGCAAGCGGCAACGGTGAGAGACTTGTTTCTGGAAATGTGGATTTTTAAAAGTAGAAGCTCAAATTGTTTGGGTACAGACTTGGATAGTAAGACAGAACTCTGCAGGCTTGTCGGAAAATGTTATTAGGGATTGAAATGTCAGGGTTTTTGGTGGCCTTCCTAAACCAGGATTCAGATATGGCTAGGACATCCGGGTTGGCAGAGTGTGCTAAAGCAGTGAATAAGCAAACGTAGGGAGGAGGCTTCTAATGTTAACATGCATGAAACCAAGGCTTTTATGGTTACAGAAATCAACAAATGCGAGTGCCTGGGGAATGGGAGTGGAGCTAGGCAAGGCAGTGCCTGGATTAACCTCTACATCACCAGAGGTACAGAGGAGGAGTAGGATAATGGTACGGCTAAAGGCTATAAGAACTGGTCGCCTAGTACATTCGGAACAGAGAGTAAAAGGAGCAGGTTTCTGGGCGCGGTAAAATAGATTCAAGACATAATGTACAGTCAAAGGTATGGTAGGATGTGAATACAGTGGAGGTTAACCTAGGTATTGAGTGACGATAAGAGAGTGTGGAACTAAAGGGTTAGCTAAGGCATATTGAGCAGGGCTAGAGGCTCTACGGTGAAATAAGACAATAATCACAAACCAAAACAGCAATGGACAAGGCATATTGACATTAGGGAGAGGCATGCGTAGCCGAGTGATCAATGGGGTCCAGTGAGTAGCTGGGCAGACTGGAGACATGGTGATTCAGACAGCTAGCGGGCCGGGGCTAGCAAGCTAGCAGAAGAGCCTTAGAGGGACGTCGCGACGGAAGAAGCCTGTTGTAGCACCCTCGTGCGGTTACGCCGGCAGACCAGTCGTAATAGATCAGCAGGGCGCCGTGTAGGAAAAGGGTCCAGTCCAATTGGCAAAATAGGTATAGCGGCCCAAGAAATTGGCCGAATGGACCTCTTCAGCTAACAGTCCAATATGCTCTAGACAGCTAGCGGGCCGCGGCTAGCAGGCTAGCAGATGGGCATTCAAGGGACGTCGCGACGGAGGAGTCTGTTGAAACCCCCCCTCGGGCAGATTACGTTGGTTGTCCAGTTGTGGTGGATCTGCGGGGCTCCGTCTCGGCAGTAAAAGGGGTCCAGGCCAATTGGCAAAATAGGTATTGTAGCCCAAGGAGTGGCTAATGGACCTCTTCAGCTAGCTGGGAGATGGGCCTAGTATAGGCTAGCTCCAGGCTAATTGGTGCTTGCTTCGGGACAGAGACGTTAGCCAGGAGTAGCCACTCGGATAGCAGCTAGCTAGCTGCGATGATCTAGGTGAAAAGGTTCAGAGCTTGCGGTAGGAGAAATTGAGAAAAATAAGTCCGATATGCTCTAGTTTGAATCGCGCTGTGCAGACTGGCAAGAGTTGTCCGGGCTAAAGTTTAGCTGATGACCACTAGCAGTGACTAGCTGACTGCTAGCTTCTGTTGGGGGTTCTGGTTCGAAAGTAAAGAAAATAGCAGATCCATACCACATTGGGTGGGAGAGTATGTTGAAGTTGATAAAAATAAAAATCTATATATATCTGAAGAAAAGATATATAAAAAAATATATACACGGACACGACAAGACGAAGACAAAGACGTCTGACTGCTACGCCATCTTGGAACTTGGAACAATCAGGTTCTTTGTTTTGCTGGGTTTGAGGGAGAGGTTGTTTACTTGGCACCACCCCGTCAGAGTGCCTATCTCCTCCTTGGAGGCCATCTTGTTGTTGTTGGTAATCAGGAATACTACTGTCATGTCGTCAGCGAACATGATGATGGAGTTTGAACTGTGTGAGGCAGTCGTGGGTATACAGGGAGTACAGGAGGGGGCTGAGCATGCACCCTTGTGGGGCCCCTGTGTTGAGGAGCAGCGTAGAGGATGTGATGTTGCCTACCTTGACCACCGGGAGTCGACCCGTCAGGAAGTCCAGCACCCAGCTGCACATGGCGGGGTTCAGGCCCAGGGCCACGAGCTTAGTGATGAGCTTGGAGGGCACTATGGTGTTGTTGAATGCTGAGCTGTAGTCGATGAACAGCATTAGTTACTTTGGTATTCCTCTTGTCCAGATGGGATCGGGCAGTGTGCAGTGAAATGCCGATTTATTCATCCGTGGATCTGTTGGGTTGGTATGCAAGTTGTAGTGGGTCTAGGGTGTTGGGTAACGTGGAGGTGATATGATCCTTAACCTCTTGGGGATAATTAAGGAGTGTTGGGGCGCTAGCGCCCCAGTCACGACAATACCCAGAAAAATGTAAGGCGCCAAATTCAAAATCCAAAAGTAGAGTTATAAAACATTCATCAAAATACAAGTGTTGCACACTGTTCAAAAGCTTAGACTCTTGGCAATCTCACAGCGTTGTCAGATATCAAAAAGGCTTTACGGCGAAAGCGGAACATTTGATTGTCTGAGGACAGTGCCTCGCATATTTTCTGCATTAGCATAATTTCATAACCAGCACGGGTGTCACAAAACACATAAAAAGAGCTAAAATAAATCGCTTACCTTTGATCTTCTGCTGAGGGCAATCCGAAGTGTCCAAGCAAGACATCCAATGTTCCTTTTGTTAGAAAAAGTCCTTGTTGATATCCATAATTCTCCATTTGGTTGGTGCGTTATGTTCAGAAAATCCACCGTCCACTCGCCCATTGTACAGGGAAGAGAGAGCGTTCAAAATATACCTATCAACTTTGTCCAAACAAATCAAACATTGTTTATAATGTATCCTTAGGTACACTTTTATCTATATTAACTATAATATTTCACACAGATAATATCCTGAGCGATAGAAAAATGAAATCCTGAGGTGTGCACTCACGGTCTCGTGCGCAAAACAAAAAAAGGCACTTCCTCCCTCCACTTACATAATCTTCTTCTATACGGTTGTTTTTCAAGGTAAACTCATCAAACCTTGTCTAAAGAGCATAAATTAGCATAAATTCATAAACCATCGCGGTTCACAGCGAAAACAAATCCCTTACCTTTTGAAGAATTTCTGCTGAGGGCTTCCCAAGTGTCCAACGAAGACATCCAATGGTTCTTTTGTTAGAAAAAGTCATTTATTATATCCATAAATCTCAGTTTGGTTGGCGCATTATGTTCATAAAATACAGCGTCCACTCGCCCATTGAACCATGAAGAGAACGCGTTCAACCTATACCTATACACTTGTCCAAGAACAATCAAACATCATTGATAACGTATCCTTAGGAACACTTTTATGTATATTTACAATAATATTTAAACCGGATTATAAACTGGATGATAGGAATGGAAAAAACCACAGCGCGCGCGCGAGCCCGTGAACGCGCTTCCTCTTCTGTTTACATCCGATGACAACTTCAAAATTCTTCTT
Organism: Hucho hucho; assembly: GCA_003317085.1. NCBI lineage: Eukaryota > Metazoa > Chordata > Actinopteri > Salmoniformes > Salmonidae > Hucho > Hucho hucho. The sequence continues at coordinate 51,130 of QNTS01001907.1, forward strand.
CTATTACCATCCAGAGCAACTAAACATCATCAAACACTGTCTAGAGACTGTTGACATCCAGTGGAAGCAATAGGTACTGCAATCTTACTCCTATATATGTCTGTTTTCAATAGGAGGGGTTCAAAATGAGGCAATGTGTCAAAAACACTTTTTCCTGGACAGAAATTCCTCGGGTTTTCGCCTGTTATATCAGTTCTGTTATACTCACAGACAATATTTTAACAGTTTTAGAAACTTCATAATGTTTTCTATCCAATACTAAGTATGTGCATATCCCAGTTTCTGGGCCTGAGTGGCAGGCATTTTACTTTGGGCACGACAGACTCTCCAAAACTCCCACCACTGCTGCCGCTCCCTAAGAAGTTTTAACTAACCTCTGGAAGCACTGGCAGAGGTGAGTGCTATGCGGCAATAGTCCCTTTGCTTTCTTGGGTACAGGAACAATGGTGGACATCTTGAAGCAAGTGGGGACAAAATACTGGGATAGGGAGAGATTGAATATGACTGTAAACACTTAGATGATTAGTCCATAAATACAAAGCTTGATGATCAGTTGATTATTTTAATCAGCTGTGTAGTGCTTGGGCAAAAATGTAAATGGACCTTGGGGTCCCGAGGACCGAGTTAGGGAAACCCTGTCTTAGAGACTTACCCAGAAAGACACAATTGCTGCCAAAGGTGATTCTAACACATATTGACCCAGGGGTGTGAATATTTATGTACATGAGATATTTCTTAATTTCATTTTCAATAAATTTGCAAAAAAAATTTAAAACATGTTTTCACTTTGTCATTATGGGGTATTGTGTGTAGATAAGTGAGATGTAAAAAAACATTTGACCATTTTGAGTTCAGGCTGTAACATAACAAAATGTGGAATAAGTCAAGGGATATGAAAACTTTCTGAAGGCACTGTATATTATTAAATAATTAACTGCCGATTTCCACTTTAAGAGAGAGTGCTCATTTATGCAGGTTTGAGACTGAGGTGGCAATTACATCAAATAAAAAAATATATAAAAAGTGCACTATGAATTTGTATGCTTTTTCAGCCAAAACACCCACAAGCTGTTCCTCTCGCAGATATCGTCATTGGGTATTCGCATGAAATACACCTGTCCTCAAAATAATTGTTTGATCCATACTGTGTTGGATTCCAAGTTGGCTTACTACAGAGGGTTCTAACTGAAACCAAAAAGGCTTCTCCTATGGGGAAAGCCAAAGAACCCTTTTGGAAGAATTTTTTCTTAGTGTGCACAACTCTACCAACCACAGGGACGCCTGTCAAAACACATTCCAGGTACAGTATCTCTGTAGTTGACAGACAGTGAGGTTCACTGACAGGTAAATCTTCCTTGAACCTGCACAACATGGCATTTCATATCCCAGCCTAGCTGGAAGTGGCAGAGGAATTCCAACAAATATAACAGTTTCCAAACTGTATAAACTACTATAGCTTATGGCTCTGGTTGGTCACAGATAGGTCATTCATTATCCTTATCATCATTATTGTTGTAGTGGGAACACAGTTATTAATTTGAATTAGAATTATGTTTTTCAGTTATCATAAAAAATATGTCAATATTTTTACCATAGAAGTTATATGTCACTCACAGTAACATACGATTGTATGGTTCTTGTCTCTTCAGAGTAGTGACGAGGATGAGAGATACGGAGGTCACGTTAAAACCCCATGATCGTTTTACACTTATCATTTCACCCATAATTAAGTATCCTTACTAGCAGTTAGTATTTAACTACAGTATCAACACATCAGTGATGCATTCTGCTACAATCACAGCTGAGGACAAAGGCATAGCTAGCTTTGCATAGCCGTTATATACCTGGGCCGTATTCATTAGGCACCGAACGGGAGAAAACTGAATGAAACAGGCAAGGATTACCTGTGTTTGTCCAATAAGAAATGCTCTTTTTCATTTTCCATTGCAAAATTATTTTGCGCTAGTGAATAAGACCATGTACAACCAATACAAAAGCATCCCAAAGGTTTAATTAGCACTATTCCAATTCCGTTATGACTATTGTTAACTACGGTATTGCCAGCAGGAAAAGATGGTTAAAATGACTTCATTACAACCAGATTAAAATCTGATATCTGCTTGTAATGGCGGTATTCATTTCTCATATTTCCATTTGGGCGCATTTATGCCCACAGCATACCGAATAAGGGGTGCAATTGGAAATAGCTGTTTACATGCATTACTTTGATTGTTATAAGAAGATAACTGGTTATTTCAATCAAGGATATCTCTCCCCATTCTTTATGACCGTGCAAATGGTTTGTTCCAGATGAACTATTATGCAAACGTGACTGAGTAGATTCCATTAAAATGTCCATCCGAACCATGTATGCTTTGATTATCAGTCAAATTTTATATCAATAAAACATATACAGTACGTTTTAGACTTTTACAAGGAAATGATCACAAATCAGATTAATCAAAATACATGAATTACTGAGTTTCAGAGTCATCCACTTAAAGTACTATTATTAGCTAGCAATTGTGAACATACAGTGAGGGGAAAAAAGTATTTGATCCCCTGCTGATTTTGTACGTTTGCCCACTGACAAAGAAATGATCAGTCTATATTTTTAATGGTAGGTTTATTTGAACAGTGAAAAAATCCAGAAAAACGCATGTGAAAAATTTTATAAATTGATTTGCATTTTAATAAGAGAAATAAGTATTTGACCCCTCTGCAAAACATGGCTTAGTACTTGGTGGCAAAACCCTTGTTGGCAATCACAGAGGTCAGACGTTTCTTGTAGTTGGCCACCAGGTTTGCACACATCTCAGGAGGGATTTTGTCCCACTCCTCTTTGCAGATCTTCTCCAAGTCAATAAGGTTTCGAGACTGACGTTTGGCAACTCGAACCTTCAGCTCCCTCCACAGATTTTCTATGGGATTAAGGTCTGGAGACTGGCTAGGCCACTCCAGGACCTTAATGTGCTTCTTCTTGAGCCACTCCTTTGTTGCCTTGGCCGTGTGTTTTGAGTCATTGTCATGCTGGAATACCCATCCACGACCCATTTTCAATGCCCTGGCTGAGGGAAGGAGGTTCTCACCCAAGATTTGACGGTACATGGCCCTGTCCATCGTCTCTTTGATGCGGTGAAGTTGTCCTGTCCCCTTAGCAGAAAAACACCCCCAAAGAATAATGTTTCCACCTCCATGTTTGACGGTGGGGATGGTGTTCTTGGGGTCATAGGCAGCATTCCTCCTCCTCCAAACACGGCGAGTTGAGTTGATGCCAAAGAGCTCCATTTTGGTCTCATCTGACCACAACAATTTCACCCAGTTGTCCTCTGAATCAATCCGATGTTCATTGGCAAACTTCAGACGGGAAATGTACATGTGCTTTCTTGAGCAGGGGGACCTTGTGGGCGCTGCAGGATTTCAGTCCTTCATGGCGTAGTGTGTGACCAATTGTTTTCTTGGTGACTATGGTCCCAGCTGCCTTGAGATCATTGACAAGATCCTCCCGTGTAGTTCTGGGCTGATTCCTCACCGTTCTCATGATCATTGCAACTCCACGAGGTGAGATCTTGCATGGAGCCCCAGGCCGAGGGAGATTGACAGTTCTTTTGTGTTTCTTCCATTTACGAATAATCGCACCAACTGTTGTCACGTTCTCACCAAGCTGCTTGGTGATGATCTTGTAGCCCATTCCAGCCTTGTGTAGGTCTACAATCTTGTCCCTGACATCCTTGGAGAGCTCTTTGGTCTTGGCCATGGTGGAGAGTTTGGAATCTGATTGATTTATTGCTTCTGTGGACAGGTGTCTTTTATACAGGTAACAAGCTGAGATTAGGAGCACTCCCTTTAAGAGTGTGCTCCTAATCTCAGCTCGTTACTTGTATGAAAGACACCTGGGAGCCAGAAATCTTTCTGATTGAGAGGGGTTCAAATACTTATTTCCCTCATTAAAATGCAAATCAATTTATAACATTTTTCACATGCGTTTTTCTGGATGTTTTTGTTGTTATTCTGTCTCTCACTGTTCAAATACACCTACCATTAAAATTGTAGGCTGATCATTTCTTTGTCAGTGGGCAAACGTACAAAATCAGAAGGGGATCAAATACTTTTTTCCCTCACTGTATCTATTCAACCTCATGAGCACGTGTTTGTTACAAAACATTATTTCCAGAAAGTGATTGCTTAACCTCCATGAATTTAATCAGCTATACAAATTATGTCACCATATTTTCAGGGCCGAAAAAAAGATGGACTGCTGTACACAAGCACTTCCCCCCCATGGCACTTTGTGTGCTTTCAGAGTTCTGTGATTGATAACCCAATAAGAGGTACTTACACTGATGCTTACTTCTGAAATGGACCCTGTGAAACTAGGACCAAGACTATGATCTTACTATATCATCGCTATTTGGATCTCCAGGTTGTTGATAATTGAATATTATTTCTAGCAATATTATGAGTCCCCTTTTTACAGCTATCTCAGTACCTTTTGACCTGACAAAGATCCATGTTGGATTGAAACATTGTCAATATAGGTGGTAAATTGGAAGCATTTTCAGTGTGCAGGCCTCTGTTATTTTAAAGTTGACTTCTTTAGCCCAGCACCTACGTTTTTAAGGATGTGCATATGACCACAAACAATGCTATCCCAGTATAATATTTGTTTATGTCTGATTGGTATCACATAAAAATTATTCAATAAACATATGTTCCGTTAATGAGAATATTCTTGTTTATAAAAGCCTGTTGAATTGGTTCCATTTCATTGAGCCTTAAGGTGCAAGAACGGCAGTGTGAAATAACTTTGTCCTACGGTTAAGAAGCAGACAGTCAGGCGCTGAGAGAGCTTGGTAGTGGCACCACCTTCAGCTACAAGGTCAGTTAATTGGCAGCTGTCACTCCTGCCTGTGAGGAGGAGAGCCAAGTGAACTGCACAGCGGGACTGTGAACTGAAGTAAAGTGTGCCAGGAGGGGGAACCGAGAACATTTCTTGTTTTTCCAAAACTCTTTCTCCAAAAGCAAGCTAGAGTGGCCTCCTGCTGTCTTCTCATGAAAAGATTATTTTTCTACCATCTAAATGCTTTTTCCTTTTTTTCCTTCAAAGAGCGCTGCACAAACCTGATGGTTTCAGCTCATCACAAGTAGTGCATGTTAAGTATTGGGATAAAAGTGTTGTGTAATGGACCACCCTTTGTCATACATCTGCAGGTATTACAATACATCTTACCAGGTCTCACTCCCTCAGGGTTTAAAAGACTGCATTAGTTGACAGAAAAAAATATATAATTGTGGTTTATCTTACTTCTTTCCAGTTGTGCAAGGCTACCCAGATTAAGCTGACAAATAAAAAAAATGTATTTCTTGTGGTGTCTTTAACTTCCAGTTTGATGACCCTCTGAGCACACATCTAGCTATCCCCCCTCATCTCTGCCTCTCAGTGAGCCTAGGGGATCCCAAAGGAGTTTGTTTTGTCACTGAATTTTGAAGCACAGAGAGTGCTGCATGCATGCGGAGTTAAAAGAAATTTCCTTCAACAACCAATCAGCCAGTTACAGTAGGCACACACACAAAGAAACTTGTAGAAAACTATACCCGTCACCTTTTATTCCTTAAAAAGCTATCCCAACAGCTCTGATAACCACCAACTTTGTGATGTGTCACGGCAACAATGTAACAGGCTTCACATGGCTAACCACCACTATTCACTCTAAAAACTAAGCTACTAATCCCATCAAAAGAAGAGGATGACAAAGGGAATGGGGAAAGGCACAAGGATATACTAGTCTTATGGCTGACCAAATCATTAGGACTGAGAAGTCTGATGCAAGCATTTGTCAGAACGAAACAAAATACCTTGTGATCTGTAAAACGAAAGTAAACAGATCCTATTCCAGGGGATTTCAATGGAGAGTGGATTTGTTTACATTCACCTTCAGCAAGGGATTTACTGCTGGTCAAACTACACTCTGACCGGAGGGAGACATAGATTCTGGCCAGAGGATTTCTGACACCCTGGACTTGGTCAGAAAGATAAACAGTGCATCCTGCGGCCGACAAGTTCACCGGATCTGGCAAGTGTGATTGATGCGGTAGATGGCACAGATATGTCCACGTAAATCAGACATATCCGATGACCCACACACTGACACGAGGGCTGCATCACTGAGGATGCTCTGTATTTGCAGGAGATGACTGATGCATGGAGACAGCACTTCCCATTGCAGCCTTGTTGACACCTAGTTAGTATTGAATGTGGTCTGAATGGAGAGAGGAGACAACAGTGCAATTAGTATGTAATTATGTAGCTGCTTACACCTGTCTGAATAATTGTTTTGTTTATTGAACACCCAATGCTTTGTTTCTGGCTCAAGCAAAGAGTACATGTGCCTGAAATATCGCCACACAATCCTTTTGTTCTGTTTTATTATGTTATACAGTGCATTCGGCAGTGGTGGAAAAATTACCCAATTGTCCTACTTGAGTAAAAGTATAGATACCTTAATAGAAAATGACTCAAGTAAAAGTGAAAGTCATCCAATAAAATACTACTTGAGTAAAAGTATTTGATTTTAAATATACTTAAGTACCAAAAGTAAATGTAAAAGTATGAATCATTTCAAATTCTTTATATTAAGCAAGCCAGACGGCACCATTTTCATGCTTTTCTAATTTACGGATAGCAAGGGGCATACTCCAAAACTCAGACATAATTACAAACAAAGCATTTGTGTTTAGTGAGTCTATCAGGGATGTTCTCTTGATAAGTGCGTGAATTGGACCATCTTCCTGTCCTGCAAAGCATTCAAAATGTACATTTTTTTTTATTTTACCTTTATTTTACTAGGCAAGTCAGTTAAGAACAAATTCTTATTTTCAATGACGGCCTAGGAACAGTGGGTTAACTGCCTGTTCGGGGGCAGAACAACAGATTTGTACCTTGTCAGCTCAGGGAATTGAACTTGCAACCTTTGGTTACTAGTCCAACGCTCTAACCACTAGGCTACCCTGCCGCCCCAACTCGTACTTTTGGGTGTCAGGGAAAATGTATGGAGTAAAAAATACATTATTTTCTTTAGGAATGTAGTGAAGTAAAAGTAAAAGTTGTTAAAAATATAAATAGTGAAAGTAAAGTACAGATACCCCAAAAAACGACTTAAGTAGTACTTCAAAGTATTTTTACTTAAGTACTTTACACCTCTGGAATTCAGAAAGTATTCAGACCCCTTGACTTTTTCCACATTGTTATGTTACAGCCTTCTAAAATGTAAAAAAAAAAACTCATTCATCTACACACAATACCCCATAATGACAAAGCAAAAACAGGTTTTTAGAAATGTTTGCAAATTCATAAAAAAAAGAAAAAGGTATTCAGACCCTTTACTCAGCACTTTGTTGAAGCACCTTTGGCAGCGATTACAGCCTCAAGTCTTCTTGGGTGTGACACTACAAGCTTGACACACCTGTATTTGGAGAGTTTCTCGCATTCTTCTCTGTAGATCCTCTTAAGCTCTGCCAGGTTGAGACAGCTTTTTTCAGGTCTCTCCAGAGATGTTCGATCGGGTTCAAGTCCGGGATCTGGCTGGGCCACTCAAGGACATTCAAAGACTTGTCCTGAAGCCACTCCTGTGTTGTCTTGGCTGTGTGCTTAGAGTTATTGTCCTGTTGGCATACCTGGCACACCTAGACACAATCCTGTCTCGGAGCTCTATGGACAATTCCTTATGTGTAGATTGATGAGAGAAAATAATTAGGTAATTATTTTTAGAATAAGGCTGTAACGTAACAAAATGTGGAAAAAGTCAAGAGGTCTGAATACTTCCTTACGAATGCACTGAATGTAACAGTACAATAAAACTTCTGAAAAACACATCTTTATCATGTACAGTAGAAAGTAAAGACTTATTTAATTCTAATGTTATCGAACACTGTCTAATTAAAGCTTCTCAATCAGTGCGCCATGATCGCTAATTGTGTGTTATTTATTTATCTAAGCAAACACAATGCAGCGTTCAGCAGTTAACGCACCCCAGTGTACAATTAATGGAACAATTTGCATTTTAATGGCCAATTGAAATGTTGTACTTGGTTAAGCAGAGAACTAAGGAAAATAGCAATTACCCACACGACCTCTGGTTCAAACACAACGCAACAAAGGATATACCTTAATTCAATTGTAGTAGATCTGATCGGAATGATTGACAGTTTTATTACCACCCAATCGACTTCCAAACCATTTTTTATGTTTGAAATAGGTGTATTTTTCATTACTGTCAAAACACTAGAGTATTAAAGTCTGAAAAGTAGAGTGAGATTCAATTTGGAAGCGATTCAATTTACGCAACATAAGCCATACGTGACTGTTAATCTTCACAGTAGGCTTTGTTGAAATGTTTGTTTTTGAATAATAAGCTGGTACTTAGAAGTACAGTACTTCTTATCGTCTACAAATTAAGACCAAGTGGCAGAATGTCTACATTTTGTTTAATGTCTGAATTGTACATTTCAGCTATACAGTAGCATCCACAAACATTATTATTGTCATACCATTGACCATGCAGTCGCTTGACATGCAATATTTATGCAGTTTGAGTCAGTACGGATACAGGCCAGGGAAACGACCTCATCATCCAATAAGAGAAACCGATCATTTTACATAATTGTTTTGCCTCCAAGTCTCTCTTTTTCATTGGATTTTTGTGCCCTTTGGGACAGCATTGCCTAAGCATTGTGCCCACATTCACGAACTGCACTAGCCTAGCCTATTCTTTGACCCAAATACTATTAGACAACATTTGCAGTGAGCATAGAGGAAAGTCAAAAGTGTATACCGAGAGCTGACATAGCAAGCCAATGAAGGAGCAAGTGTGTGCTGCTGCCAGAGTAGTCTCACATTAGTCAAAAATACAAATGTTCTCTGGGTGGTATTCTGAGTTTAGTTCCATGCACTTTACTTGAATTATTCTCCCATTGGCATTAATGAATGAGTTACAAAAATATCTGAGTTTCAGGTGCTCCAAATGTACGGTTGAGTTTCAACTCCAAATGTAGTCCTCTTAGAAGGCAATGGTCATATCATAAGGGACGTCAGATTACCAGCTCAGAGAAATGTAACACAAGCTTGCATTATAATCAGAAATTACAGCGTTGACTACTCCATTGAAACGTGACTAGAACTCGTTCAAATTAAACCTATAAACTTGTCCAAGAACAATCAAACATCATTTTAAATGTATCCTTAGGAACACTTTTACGTATATTTACTATAATAAATCAACCGGAATATAAACTGAGCTTTAAAGACGGAAAAAAACACAGTGCGCGCTTGCCGAGAGCGCGCGTCCAGTCCTATAGACTTCCAAAGGGACACTTCCTTATTTCCTCTAATTCATCTGAACAGAATCAAAACACTTTCTCGAGACTGTTGACATCCAGAGGAAGCGAACGTTTATTCAAGTGCAGTCGCAAAAACCATCAAGCGCTATGATGAAACTGGTTCTGATGAGGACCGCCACAGGAAAGGAAGACCCAGAGTTACATTTGCTGGTTCACAGAGTTCAAGTAACAGACACATCTCAACATCAACTGTTCAGAGGAGACTGAGGCCTTCATGGTCAAATTGCTGCAAAGAAACCGCTCTTATAGGACACCAATAATAAGAAGAGACTTCCTTGGGCCAAGAAACACAAGCAATGGACAATTTACAGTTGGAAATCTGTCCTTTGGTCTGATGAGTCCAAGTTAGAGATTTTTGGATCCAACCGCCGTGTCTTTTTGAGACGCAGAGTAGGTGAACGTATTATCTCCGCATTTACGGTTCTCACCGTGAAGAATGGAGGAGGAGGTGTGATGGTGTGGGGGTGCTTTGCTGGTGAGACTGTCAGTGATTTATTTAGAATTCTAAGCACACTTAACCAGTATGGCTACAGTACCACAACATTCTGCAGCGATTTGCCATGCCATCTGGTTTGCACTTAGTGGGACTATCAAGTGTTTTTCAACGGGACAATGACCCAACACACCTACAGGCTGTGTAAGGGCTATTTGACCAAGAAGCAGAATGATGGCGTGCTTTATCAGATGACCTGGCCTCCACAATTTATGATTATCTTAACTTTTTTCTTCACCTCAAACAGCAAGTAAAATAAGTCAGTTTTTACATCCATTAAGAATCACAATAGTTCCTCCACAAAACCTATTTGAGAAATCTTTTCAGCTCTCTCCTTTCAATAACCGCTCAGCATGAAAGGAGAAAAATTGTCATGCTCTGATCTGGTGGAAACATCATAAAATAGGCCTACCTGATTTCTTCTTATCCCTTGCGCAAATTGTCTACAGCTCGCTGGCATGGGAAACTCTAAGTGCTGTTAGCAATTAATCTTGCCATTTTTAATCTTGCCAAGGATGGCATTTATAACCCCCCACCCTAGCCTGGAATAGACCAATCAGAAGTTCTTGCAGTACAACTTGGCCAATGGCCAAATAACAAGTATCCCACTCTAGACTCAATGTACAGACCAATGAAAACGTGGCCCACGTAGCACACATCGCTCTGAGTTCAGGAGTGACATTCCACAGATTCTGAACAGATGTTGAACTGAAACCCAACTCGCTATTGATTAGTACTCTAGTTTTTATTCCTCTCAAACTCTTAAACTCTGCATTGCGTATTTATCTTCAACATATTCTTACAGTGCCCAGAATATCTAATACAATGTTCTAAGTTTGCTAGCGCGATTTGGCTGGACCAAGTTAATAGTTGATAGAATGCTTCAAGTTCCTTGCAGACAGGCCATGCATAGCCAAGGTGATTTACAGGATATTTATTTTTATCAGGATGTTTTCTACCTGCAGGCTGCAACGTTTACATTTTTTTGGTGTATGTAGGCTATTTTACATATTGGCAATTGCAATAGAAGTTACTTTTAGATTTGTATCATTTTAATTTAAAAATAATTTTGAAATTGATTTTGAGATATAAGGACTTTATTATAAATTAAATTAAACTGTTCCACGAAAATGTGCCAAATGGAAAAGGTTGCCGACTGCTGGTGTATCCTATTACCGGCGACTAGGAGCATAATGGCAGAATCTGTGAAGACCACCAGCAGCGGACAGCTGAAGGAGGAGGTTCGGGAACAGGTTTTTTTCTTCTGGTTACGGCTATATTGATCTCTTCCTCCCTCTTTAGTAATGTGTGTGTCTTAAATTTTTATATCAGTCCTTAAAGCATCAGACAAGCTCAGTAACTTATATATAATAGATTTTATTCAAAATATAGGGTGTGTCTATATATCGATTGGCGAAAGAACAGACGACTCTCGGTTGACCAATATTGTTTTTTGTCAGGGACAGCCCTAAAGTACGGTGTCCAGTAGAGCTTGGTGTTTGAAAGCAGCTTGGAATCGAAGAAAGCACCGGAACCACGGCGAAATCAGTGGGATAAAACTGAGCTTTGGATGTCATTGATGACATACTTCTGGTAAAGTGTTACTCAAATTGGCACACTGCTTCAAAGTTAGCTGTAGCTGCTTAATGATATTGACGCTGCCTTGGTGCTCCGGTATCAGACATAACATCACTTTTCATATGCACCCTGTGTAAGAAACACAACACGATAATTGATTGGACATGTTTTCTCTTGATGCATTGACCTATTTTAGATTATTTTGCAAAACGTTACTAAAAACATGTTCAAATTTTCCTTCAATCCATTCCTTTTGTCTTTCAACTCACTTTTATCCCAGCAGAATGTGTCAGCATGGTGTGAAATATCAGTGGGAAGCAGTGGACAGGTCAGTCAGTCTCCCACCTCTACTTGATTAGTATGGATCCGCCCCTTTTTTTAAATTTTCGCCTAAAATGAAATACTCAAAACTAACTGGCTGTAACTCAGGCCCTGAAGCAAGGATAGGCATATTCTTGGTACCATTTGAAAGGAAACACTTTGAAGTTTGTGGAAATGTGAAAGGAATGTAGGATAATATAACACATTAGATCTGGTAAAAGGTAATACAAAGAAAAAACCAACCGTTCTTTTGTATTTTTTTTTGTACCATCATATTTGAAATGCAAGAGAAAGGCCATAATGTATTATTACATCCCAGCAGCAATTTATATTTTGGCCACTAGATGGAAGCAGTGTATGTGCAAAGTTTTAGACTGATTAAATGAACCATTGCATTTCTGTTCAAAATTGTGTATCAAGACTGCCAAAATATGCCTAATTTGTTTATTAATAACTTTTCATGTTCAAAACTGTGCACTCTCCTCAAACAATAGCATGGTATTCTTTCACTGTAATAGCTACTGTAAATTGGACAATATCAGATATGTCTATGTCCTGGGAAATGTTCTTGTTACATACAACCTCATGCTAATCGCATTAGCCTACGTTAGCTCAACCGTCCCGTGGAAGGGACACCGATCCCGTATAAGTTTTAACTAACTCAATGTAATTAATGTATCAACTGAACCACAGAGGAGACGGAAGCAGATAGACAAAGTGAAAGAAAAATTAGGATAAAACCTTCTGACAAGCTGTTTATAAGTTGTCAGTTTGTGTTTGGATCAAGAGTTGCTTAGGAAAGGGAAGCGCCCAATAATTTGAACTGAAAACTGTCATGCTGGCCTGCTCTCCGATCAAGGCTTGCTTCATCTTAACCCTTGTCTTAGTAACACTTTCTGACTCCAAACAACTTTAGGAATTGTCTGTGACGTCAAGTACACATATCTCAATGTTTGGTCAAATGTGATACTGATTGTAAACTGAACAAAAATATAAACGCAACATGTAAAGTGTTGGTCCCATGTTTTATGAGCGGAAATAAAAGATCCCACATATGTTCCAAAAGCACAAAAAGGTTATTTCTTTCAAATGTTGTGCACAAATTTGTTTACATCCCTGTTAGTGAGTATTTCTCCTTTTCCAAGATAATCCATCCACCTGAGAGGTGTGGCATATCAAGAAGCTTATTAAACAGCATGATCATTACACAGGTGCACCTTGTGCTGGGGACAATTAAAGCCCCCTCTAAAATGTGCGGTTTTGTCACACAACACAATAAATTCTCATGTTTTGATGGAGAGTGCAATTGGCATGCTGACTGCAGGAATGTCCACCAGAACTGTTTCCAGAGAATTCAATGTTAATTTCTCTACCATAAGCCGCCTCCAGCCAATTCTGATTGTCTTGGCCTGGCTCCCTCAGTGGGTGGGCATGGCTCCCAAGTGGGTGGACCTATGCCCTCACAGGCCCACCCATGGCTGCTCCCCTGCCCAGTCATGTGAAATCGGTAGATAAAAAATTAAAAATAAATATTTAACCTTTATTTAACCAGGTAGGCCAGTTGAGAACAAGTTCTCATTTACAACTGTGACCTGGCCAAGATGAAGCAAAGCAGTGCGACACAAACAACAACACAGAGTTACACATGGAATAAACAAACATACAGTCAATAACACAATAGAAAAGTCTATATACAGTGTGTGCAAATGAGGTAAGATAAGGGAGGTAAGGTAATAAATTGCCCACAGTGTCAAATTAATTACAATTTAGAAATTGAGCTTTGGATGACACTGGAGTGATAGATGTGCAGAAGATGAATGTGCAAGTAGAGATACTGGGGTGCAAAGTAACAGTATGGGGATGAGGAAATTGGATGGGGTATTTACAGATGGGCTATGTACAGGTGCAGTGATCTGTGAACTGCTCTGACAACTGGTGCTTAAAGTTAGAGAGGGAGATTTGAGTCTACAGCTTCAGTGATTTTTGCAATTCGTTCCAGTCATTGGCAGCAGAGAAGTGGAAGGAATCCTCCCAAAGGATGAATTGGCTTTGGGGGTGACCAGTGAAATATACCTGCTGGAGTGCGTACTACGGGTGGGTGCTGCTATGGTGACCAGTGAGCTAAGATAATGTTTTTATCAAGGATCTCTCTGTACTTGTCTGGTATGGTCCTTCCATCTAAAACTATTTCCTCCAGACGTGACGCTTGGCATTCAGGCCAAAGAGTTCAATTTTGGCTTCATCAGACCAGAGAATCTTGTTTCTCGTGGTCTGAGAGTCTTTAGGTGCCTTTTGGCAAACTGTCATGTGCCTTTTACTGAGGAGTTGCTTCAGTCTGGCCATTCTACCATATAGGCTTGATTGGTGGATTACTGCAGAGATGGTTGTCCTTCTGGAAGGTTCTCCCATCACAACAGAAGAACTCTAGAGCTCTGTCACCTCCCTATGATATGGCTTATATCCAATAATATGGCTTGAGATCTTCATATGAGGCCTTCATTCCTGGAATAAATAAGTGTACCAATACATTATCAGGGTTTCAAATGTGGGGCAAGACACATCATGGGAGTTGACCATTGGTCTGATAACCAACCATTTCTGTTCCTGGGACAGAGCAACAATGCGTCACAAGCCAAAAATGAGAAAATAACAATTGTTTAACAGGGTTTTCATCCTCCCCATGTGACTTGATTAGCCCATAGCCCATATTAAACCTTGTTACAACACATTAATCACGTCATACCATATAAGGTCCAGAGTTTTACCTGGTTAGGTTACCAGATCAGGAAAAACTACCCATCCCAGATTATTTGTTTGGACACACAACTCTGTGACCTGTGGTGCCACCTAGGCTCACCGGTAACAAGGGAAGTAGCATCCCCCCACAATTTGAGCCCTGCTTAGGAAGGTATGATGTAGTCTTTATTCAGTTCCCTTCCATTATTAAAGTGTAACCATAGACACCCAATCCCAAATCAGCCCCTAGCCTAGGGTTTCCCAAACTCGGTCCTCGGGACCCCAAGGGGTGCACGTTTTGTTTTTTGCCCTAGCACTACACAGCTGATTCAAAAATTAAAAAAACATCAAGCTTTGATTAGTTTCATTTCAATCAGCTGTAGTGTTACAGCAAAAACCAAAACATGCACCCCTTGGGGTCCCGAGGCCCAAGTTTGGGAAACGCTGCCCTAGCCACTACCCCGTAAAATGGTTCCACCTTGCTTTCACCCATCCAACCCTCTCAGGTCTCCACAAGTTCATTAGGGATAAGGACTAGGGGTCGACTTGGTATAGTGGTGAATAACTCAAAGGGCAAACAGAGCATCAGCTCCACTACATAGAAGACCTTAGCCACTGTTATCACTCTGCTCCAACAGATTAGCCAAGCAGGGGTTTATTCTGCCCACAGGAGAAAAGATGGCAAAGTGCTCTGCAGTGGGTATCTCTCAGCGTGCTAGACAGAGCTATTTATTTTGCTTAGGGTAAAAACCCTAATGTAAAGTCATGACTCTTGTTTCTTTCTTTCTTTCTCTTTTTCTACCCAGCGCCACAGCCAGCCATGGCCTGAAGCAATAGAATTCTGTCCAAGCCATTCTTGTTTTTGTGTATGTAGGAAAAATAGTTAGATCTCTGATATCGGGGGTTTTAACCGCCAAGTCAGCTGAATTATTTGTGCACCCTTTTAAATGAAGGCTGGTTCATTCCTCGTGACACGCCATTTGTTTTGTTCTTGTGGGCTTGTACAAATGCTGATGCTCCACTTCTAGACCTGCACCCGGCTGCATTGTTATGTTTAACAAGCCCTTTTGCATTGGCGGCGTTGTCAAGTTAATTGCAGGTGTAATTAATCTTCAAATTAGGTCATTAATATCGTTAGGCGGATATGAAGATGGACCCGCCCTGTTGGTGGTCATTAATGTTTTATTATTATGACGCACGGGATGACTTATATTTTGACATGATTAATGTGATGATATGAGTCGATCTATCATGTGTAGTCCTTACATTACACGTTTTGACCACTGTCCGAATCTATTCATATCTCACCTAAAGAACATGGCATGATATCAAGACGAATATCCTTTGATATTGCCATAAGCCCATACGTCCCACTGAAAACATGGCACATTGTGTAATATAGTTTGATAGCCCGTTCTTTGTGTCTGACTGAGCACATCTCCTCAAGACAGGCACCCACAGACTGAGGAGGGTATTCAGGCCATGTCCTCCTCACATTGTAGCGCTGTCGTGGAGAGCTGCTATCGAGGCACTCTGTGAACATTCCCCCTAGTCTGTTTTGGAACTATCCAGGGTAGCTAGTGTTGATATGCATGCTGAAGAGCATTTGTTCTACTAGCCTACATTTTGTCATAAAAAATCTACTTTACTCCAATACCATGCTTGGGGCAAAATGTTGTTATTTTACTGTGTTGCTTTATGTTGGTGTTCGAAACATTATTTTTTTATGACTGAGTGGAATGCAAATGATAACATCTCGAGGTTACAGAACAATAATGTAGTATACTTATTGTTCATGTCTAGTTTTAGAAAATACTGTATATATTTCCCAGAGCCATTGCCAACAATCAAATTGTACTTTTACTAGTGACACGTAGTTCTTACATATGGCAATAATGTTGGAAATCCTACCCAGCTGAGCTCCCAGAATAAAAACACATGATACAATAAAAACAGCAAGGAAGAAATATGCACAAAAAAACAATCAATTAAAACATGATATAAACTCACTCAGTTTAGCTCAATGCTGATTGGACACACACACACACAGCAAAAAAAGAAACGTCCCTTTTTCAGGACCCTGTCTTTCAAAGATAATTCGTAAAAATCCAAATAACTTCACAGATCTTCATTGTAAAATGTTTTAAACACTATTTCCCATGCTTGTTCAATGAACCATAAACAGTTAATGAACATGCACCTGTGGAACGGTCGTTAAGACACTAAACAGCTTACAGACGGTAGGCAATTAATGTCACAGTTATGAAAACTTAGGACACTAAAGAGGCCTTTCTACTAGCTCTGAAAAACACAAAAAGAAAGATGCCCAGGGTCCCTGCTCATCTGCGTGAACGTGCCTTAGGTGTGCTGCGAGGAGGCATGAGGACTGCAGATGGACAGCTGATCATCCTTGCAGTGGCAGACCACGTGTAACGACACCTGCACAGGATCGGTACATCCGAACATCACACCTGCGGGACAGGTACAGGAGAGCAACAACAACTGCCCGAGTTACACCAGGAACGCACAATCCCTCCATCAGTGCTCAGACTGTCCGCAATAGGCTGAGAGAGGCTGGACTGAGGGCTGTCATTGCAGGCAATTTCAAGTTACAGGGAAGACATCCTCCTCCCTCATGTGGTACCCTTCCTGCAGGCTCATCCTGACATGACCCTCCAGCATGACAATGCCACCAGCCATACTACTCATTCTGTGCGTGATTTCCTGCAAGACAGGAATGTCAGTGTTCTGCCATGGCCAGCGAAGAGCCCGGATCTCAATTCCATTGACCTGTTGGATCGGAGGGTGAGGGCTAGTGCCAAACCCCCAGAAATGTCCAGGAACTTGCAGGTGCCTTGGTGGAAGAGTGGGGTAACATCTCACAGCAAGAACTGGCAAATATGGTGCAGTCCATGAGGAGGAGATGCACTGCAGTACTTAATGCAGCTGGTGGTCACACCAGATACTGACTACTACTTTTGATTTTGACCCCCCCCCTTTTTTCAGAGACACATTATTACATTTCTGTTAGTCACTTAACTGTGGAACTTGTTCAGCTTATGTCTCCGTTGTTGAATCTTGTTATGTTGATACAAATATTTACACATGTTAATTTTGCTGAAAAGAAACGCAGTTGACAGTGAGAAGACGTTTAATTGCACTATAACGGTGACAAACGGTGCCCACAAACTGTTAGGGCCTACATAAAGTTGTCCTAACAGCAGAGTCCCAATAGCAGTCCCAACACCTTACCACTTCTACACCTGGCTTTCAGCGGAGCCTTGTCTGGCAGCGAAACAGTTCATTCAGCCTCATTTACTGCCTTTAAAAATACATAGCTGATATGGCAGACTTGATTAAACAAATGTGGTTTCTACAGGCAATTGAGATGTACAAACTATGGCATAAGGGGACGACAAGAGGATAAGAGGCAATCCGTAATTTCGATGAAGACATTAATGAGCGAGCGACAACGGACGTAGTAAATATAACTAATTGTTCAGCACTTTTGAAATGTACAGCGACAGAATTCAGAACATGGGTCATTCTTACAGTGTACTACTATCAGTAGCACTATCAAAGCTATACACAAAGTTTGTAAACAAGCACACACCAGCCACGAACAATGTGTTTACAATACCACGTCGGTGAAAATAGAGCAAATTATTAGGGTGACGCACATGGGCTACTAACAGCTTACTACTCAACACACTTCGTATTACTTTCTTAGCTACAGTAAACACATCTCTCTGGCATCCGACATAATTTATGAAGCGGCATAAGACATTTTTGGACTCACGTTGTTGTGATGTGCTTCAACAGGAAAGTGGTCCTTCATGGGAAAATGTTGTCATCAAAGAGAAAGATGCTGGATTTACAATTCCGAGCTGAATGACCTTTCAAAACATATTACTCCCAACTTCTCAGTTGCAATGCTTGAAGTTAGCCACTGTCACCGATTCCTTACAAACCACTCATTATTGAATTTGCGATCTCCAAATTGTTGTGTAATGTTTATGTCCAATGGCCGATGTGCACCGATACGTTTTCTCTACATTTTCTCTTCACATGACAAGGATTAAAAAGGATTTGCCAGTAGACTTGATTCATGATGATGACTGCTAGTTAAGAATGTGAAAGTAAGATGTTGACATGATCAGTCCAATCAAAGCTACTGTACATATAACGTGATTTGACATCCTTTCTGTGGCCAATGACCTTGAGCCTTCTTAAAAGGGCACTTCTAATGTAACTCTATGGCAGCACTCAAAGGGCTCACATTCTTGATGTCTACCCTTACTAAAGGCGGGTGACAGTGTCCCTGTGAGGATCGACGCTGGAGACAGGAAGCAGGTACAGGGAGAACATTTAATGAACATTGGACGCGAAACAGGACAGGAACACCGTCTGGACAGGGGACAAAATAACGACATCAATGCAGACACGGGGATGAAATTGAGGAAACAGACAGATAAAGGGGAGGCAATCAAATAGTGATGGAGTCCAGGTGGCTCCAATGAAGCGCAGGTGCGCGTAACGAAGGTGACAGGGACAGCAGGAGCAGGTGTGACAGTCCCCATGAGTGACAGAACACTGAGACAATCACGGTCCAATGCTGAGCCAACCACAGTGCAACAAATGTGCTCCGCTCCACCTGCCCAGAATTATGAATTAATTAAACCTGACTCAGTTACACCAGCTCTCTCAGGAGGAATGGGCCAAAATGCACACAACTTATTGTGGGAAGCTTGTGGAAGGCTACCTGAAACTTTTGACCCTAGTTAAAACCTCTTAGCGATTATTGGGGCGCTAGCGCCCCATTCCCGACACTACCCGGGGAAATGTAAGGCGCCAAAATCTTAATCCAAAAGTTGAATTATTAAACATTCATCAATATACAAGTGTTGCATAGTTATCAAAAGCTTAGAGTCTTGGCAATATCACAGCGTTGTCAGATTTCAAAAGGGCTTTACGGCGAAAGCACAACATTAGATTTTTTGAGGATTGCACCTCTCATATTTTTGCATTAGGATGAATCCATAACCAGCGCGGGTCTCACAAAACACATATAAGAGCTAAAATAAATCACTTACCTTTTGATGATCTTCTGCTGAGGGCAATCCGAAGTGTCCAAGCAAGACAATCCATGTTTCTTTTGTTAGAAAAAGTAATTGTTTATATCCATAAATATCCGTTTGGTTGGCGCGTTATGTTCAGAAAATCCACCGTCGAGTCGCCCGTTGTACAGTGACGAGAAAGCGTTCAAATTATACC
The DNA here is from genome assembly GCA_003317085.1 of Hucho hucho. NCBI lineage: Eukaryota > Metazoa > Chordata > Actinopteri > Salmoniformes > Salmonidae > Hucho > Hucho hucho. The sequence continues at coordinate 70,928 of QNTS01001907.1, forward strand.
TATCAACTTTCCCCAAACAAATCAAACATCATTTATAATGTATCCTTAGGTATACTTTTATGTATATTAACAATTATGTTTCACACAGATAGTATCCTAAACGATATAAAAGGAAAATAAAGAGGAACGTGCACACGGTCTCGTGCACCGAAAACTGAACTGGCTTCCTGGGTCCTCTTACCAATTCTTCTTCTATAAGGCTCCGTTCCATGATAAACACATGAAACACTGTCTAAAGACTGTTGACATCTAGTGGAAGCCATAGGTACTGCAATCTGGGAGCTATTTTACTGAAAATCCCATAGGCAGCCATTCAAAGTGAGGGAATGTCACAAAAAAAAAAAAATTCTGGACAGAAATTACTCGGGTTTTCGCCTGCTATATCAGTTCTGTTATACTCACAGACATTATGTTAAGTTTTAGAAACTTCAGAGTGTTTCATATCCAATAGTACTAATTATGTGCATATTCTAGTTTCTGGGCCTGAGTGGCAGGCATTTTACTTTGGGCACGCCAGACTCTCCAAAACCGACACCTCTAAACAGACAGTGCCTATTAGCTCCCTAATAGGTTAAACAATTTAAAGGCAATGCTACCAAATACTAATTGAGTGTATGTAATCTTCTGACCCACTGGGAATGTGATGAAAGAAATAAAAGCTGAAATAAATCATTTTCTCTACTTTTATTCTGACATTTCACATTCTTAAAATAAAGTGATGATCCTAACTGACCGAAGACAGGGAATTTTTATTAGGATTAAATGTCAGGAATTGTGAAAACTGAGTTTAAATGTATTTGGCGAAGGTGTATGTAAACTTCCGACTTCAACTGTATGTACAGTCTCTACAGCTATAGTGTTGCTGGACCTTATGCTTCCTGAAGTCAACACCTGTATTATGATTAAGAACCAGTTTGGATTGAGATGTTGTTACCTATTTTTTCAACCAGTGGCACTGTCTGTTTAAAAGTACAATAACTAGTTACAGCTAGAATTTACAGAGACCCTCTGGAATTGTATCATGCTTGAAAGACCTGCAAATTGTCAGTAAAAGCTTTCGAACTCCGCTAAAAGCTTCTAACATCCACTTCGATTGCAGGATGCTGGTATGAGCAGGTTCCCTTTGTTTTGTCTGGTGTTTGTTGTAAAGTATACTAGCCACCATTATTAGGTCCGATCAATTTAGTGTGGGAGTGCTTCATGCTCCCAATAATCCGGAGACATTTGGTCTGCTTTTGAGTGGTGTTATTGTGGATGGATCCATGAGAAAACGTGAGAGTTGGCCACGGGCCACCGTTGCAAATCTCTCCTTTACTCCCTCCCTCCCTCTCTCCTCTATATCTCTCTCTCGCTTTCTCTCACCATTCCTTTGTCTGTGGATTCGAGGTGATGGTTGACAATTTAATTGAAGAATGGCTAAGGGAAGAGAATGGGAATTAGATCTGTCAGCTCGGGTGCCTTGTTTTTCACTGACTGTGTCGCACACACTCCCAGACTACCTGCACATTGCTAGGCCTCTGATTGTCTGCCTATCAGATTGTCCTTTAGGGTCCCTCTTACATCCAACTGGGGCAATTGCTTCTGACAAGTTATCAGGCCCCAAATGACGCTTATAATGGTGGATTATCCATTGACATGGCCTCTGATGAATCAAGGAGAGCAGAATGACATTTTGTTTATTGAAAGATGATATCTTCCCTACAACAGAGGCGTGCCATGTTTCCAGCTTTGACTTTAGGAGGAGAAACAAGTCACCATTACATTGACTTAAGTTGTTAAGGACGACAATTCAGCATTTTGTCTGAGATAAAACATTTATCCTTGCTCCTGTTCTGTGGGCTTCTGGAAGTGCAAATGGTCTTCACATGATCACGCTATACATTGTAGAGTCAAGAACAGACTCATTGAACACATTAATAATTTAAAGTCAAACAATGTTGCTGCTATGTTGGACACAAAATATCTAATGTATTTGAATGAACTTAACCTTGAGACCAATACATCAACAACCTGCCAAAACGAGACGAGTACTTCTAGTCAGCAAATTGCACGTCTTTCACTTCAAACCACCAGCCATGGCAACAGTCCTGCTTTAGCACTACAAGCATTGACACTGTAATTGCATTACATTTCCCATACAGCCTTCATTGATATGCAGGTTTATAGGGGTTGTAATGCTATGTTGTTTGACGATCCACGGAGACGTGTACTGAAGAAGATGCCTTAGAGATTTACCAATGCAGATAGAATTTCCATTGTTTCCCAGGGAAATATTGAATATGACACAAGGCATGCTACTCTGGTTGCGATAGGACAGAGTTTGACATTTTACCTGCTTCTGTACCATCTAAGAAAATACCTTATGACAGCATGCCCCTCAACTGGAAAATCAACTCTGCAGGCATGTGGGCCCATTTTAAAAATGTTTTTATTTTTTTGTTTTTAAAGGCCTTGTTCCCTTGGGGGCTATGTTTTACCCATTTGGACTACTACCAACTGAGAGCTTAAATTACTTTTACAGGTTGAGTCCAAAACAAGGTGGGTTTTCTTTGGTCGTTTGTTCTAGTAGCAAAATGGAAGCATTTAAGATCCATTAGTCATTTGTACAGTAGGTCACCAAGTTCCTTCCTCTTGAAAACTTTTATCACAACGTCAACTTTCTCCAAATGGTTGCACGCATTCATAATGCATGACATTACACCCAAGTGTAAACTGTAAAGTAATTCCTTGCCAGAAGTAACTGTACAAGAAATTGACATTGTTAACAAGAAATTTGTGGAGTGGTTGAAAAACGAGTTTAAATGACTCCAACCTAAGTGTATTTAAACTTCCAATTGTACAACATTTTGAACAGAATATTGAATAATGCAATGGTTCATTGGATCAGGGTAAACTTTGCACATACACTGCTGCCATCTAGTGGCCAATATCTAAATTGCATCTGGGCTGGAATAATACATTATGGCCTTTCTCTTGCATTTCAAAGATGGTACAAAAAATAAAAATAAAAAATTAAATTGGTTCTTTGCATCCTCATCATCATCTTCTATTCTTTGCATCATCTTCCACCAGATCTAATTTGTTAAATTACATTCCTCATTTCCACAAATTTCAAAGTGTTTCCTTTCAAATGGTGCCAAGAAAATGCATATCGTTGCTTCTGGGCATGAGCTACAGGCAGTTAGATTTGGGCATGTCATTTTAGGTGAACATTGAAAAACATTTCCTTAAGAGGTTATTGCAATTTTAATGCAGTTTCAAAATTGTATTTTTTTTTGTAAGGGTGGTAGACCATTCTTGAAACAAAGGGGAAACTGGTGACTGAAAAACCCAGCAGTTGTGGATCAGGCCTTCATGGTCCAATTGCTGCAAAGAAACCACTACTAAAGGACACAAATAAGAAAAGACTTGCTTGGGCCAAGAAACACAGGCTGTCCTTTGCTCTGATGAGTCCAAATTTGAGGTCTTTGGTTCCAACCACCACTTTGTGAGACGCAGAGTAGGTGAACGGAGGATCTCTGCATGTGTGGTTAACACCATTAAGAATGGAGGAAGAAGTGTGATGGTGCTTTGCTGGTGACACTGTCAGTGATTTATTTAGAATTCAAGGCACACTTTACCAGTATGGCTACCACAGCATTCTGCAGCGATACACCATCCCATCTGGTTTTCAACAGGACAATGACCCAAAACACACCTTCAGGCTGTGTAAGGGCTATTTTACCAAGAAGGAGAGCATCAGATGACCTGGAGTCCACAATCACCCCACCTCAACCCAGTTGAGATTGTTTGGGATGAGTTGGACTGCAGAGTGAAGGAAAAGCATCCAACAAGTCCTCAACATATGCGGGAACTCCTTCAAGACTTTTGGAAAACCTTTCCAGGTGAAGCTGGATGAGAGAATGCCAAGAGTGTGCAAAGCTGTTATCAAGGCAAAGGGTGACTACTTTGAAGAATCTAAAATAGGTTTTGATTTGTTTAACAACTCTTTGGTTACTGCATGATTCCATATGTGATATTTCATAGTTTTGATATCTTCAATATTATGTTACAATGTAGAACATAAAAAAAAAAAAAAAAAACTTGAATGGGTAGGTGTACCAGCCAAACCTTTGACTGGTACTGTATGTCCCCCTGTTCTCCGACCATCTGGGAGATGTCTCGGTTGGCTGCTGCTTCCATTCTGTGAGGTAGCATTTAAACAGAAAACAATATCACCCAATTGGTAATACAACGGAGTGCTAGATAAAGGGGAAGTAATCAGGGAGTGAGGAAGTCCAGGTGTGCCTCGCGATGGGGCGCAGGTGTGCATAATGATGGTTGCCAGGTGTGCGTAATGATGGGTTGCCAGGACCGGTGGTTTTTAGCCTGGTGACGTCGATCACCGGAGGGGGAGTAGACGTGACAAGTAGTCTAGTCAAGCATGCATCAACGCAATATTGGCAGACAACATTTTGTTACAGACCAATTGAACAAAAGTAAACATTGAATTTGTTGGTTTAAAATGTTCCTCTCCTGGACAGGGTTGACCTATTTTAAGAAATGTAATTGTTTGGTGGATATAAAGTCTAAGATCTTTGATAGTCTGATGAAGAATTAGTTCCAGGATAAAGCCAGGTAGGATCAAAGTGTTGGTCAGTGTTTCCCAGGGGACCCTAGTCACATTTGAATAGATGTTGCATTTAGAAAAAAGATTTTAGAATAGTTTGCAAGTATGGCCCCGTCATCTATATAATTTTTAAAAGTAACCATGCGTACAAACCGGAAAACAGGAAAAAAACAAGGAGAGACAAAGAGATAGCTCTATGTTCTTTTCACTGGGCTTCTTCCAACAGTTACGTACCAACGTACAAAGAAGAGAGGCACACACCTGCAGCAGTAACACTCCGAATGCCTTTCTCTAGTGCAGTGGTTCCCAAACTAGGGGTCGCGACTATGAAAATAGGCTTGCGGGATTATTTCCATATCCCCAAAAATACAAAATACAAAAATATTCTATCGTCTTTGTATCACAATATCATTGTAATGTGGCTCCCCTTAATATGAATTAAATCTAAAAGTTTTCAAGCAGAGAGCGCCCTTAGATCAAGGGAAAAGGCCGCACTTGACCGTTGTACTTGAATCATTCCCACGGTGAATGGCTAGGCCCGCTACGCTATAAAACCACACACTATTGCAGTGACTTTGATATTAATGGCTGCAATTGATATGGTGAAAACAATGTGTGGGGAAGCAGAGGCACAGAAACTCACGTCAATACCTCTGTCAGATAACACTGTTAAACAAATAATTAATGCTATTGCTAGCAATCAAGAGGAAACTCTGGCTGAACGACTCAAAAACATCCCAGATTATGCTATCCAAATGCATGTTAGCTGTGAGGCCTGAGAAGCCCATGCATTGGCTTTTGTTCGCTATACATGTCGGGGGATGCTATTCACAAGGACATAAGGACATACTGCGTGGCTATATTGACGAAAAACAGATACCAAGAGATCGAATGGTGGGCTTTTGCATAGATGGGACTCTATCTATGGCGGGACGGCCTCTGCACTCTAGTTATGAATGTGTCACCCTATGTCACATGGACGCATTGTACAATACACAGAGAGCAAATGGCGGCAAAAGAACTGAGCACAGAACTTGGAGATACACTGCAGAATGTTACCTGTAAACTACGTCAAACCACATCCACTGCACGCATGCCTGTTTGCGAAACTATGTGAAGATATGGGATCATACAGCGCATGAAAATGTATTTCATATCGAGGCGTGGTGGTTATCGAGAGGGAGTGTTGGAAAGATTTTTTGCATTGAGAGAGGAACTGTTGTCATTCACAATGGAGGTAAAAAAAAACACAGTTGGTTGACTTTTGGTGTGATAAGAAAATGTATCTCCATGCCTATGTAACAGGTATATTTGGGGAACTGAACGAACTGAACGCAAGCATGCAGGGGAAATACAAAAACATTCTACAGATGAGTGAATGAATCAGTGGATTCAGAGGGAAGAATTATTATTGGAGAGAGAGTCTTTCAAAAGCGAACCAAGCCCCCTTCACTTGGCTGTGCATGTTTCTAACAGAAAAAAACATCAGTAAGTGTCCCACACGCTTGGAAGAGCACTTTTGGACCTACTTCCCAATCTGTTTGACTGTGATTCAGGCTCCGTTGACATGCCGCTAAAAGAAATCGAACAGTTGATTGAGCTGTTGTGACCGAATTCATTTCTGGGTCACTATGGAGGAGTTTTGGTTTGTGACTCAAAGGGAACAACCTGCCGTCTCCTTCTGAGCATTAATTCAAAACAACTTTTTTGATTGGTCATCCAACTTCGGGAACTCTGCCCTCTTTTAAGAGCTCCGACCTGAAGAACACTGACGTCATGATTTGACCTCGTATTTTTCAGAGTTCCCAGTTGTCTTGATAGCACCATAAAACTCAATGTACCCTTCACCAGCTCATATCTGTGTGAAGCTGGTTTCATTGCTGTAACGAGTGCTCTGAGAGTCAGGAAGCAAGTTCAGGGAGTGCGTGTTTTAATAAATAAACACAAAAAGAAACACAAACAATGCATAGCCATGACATTGGAACAGAAACAATGACGCCTGGGGATGAAAAAAAAAAGGAGTGACATATATAGGGAAAGTAATCATGGAAGTGATGGAGTCCAGTTGAGTCTGTTGACACGCAGATGCGCGTAATGATGGTGACATGTGTGCGCCATAACAAGCAGCCTGCTGACCTAGAGGCCGGAGAGGGAGCACACATGACAATTGCTCTAGTCTGCATTAAAACCAAATATCGATCCAGGTTGGATGTGACAGCAGGGATAAGGAGTGCGTTGTTGACCACTTCTCCTGACTTTGAGAAGCTCTAACGCGACATGCATCAAACACACCCATCTCATTAGTGGTGGTGAGATAAGATACATTATGTCAGACTAATTTTCAATTGACTGTCATAGCTCCACATTTAAAAGTATGTGATGGTGAGTTGAGAAGACAATCAGAAATATTGTTAGAATGTTTTTTTATTGACAGCCATAGATCCAAATAAAAAAGTTAACATTGGCTGTTAATGACAATTCTTTTCATATGGTTGTGGTAGCAATCATTTTCGGATATCAAAATGGGTTTGTGGGCCAAGAAAGTTTGGGAACCCCTGCCCTAGAGCTAGCACTAATGTATATTAATACAACACCATGGAGGACTACAATAATAATGGAGTAGATGGCTCAGAAATAAGAAGTCATTATTTTTTAACGCATCTGAATTATTATACTCAGGTAGACCAAGGAACCTTTTGACAGAATGGCATTACAGCATTTTTTATTCCACACGTGTAAAAATTGCTACTGCAACATGTTAACACCACCTTTTCAAATGTGAGGAGAATATCACTAATTCACCTCCACATGTGATCTTTCAATACCACATGTGAAAGTGAGATTTTTACATGTGGAGTTTTCTTACATGTGAAACTGCAAATGTGATTTTCACCAGTGGAGGCTGCTGAGGGAGGATGGCTCATAATAATGGACAGAATGGAGTAAATGGAATGATATTGAACACGTTTTGATTTCATGTATTTGACATTCCAGCCATTACACTCCACGCCAGCCATTATTATGTGTTGTTCTCCCCTCAGAAGCCTCCACTGATTTTCACATGTTAATGTTTTTCAAATGTGAACTCGCAATTCCACATGTGAAAGTGAGATTTACACATGTCGAGTTTTCTTACATGAAACTGTAAATGTGATTTTCACATGTGATTGTTTTTCACGTGAACTAGCAATTCACATGTGAGTTGAAAACATGTTATGCTTCTCACATGGGAAAAGGTGGTGTTAACATGTGAACTCTAAATGTAATACATGTGAAAATATGGTTTCACGTGAAATTTAAGCTCAACGGAAACTGCAAATTTCTAATTTGTTGTTGTTGTAAGGGTAGATCTTGAAGGTTATTGTAGGGACACAAAGATGGGTATCTGGTATCTGTGTCCAGTTGATTTTCATCTAGGGATAACTAGTTTGAGTATCGGATGGGTATGAAATTATATATGGTATTTGGGGCCTCCATATACTGCTCTAGACTGATTTTTGTCACTGTCAACCCTGATGTCAGAAGCATCATTTCTTGTTGTTAGGGGAGAAAACCCTCCATGCACACTTTTCAGGGCTACCTCAGTCCAAACCGAATGATGAGAGCAAAATTATATATGGATTGTCAAAATTTCTTCCACACTTTACCTCCCTCCATTGGGGTAATCTCCAGAGCACACTTTTCAGCATGTGATAGAAATATGCCAACATTAGACGGCATCACTTTCAGTGGGACCTAATCTCTGCCTCTGAAAGCTGTTTATATAATTATACATTCTTTCTAGAAGCTGGGATGACAGAACTCTCTCTCTGTGTGTGTGTGTGTGTGTGCCAGAGCTGACTTAGCTGAAGCTGAAAAGTAAAATATTCGATATCAGCCAGCCATCCAGCGTGCAGCAAGGGACCAAAGTTAATGGTATTTTATGCCGTGGGTATGTTAGATGGCAATGAGGGAAAACCAAAGCAGCTACAGTTGAACATGATTTAATAATGTAATATAATAAATATTTAAGTAGAGTCTTTCTGTCACAATTTAAATTGGCGATGGCACCTTATTACCTAGAATCAAATGATGAAGCTATGGTTTGTATTGAGTAATGGACTTGATTAATCCCTGTGTAAATTTTCCTTTTGGAGAGTGAGAAAGAACCTGCAGTACTTTGTCAGTTATTTCAGAGGTGTATCAGATTAAAGATGCCCCCCTCATTTGACGCTGATGTACATAGGAACAGAACTGGCACCGAGTTCATATGACAAAGGAAGCCAACAAATCTGAACTAGAAGTCTGCGGAGGAATGATTAAGGTTCTGAGTAAAAAAATGCTCTTAAATGCAAATTACTATATTACACATTGCTTTCCTTACCCTGTAAGCAATCTATGAACAAGGTATGACAGCCATCCATGCTTTGGTTTTATTTCCCTTGCACTGTTTTTAATGCTAATGTTTTAGCATTTGTGGCACAAATCCCAACCAAGTTCTGGTACCCATATTAGCATTTTCCGCACATCATGTTCAAATCTATTATAAGTGACTTTGTTGAGCTTCACAATCATTTTTAGATACTCTAGGATGAATTGGACATGATGCGCGAAAAATGCTAATAATGGTACGAGGACTTGGATGGGATTTGTGCCACAAATGCTAAAACACAATCATTTGGAAACAGTACCAGGGAATCTAAATCAAAACATGGATTGCTGCCAAACCTTGTCCATAGACTGCTTAGAGTAAGTAAATAAATATGTATTTTTGAAAATAGGGTGAACTATCCCTTTAAGAGTAAAAAGGCAATGTCTTGTTTCAACAATATCATACAGGCAAAGTGGTTTGTTAAACACACCTTTTGATTGTTGTCTTTAAATATGACATTTTAAAGGTAAAAACAAATAAGAGGATTTCAAAAGTTGTGTTACAAATCTTAACCAGTCAAAGCAAATATTCACATGACTAATTAGCCAAAAGCGCACCTTCTGACTTTAGAATCAAAATAGTGGTTAGAACATTTCAATCAGGCAATTATACTGTTTGCCGTTGTAAAAATGTTTATTGCTATCAATGTTGTTAGGTTTTGTTGCTCTTTAAATACAATTCAACTGTATATTGCATTACGAATGCAGATGCTTGTGAACAAGGTCGCAAAGTTTCTTAGTCTTCAGCTGAGGCTTAAAAAGCACTGGTTTAGTAATTGAGCTAGCCTTGTATGTCAATTTATGTTGTAGCCTACTAGTCAGGATTCATAGGGGTCATACCAGGCTGATGTCTGGAGACAGCATTACGTTGCACATAACATAGAGATATCAGAGGGTATGAGAGGCAAGAGCCTTGAAATGCAGTAGCATCATATCAATTCACTGTAAAGCTGCACTACAGTTGGTGTTAATCTGAGTTAAAGGTGGCATGCCATTTTAACATTCATCTCATGTTAATGGAAATTCAAACATTAGTATGCACTTTAAAGGACATCTACCCATTAAAAGCCTAGCAACATATTGTCTAATTTCAATAATTAATTAAAGTGCCTAATGAAATCTGAGTAATTTACAGTCAACAAACCATGTAAAATTGCTAAACTACATCTTGCTATTGGAGCTAAATAAATTTGGAGAGTACATGTTTGTATCTGTGTATAATGGGATGAATATTTATCGAGATTATATGGAGCTGTGTTACACTCTGTGGGGCAGGTATGCAAATTTGATTTCATTATCACCAAAAGTATTTGTACACATCTTTGGACAGGAGGATATCAACATGCTAATGTGTGATGCCTGCTTGAAAATTAGATAAAAGTTGTATGCTCGACTTCCTATCCCTCCTTGATGTTGATTGATTCATGTCATTTCAGGATTTGTTTTGATAAAAATATGACATAGGACCAAGCTTTAGTAATTAAATATAAAGCTCTTTTATCGTTATCTTACATAACGTCTATCAAGTTAGGGAAGTACTTATCCATGTCAACTGTCCTTCAATACAACAGTGATAGTGTCAATTCATATTTTTGTTACCATTCCATACATTGGAGGAAATATTTTGTGAATGTCAATGCATCCCTGTGTTTCTCTTAATAACCTCTTAGGGCTAGGGGGCGGTGTTCGGAAGTACGGACGTGCCCAAAGTAAACTGCCTGATACTCAGGCCCAGAAGCATATAATTGGTAATATTGGATAGAAAACACTCTGAAGTATTTGAAACTGTTAAAATTATGTCTGTGAGTATGACATAACTGATATGGCAGGCGAAAACCAGAGAAAAATCCATCCGGAAAATGTGCTTTTTTTAGGTCACAGTCTTTCCATTGACTTGCTATTGACTTTAGAGGGAATTAGATCGGAGATTGCAGTTCCTATGGCTTCCACTAGATGTCAACAGTCTTTAGACATGGTCAGGCAGTTTTTTTTGAAAAACGAACAAGAAATAGTTCTTACAAGTGGCTGAGGAAAAGGACACTACATTTTTGCGCGCGTGAATGCGCGCTCTTAGATATTTTTCTTTCCTATTGAACATACTATTCTCCGTCTGAAATATTATAGTTTATTTAGATATGACACCCTGAGGATTAATTAGAAACATCGTTTGACTTGTTTGGACGAACTTTACCGGTACTTTTCGGATTTCTTTGTCTGCATGTTGAAGGACTGGATTACAGAACTCCATGGCGCCAACTAAACTGACTTTTTGGGATTTAAACAAAAACTTAATCGAACAAAACAACCATTCTTTGTGTTCCTGGGACCCTTGTGATTGCAAACAGAGGAAGATCTTCAAAGGTAAGTGATTTATTTTATCGCTATATTTGATTTTGTTACGCCCTGTGCTGGTTTGAATAATATTTTGTGGTGGGGTGCTGTCCTCAGATAATTGAATGTTCTGCTTTCACCGTAAAGCCTATTGTAAATTCGGCAACACGGATCGATTACCAAGATTCTAAGCTTTTGAATGGTGAACAACACTTGTATTTTCAGGAATGTTTAATATTACTATTTTTGCATTTCACCGGATGTTGTCGTAGGTGGACCGCTAGCGTGCCACTTATCCATAAGAAGTTTTAAAGCTGGAGCCGTAGCGGTGAAACTGCCATCTCTGGAATATTACAACAACAAAGACATTTCTTCAAACAACAAATCATTTATTTTCCCCTCTGACATCACTGCAGGTGCGATAGAACAGCAGAGTATGTACTCTGATTATTTTTTTTACTCAATGCTCATCTCCTCTGTTTCAAAAAGAAAACAAAAACAATAACAAATGCAGCTTGGGCAATCAGTGGCACTCTTTCACCTTTTCTGAATTCCAGCTTTAACCTCTTGGTTTCTGGAATTAGATGGGACTGGTCCTTGGTGTTTTCAATTCAATAAATATATTTTTCCACAAGCAATTATTACTGTATAGAACAGTGTAAAGTAAACAACACAATAACTAACCATATAGGCCTTTACCATTTTGTACATGTAGCAGAATAATATAGGACAGATACTCACACAACATGCACAAGTGTTTCTCTTGTGAGGTTAGCTGAAAGGTTGATTCGGCAACAGTATAGAGTTGAATGAATGCCTGATATGTTGACTTTAGCATAGCTCTCCACTAGATTTCACTTTCCACTGTGCATTTGACCACACTTTACAATCATCATGGAGATGCTGAATTTTTTGACTATGTGGTCCAGTTAGTCACACAAACTGACCACTGGAATGATCAGAATGATTTAGATGAAAACATGATTATAACTATACAATTTGACTTCGGAATGTGTCTAAATAAAGATTTAATTATTTGCTTATTTTCTGTCATTATGTAATGACATTTTCCATTTCACTTTCATTTCTCACATTTTGCCAATGTTTTCTACTCTGACAGCAGATCCAGTTTTAATTCACACAGGTAATGAGGAGCTGTTAAAAACCATCAAAATACCACTGTGTGCAGCAAGTGAAGTATCTTGTTGAACAGACACCACTCAATTTCAATTCACTCTAGCAGAGGAATTTAATGCAGCTGGTGGCAACACCAGATACTGACTGTCACCTTTGATTTTGACCCCCCCTTTGTTCAGGAACACATTATTCCATTTCTGTTAGTCACATGTCTGTGGAACTTGTTCAGTTTACGTCTCAGTTGTTGAATCTTGTTATGTTCATACAAATATTTACAGATGTTAAGTTTGCTGAAAATAAACGCAGTTGACAGTGAAAGGATGCTTAAGTTTTTGCTGAGTTTATGTATCTCCTTTCGGCCTACAGGTACTGAACAGTATGTTCTAAGTTCCAGTGCAATATAAAATGTATTGTTATGGTCACACAAGTTATTGTACTTATTATGGTGTAATTATTCCTGTAAATATAGTGTACAGGTGATCAGGTGACGAGCAATTATTGTTCAGGAATTCTTTACCGTCAGTGAAGGATTTGGACTTCCTCTTCCATCTCATCAGTTAGACTGGCCATAAGGAAGTTCTGGCATATGCCAAAAGGACTGGTCCATCTTTTGGACTGTGGAGAACTCTACACCAACGGCTCGACAGAGAGTGGCGTCTACACCATTCCTCTGAGGTGCAGTTAATTGCCGATTTCTGAGGCTGGTAACGCTAATGAACTTATCCTCTGCAGCAGAGGTAACTCTGGGTCTTCCTTTCCTGTGGTGGTCCTCATGAGATCTAATTTCATCATAGAGCTTGTTCTTGAAATTCTTGAACTTTTCCGTATTGACTGAAATTCATGTCTTAACACTTTTTTGGTTACTTCATGATTCCATATGTGTTATTTCATAGTTTTGATATCTTCACTATTATTCTACAATGTAGAACATTTTACAAATTTAGTAGGTGAGTCAATACATGTTAGAATCACCTTTGGCAGCGATTACAGCTGTGAGTCTTTTTGGGTAAGTCTCTAAGAGCTTTGCACACCTGGATTGTACCATATTTGCATTATTCTTAAAAAAATTATTACATCCCTGTCAAGTTGGTTCAAACTGTAACTAGGGCACTCAGGAACATTCAATATACTCTTGGTAAGCAACTCCAGTGTATATTTGGCCTTTTGTTTTAGGTTATTGTCCTGCTGAAAGGTGAATTTGTCTCCGTGTCTGTTGAAAGCAGACTGAACCAAGTTTTCCTCTTGGACTTTGCCTGTGCTTAGCTCTATTTCGTTTCTTTTTATCTTAAAAAACTCCCTAGTCCTTGTCGATGACACGCATACCCATAACATGATGCAGCCACCACCATGCTTAAAATTAGAATAGTGGTACTCCGTCATGTGTTGTGTTGGATTTTCCCCACACGTAACGCTTTATATTCAGGACATGAAGTTACTTTCTTTGCCACATTTTTTTCAGTTTTACTTTAGTGCCTTATTGCAAAAAGGAACCCTGTACAGAATTTAACATATTACAAAACATGCATCATGATTTGTAATGTGTTCAATTCTGTACAGGCTTCCTTCTTTTCACTCTGTCATTTAGGTTAGTATTGTGGAGTAACTACAATGTTGTTGATAGATTCTCAGTTTTCTCCTATAACAGCCATTGAATTCTGTAAACTCTGTAACTGTTTTAAACTCACCATTGGTGAAATCCCAGAGCAATTTCCTTCCTATCCGGCAACTGAGTTAGGAAGGACGCCTGTATCTTTGCAGTGTCTGGTTGTATTGGTACACCATCCAAAGGGTAATTAATAACTTCACCGTGCTCAAAGGGATATTCAATGTCTGCTCTTTTTGTTGCCCATCTACCATAAGGTGCCCTTCTTTGTGAGGCATTGGAAAACCTTCCTGGTCTTTGTGGTTGAATCTGTATTTGAAACTCACTGCTCGACTTACAGTGGCAAGAAAAATTATGTGAACCCTTTGGAATTACCTGGACTTCTGCATAAATTGGTCATAACATTTGATCTGATCTTCATCTAAGTCACAACAATAAACAAACACAGTCTGCTTAAACTAATAACACACAAACAATTATAAATGTTCATGTCTTTATTGAACACACCGTGTAAACATTCACAGTGCATGGTGGAAAAAGTATGTGAACCCTTGGTTTTAATAACTGGTTGACCCCCCTTTGTCAGTAATAACCTCAACCAAACGTTTTCTGTAGTTGCGGATCAGACCTGCACAACGGTCAGGAGGAACTTTGGACCATTCCTCTTTACAAAACTATTTCAGTTCAGCAATATTCTTGGGATGTCTGGTGTGAACTGCTCTCTTGAGGTCATGCCACAGAATCTCAATCGGATTGAGGTCAGGACTCTGACTGGGCCACTCCAGAAGGGGCATTTTCTTCAGTTGAAGCCATTCTGTTGTTGATCCCGACACTACCCGGTGAAATGCAAGGCGCCAAATTCAAAATCCAAAAGTTAAATTATTAAACATTCATCAATATACAAGTGTTGCATAGTCATCAAAAGCTCTGCTTCTTGGCAATATCACAGCGTTGTCAGATTTCAAAAAGGCTTTACGGCGAAAGTACTACATTTGATTGTTTGAGGGTAGCACCTCCAATATTTTTTCCATTAGCATACATTTATAAACCATCGCGGTTCACACAAAACACATTTCACAGCAAAAACAAATCAATTACCTGTTGAAGAACTTCTGCTGAGTGCTTCCCAAGTGTCCAACGAAGACAATCCATGGTTCTTTTGTTAGAAAAAGTAATGTATTATATCCATAAATCTCTGTTTGGTTGGTGCGTTATGATGAGAAAATACAGCGTCCACTCGCCCATTGAACCGTGAAGAGAACTCGTTCAACCTATACCTATAAACTTGTCCAAGAACAATCAAACATCATTGATAATGTATCCTTAGGAACACTTATATTTAGTATAATATTTCAACCGGAATATAAACTAGGCGATAGGAAAGGATAAAACAACAGCGCACGCGAGCCCGTGAACGCAGCTCCTCTTCTATTTACATCTGATGACTAGTTCGAAATTCTTCTTCTATTACCATCCAGAGCAACCTAACATCACCAAACACTGTCTAGAGACTGTTGACATCCAGTGGAAGCAATAGGTACTGTATTCTTACTCCCATATATGGCTGTTTTCAATAGGGAGGGGTTCAAAATCAGGCAATGTATCAAAAACACTTTTTCCAGGACAGAAATTCCTCAGGTTTTCGCCTGCTATATCCGTTCTGCTATACTCACAGACAATATTTTAACACTCTTAGAAACTTCAGAGTGTTTCCTATCCATTAGTACTAATTGCATATCCTAGTTTCTGGGCCTGAGTGGCAGGCCTTTTACTTTGGGCACGCCAGACTCTCCAAAACTGACACCTCAGCTGCCGCTCCCTAAGAAGTTAATCAGTGAACACCGCTGTCACGCCCTGATCTGTTTCCCCTGTCTTTGTGCTTGTCTCCACCCCCCTCCAGGTGTCTCCCATCTTCCCCGTTATCCCCTGTGTATTTATACCTGTGTTCTCTGTTTGTCTGGTGCCAGTTCATTTTTGTTTGTAGATCCTACCAGCAGTTTCCCCCTTGCTCCTGCCTTGTCTTAGTTCCTGTTTTCAAATTTTTCCCGGATTTGACCAATCTGCCCGACCTGACCCTGAGCCTGCCTGCCGTCCTGTACCTTTGCCCCTGTTGTTGTATTAAACATTGTTACTCTGACACAGTCTGCATCTGGGTATTACCTTGAAACGTGATAGCATGAACTGGGCATGACTGACCCAGCAGACTTGGACCAGCTCCGCTACACCATCTCCTCCCAAGGAGTCACCATTGGTAGACATGATGAGTTGCTTCACGGTCTGATGGAGTGGTTCCTGGCCGTGGCCGAACGTCACGACCAATCATTGGACACATTGCGGGGGCAATTCCGTGGGTTGTCTACTAGGCAGCCTACCAGGACTGTAACCTCCCAGCCCCTCAGTAACCTGGCTGATAGCAGCGTCGTCACTCCGGTTTCCCAGAAACGTTTCTCGCTCAGTGTTCCCTCATCATAGAGCTGCAGCCTTCCTCCTTCCCCTCGGACCGCTCTAAGATAACGTACCTCATCACGCTGATGTCCGGGAGGGCCCTCGCCTGGGCTTCGATCGTTTGGGAACAACATTCGGCCATATGTTTCAGTCTGGAGGGATTCGTGGCGTAGGTGCCTGGAACCCGTAAGCGCTGTTCGATAAGTTACTGCACAGAATATTGAAGGAAGTAAAGGACGAGCTTGCAGCCCGGGAACTACTGACAGATCTCAATTCACTCATCGCATTAACCATCCGGATCGATGGTCGGCTACGGGAACGTAGGAGGGAGAAGAGGTCAGATTGCGATCCCAATCACTCACTCAAGGATCCCACCTTGCATCTGATGAACTCCGGAAGTCCCCGGCGTCTACGTCCAAGGGAGAATCCGAGCTTACCCGAGGTCCTCCAAGAGCCTCCGAGGAATGCCGAATCACCTCTTCTAGGCTGTCTCCAGCTGAACACATACGCAGACTTGACATCCAGAGTTGTCTGTGTTGTGGTACTGCCAGTCATTTTGTGTCTACCTGTCCCTTCAAGAAACAGCTCATTCGTTGGAGTGAGTACTCTGGTGGGTCTTAAAGATGATTTTTCTTCTCCCCTTTCTCGCCCCCCTCCCCACGCCATCCTGCTGTGGGGCAACCAGTCCAAGTCTCTACAGGTACTCATCGACTTACGGGCCGATGTGAGTCTTTTGGATGTTATCCTGGTGTCCGAGCTGTGCTTCCCCACTCAACCCCTCTCCATTCCCATGTATGCTAGAGCGCTGGACAGGAGCTCTATATGCCAGGTCACCAACCATACCACCGCTATCAACCTACGACTGTCAGGGAACCACAGCGAGACGATCCAATTCCTGCTAGTTGAGTCTCTGCAGGTTCCTGTGGTATTGGAATTCTCTTGAATCCAGCGACACAATCCCTGTATTGACTGGGCTACTGGTGCCATCGTGGGCTGGAGCCCGTCCTGCCACACTCATTGCCTGAAAACAGCTCTGCCTGCCCCGGGACGTCTTCCTGGGGGCTTGGAAATTTCCCCGGACCTCTTTGCCAGGCCTGTGGAGTACCAGGACCTCCAAGAGGGGTTCAGTAAAGCCCGGGCCACTTTGCTTCCGAAGCACTGACCGGTATCCAAGAAAGTCAAGCCAGATGCGATGGCACGCCGCTAAAGTCCTGCGGCTACACCCCCGGAAGCTGAGACCTTTCCCCCCTGCTCCAAGATCATTAACCCCTCTGCTGTTTGTCCTCTGTTTCCCCATACCCTCCGTATACTTCCTACCTTTCCTGTGTCTAGAATTCAAACCATGTCTTACAGCCCTTTGCCTCCTGTTTCCAGGACCACCCATCTCCCCCGTCTCATCGACGGCCAACCAGCGTACAGGGTGACACGTCTCCTGAAGGTTTGACCTCGGGGCAGGGGATTCCAGTACCTGGTTGTACTGGGAGGGTTATGGCCCGGAGGAGAGGTGCTGGGTCTCCGCTAGGGACATCCTGGACCTAGGCCTCATCTGAGTTCCAACGCTGGCACCCCGCTCAACCAGGTATGCGCCCAGGTAGGACGCCAGGTGGCGTCCCTAGGAGGGGGGTACTGTCATGCCCTGATCTGTTTCACCGGTCTTTGTGCTTGTCTCCACCCCCTCCATCTTCCCCGTTATCCCCTGTGTATTTATACCTGTGTTCTCTGTTTGTCTGGTGCCAGTTTGTTTTTGTTCGTAGAACCTACCAGCGTTTTCCCCCTTGCTCCTATCTTGTCTTAGTTCCTGTTTTCTACTTTTTACCAGCTTTGACCCCTCTGCCTGACCTGACCCTGAGCCTGCCTGCCGTCCTGTACCTTTGCCCCACTACTCTAGATTACCGACCTCTGCCTGACCTGAGCCTGCCTGCCATCCTGTACCTTTGCCCCTGTTGTTGTAATAGACATTGTTACTTTGACACAGTCTGCATCTGGGTCTTATCTTGAAACGTGATAACCACTTGTGTTAATTACAACACACCTGTCATAATTGTTTTCTTTACTAGAGTAGAGGTTTATTATTATTAGTAGTAGTATTATTATTGCTAAAGGTACTGCATAGGTGTAAACATAACATTTTTAGCAAGAGATGACACTTGTTTAGATTAAGAAAGTAGCAGAAATGTGCAGAAAGCAGTTTGAATGCATTTTATTGAAGGGAAACAATAACAGTCTTGAACTTTTTTGCAACAAAGTGATATATTCTAATATATATTACACAATGAGGAATTCAACTACAAAATATTAGTCGTCTCCCGTTTTTTTAACCATTGCCCCCACCCACAAGGTGTATAAACAACAAAAATTAATAAGAACAAGATAATAGATACAAAACAAAACGTGAAGAACATAAATCAATTAACTCTAATTTGCACATGTAGGACAGTATGCAAGTGTGTGTGCATGAAATGTATTTCTCACATGTGCAGATCATAGTATTTGTTTTACAGTCCTTCTTTGGGGGGCAGAATTGGCATCTCCTACTCTTGCCTGCCCCAGCTGCAGCCTCAGGTCGATCAGGACAAGATTCAGCCCCCTGAACAGTTTCACAAGCGCTGTAGAGGCTGCTGTGTGGGGGAGGCGCTCCATTCTTTGAATGTGTGGGGTTACAAGTGCCTTTCCCAGCTGATCAAGGAACACCCTCCTCTTGCTCTGTTTTGTCAGGCATCCAGGTTGGGTTGATCTTGTTCCATATCACGAAGGCATTGTACGAGGACAGATCAATTATGTTATGGAAGATGACCAGGGGCCAGCGGGCAGTCATCCTCCTGTAGCTGTAAGTTCCAATCACCTTGTCCAAGTTGTCCATGCCTCCTTTGTTGTGGTTGTAGTCCAGGATGTTTGCTGGCTTCCTGTCCTCACGATCACTGATCTCAGCCATTTTGTGCAGTGTGCTCAGGAGGACCACATTCTTGTTCCTCTTTGGGAGGTAAGAAACTAGAGTGGTGGTGGGGGTTAAGGCAAACTTTTATGAGAAGGCCTCTCTCCCCCTTGTTGCGAGGAGTACAGGGGAGAGCTCAGGCTTGTTCTTTCTTACTGTGCCAACCATGGTGATCTTCCTCTTCAGGAGCTGCTGGCTGAGTTCATAAGAGGTGAAGACATTGTCACATGTGACATTGTGCCCCCTCAGTTCATCTGTCACATCAAGCACAACCCGCATCCCCTGGTTCTTCTCCAGGCCTCGACTGGTCATCTTCCCTATTTAGACTTGCATCTTCCAAGCGTAGCTGGATTGTGCGTCACAGGCCATCCATATCTTGATGCCATACTTTGCTGGCTTGCTAGGCATATACTGCCGGAAAGGACAGTGACCTTTTGAAAAAAGAGATTGCTATCAGTAATTAGTATCAGTGTCACAGAAAACAATCACATAAATCAATAATATTACAGCAATACATAATAAAATTAACAGTGAAAGCATTTGGTAGCCTTCAATAATGGCTGCACTAGAGATTGCTGGCATGCGGGAGACCGGGGTTCCATTCCCTGATGGGGGGAAGGAGTAGGCTGTCCTTATATAGAAGAATTTGATCTTAACTGATTCCATATGTGTTATTTCACAGTTGTGATGTCTTCACTATTATTCTACAATGTAGAAAAAAGTCAAAATAAAGAAAAACCCTGGAATGAATAGGTGTGTCCAAACTTTTGAATGGTACTTGCTTAATTTATTTGATTAATATTGTGTTTCAAGGAAAACGAAAAACCCTCTGGGTTTCCATTAGGATGAAATGGAAAATATGGTGCTGTACAACGTGACGGTCGGGAGTACAATACTGGTCTATTTAGCTAAAGAATCCAGTGTCCTGCAGGAGACCGGTGTTTAATTCCCCGACGGGGAGGAAGGAGTAGGCTGTCCTTGTAAATAAGAATGTGTTCTTTACTGACTTGCCTTGTTAACTTCTTAGGGAGCAGTGGGGCGCTACGCGGTGACACTACCCGGTGAAATGTAAGGCGCCAAATTCAAAATCCAAAAGAGGAATTATTAAACATTCATCAATATTGAAGTGTTGCATAGTCATCAAAAGCTCTGATTCTTGGCAATATCACAGCGTTGTCAGATTTCAAAAAGGCTTTATGGCGAAAGCACAACATTTGATTGTTTGAGGATAGCCCCTCTCATATTTTATGCATTAGCATAAATCCATAACCAAAGTGGGTCTCATAAAACGCATAAAATCGCTAATATAAAATCCCTTATCTTTCGAAGAACTTCTGCTGAGGGCTTCCCAAGTGTCCAACGAAGACATCCAATGGTTCTTTTGTTAGAAAAAGTCATTTATTATATCCATAAATCTCTGTTCGGTTGGCGCGTTATGTTCAGAAAATCCAATGTCGAATCGCCCATTGAAATGTGAAGAGAACGCGTTCAAATATACCTATAAACTTTTCCTAAACAAATCAAATACCAGTTATAATGCATCCTTCGCTATCCTTTTATGAATATTAGTGATAATATTTCACTCGGATGGTCACCTAAACGTTAAATAAATAAAATAAAGTGGGTCGCGCACCCAGACTCGCGCCCGAGAAAACTTGTTGACACTTCAGGTCCCCTTACCATTTCCTCTTCCTATCCATTCCTCTTACTCCAATCACTCTCAGTCTTGTATATAGACTGTTGCCATCTAGTGGAAGTGATAGGTACTGCAATCCAGGAGCTGGATTGCCTTGAAGTCAATGGGGAGAGTGTCAAACAGAGCAAAGGTCACCAAAAACTGCATTTCCGGATCGATTTTCCTCGTGTTTTCGCCTGTTATATCAGTTCTGTTATACTCACAGACATTATGTTAACACTTTTAGAAACTTCAGAGTGTTTCCTATCCAATAGTACTAATTATGTGCATATCCTAGTTTCTGGGCCTGAGTGGAAGGCCTTTTACTTTGGGCACGCCAGACTCTCCAAAACCGACACCTCAGCTGCCACTCCCTAAGAAGTTAACAATCTATAGTTTTGGCAAGTCGGTTAGGACATCTTCTTTGTGCATGACACAAGTCATTTTTCCAAGAATTGTTTACAGACAGATTATTTCACTTATAATTCAATATATCTCAATTCTAGTGTGTAAGAGGTTTACATACACTACGTTGACTGTGCCTTTAACTAGACAGGGAGCGGTGGGTCGCTAGCTGTCTGTCTCCCGACACCACCAGGTAAAATGTAAAGCGCCAAATTCAAAATCCCAAAGTTGAATTATTAAAAATCCACCAATATACAAGTGTTTCATACTCATCAAAAGCTCTGTTTCTTGGCAATATCACAGCGTTGTCAGATTTCAAAAAGGCTTTACGGCGAAAGCTCTACATTTGATTGTTTGAGGGCAGCACCTCACAGACTTTCTCATAGCCATGAATTCATTAGCCAGCGTGGCACACACATAACACATTTCACAGCGAAAACAAATCAATTACCTGTTGAAGAACTTCTGCTGAGGTCATCCTAAGTGTCCAACGAAGACAATCCATGGTTCTTTTGTTAGAAAAAGTCATGTATTATATCCATAAATCTCCATTTGGTTCGCGCGTCATAGTCAGAAACGACAGCCTCCACTAGTCCATTGAAACGTGGCGCGAACTCGTTCATCTTATACCTATAAACTTGTCCAAGAACATTCAAACATAGTTTTAAATGTATCCTTAGGAACACTTTTACGTATATTTACTATNTGTTGACATCATAAGGAAGCGATGTGTACTGCATTCATATGCCCTTATATGGTCATTTTCATGAGGGAGGGGTTCCCAAATGAGCAATGTGTCAAAATCACTTTTTCCAGGACAGAAATTCCTCGGGGTTTTGCCTGCCATATCCGTTCTGTTTCACTCACAGACAAATGGTTAACAGTTTTGGAAAATTCAGAGTGTTTCCTATCCAATGGTACTAAATATATGCATATCCTATTTTCTGGGCCTGAATGGGAGGCATTTTACTTTGGGCACGCCAGGCTCTCCAAAACCGTCACCTCGGGAGCTGCTCCCTGAGAAGTTAAACAGCTTGAAAATTCCAGACAATTATGTCATGTATTTAGAAGCTTCTGATAGGCTAATTGACATCATTTGAGTCAATTGGAGGTGTACCTGTGGATGTATTTCAAGGCCTACCTTTAAACTCAGTGCCTCTTTGCTTGACATCATGGGAAAATCAAAAAATATCAGCCAAGACCTCCAATTGACCAAATAATTGTAGACCTCCACAAGTCTGGTTCATCCTTGGGAGCAATTTCCAAATGCCTGAAGGTACCACGTTCATCTGTACAAACAATGTATGCAAGGTTAAACACCATGGGACCACGCAGCCGTCATACAGCTCAGGAAGGAGACGTGTTCTGTAACCTAGAGATGAACCTACTTTGGTGCGAAAAGTGCAAATCAATCCCAGAACAACAGCAAAGGACCTTGTGAAGATGCTGGAGGAAACAGGTACGAAAGTATCTATATCCACAGTAAAACGAGTCCTATATCGCCATAACCTGAAAGGCTGCTCAGCAAGGAAGAAGCCACTGCTCCAGCATCATCATGTTGTGGTTGTGCTTTGCTGCAGGAGGGACTGGTGCACTTCACAAAATAGATGGCAACATCTTAAGACATCAGTCAGAAAGTTAATGCTTGGTCGCCAATGGGTCTTCCAAATGGACAATGACCCCAAGCATAGTTACAAAGTTGTGGCAAAATGGCTTAAGGACAACAAAGTCAAGGTATTGGAGTGGCCATCACAAAGCCCTGACCTCAATTCCATAGAAAACTTGTGGGCAGAACTGAAAAAGTGTGTGCGAGCAAGGAGGCCTACAAACTGATTCATTTACACCAGCTCTGTCAGGAGGAATGGGCCCAACTTATTGTGGGAAGCTTTTGGAAGGCTACCCGGAACGTTTGACCCAAGTTAAACAATTTAAAGGCAATGCTACCAAATACTAATTGAGTGTATGCAAACTTCTGACACACTGGGAATGTGATGAAAGAAATAAAAGCTGAAATAAATCATTCTCTCTACTATTATTCTGACATTTCACATTCTTAACATAAAGTGGTGATCCTAACTGACCTAAGACAGGTAATTTTTACTAGGATTAAAAGTCAGGAATTGTGAGAAACGGAGTTGAAATATATTTGGTTAAGGTGTATGTAAACTTCCGACTTCAACTGTAATTGTGACATTTTCCTTTCTTCCCTCCCCTCCTTCAGTTGCATAGCTTCCATTACCTTGTCTGCTCTTTGGTATACTCTTGATATCCTATTAATTATTGGACAAACTGCAGCATTAGATCTCTGCGCTTGGAGCTTGTATATTATTCTGGTGTACTTAGGCTTTTTAAGTAGGTGCAGTGATCAAAATGTATGCATTTCACTTGGTAATGGGCTTAAAAGCGGCATGGCAACTTGTTTTCCCCCTGTGGTGTTTCAGTTATTAGAGGAGACGCTGTGTGTACTGACTGAGACCCAGGAAGAATATTTTATTAGATGCTAATAACACGCAGTTCTCTTTTGACATTGTGTCTCATAATGCCGTATATATGATTACATTTGCAAATTTTCTCTGAATGGCCCTTCATTATTGTAACTTTGAATACAGATTTATTTCTTTATTCAAATGGGCCTGTAAATAATGACTTAAATGTGGGTGCGAATAATAAAAAATAAAACATTGTTTACTTGCAAAATAAAGTAAAAAGCAATATTTCAGAAGTCACAACTTATTGGGGCACAAGCTGCATTGGTGACAGTGTACTAAGTTTTTACATTATCATTGAAAATTAACAATAATGCCTGTTACTCATATCACAGTTTGCAAGAAGAATGTGAACTACAATTAGCTTTTTTAGCTATACTTACCTCTCATTTGGCTAAGTGAATAAAATGTTCGTTATGATGTCTGGTTCAAGAAACGGTTGACAGCTTGATAATCAGACTAATATAGCATAAAAACATTGAATAAAAATACACCAAAAAGATGTGTTGTATGTCTAGTCTGTGAGCTCTAGGAGGAGTTAATGTTGAAATGAACAGTTGAATGAACTAGATACTAAGTTCACATTAGATAATTCAGATGAAAACATACTCGACAAGACACAATAAATTAAATACAATGTAATGAAATGAACTGTATATTTTGCTCAGGGAAAGCTTTTACTGTATCTACTCTGGCACTTCATTTTATCTTCTCATTTGTCAGCATTTTGTGCTCTAGGATTTGTTACAAAGAAAGGACTTGTTTGGAACGACTGGCCAGGGTGACATATGGGGTCGCAGCATTTTAATCTGAGTGCTGCACTGTCAGCAAAGTAAGCAAAACAACTGGAACTTTTTCAACAGGAGTCTGTGTCCCAATGTCACTGCAAGTTACTTGTTTTGGGGGTAATCTTTCTGTTTGTCATGTTCAAGACAACAAGTCTGATCCAAGTAAATGCTGCATTTTAGCAATATCGTTAAGTGCACCAAGCCAGGATTAGAGCCCCACATGTGTCTTTTAGTAGGTGGGAAAAACATAATCTTACTTCACCTATGAAGCCTCAGGGGAAGTAGTGGCTGCCTGGCCTTTTAAGAGATAAAACGATCACATAACAGGCAAGCAGTAATACTGCATATTACACGGTACTTAAGTGTGTCTGTTTAATGTGGTGTTTTTTGATGCTGTGATAGGTGTTATCAGGGAGGCAAACTGTCAAGTTCACTACTCCAGGCAATGGGCCATGATGCAAATTCAGGCTTAGGAATTTTCACATGCTGCACTGAGGTAGGGGAGATAAAAGTGTAGCAGCAATTCGGAAAAGTTTCTTATTTGTGGTGATGATGGATGTCGTTCTTTTTTCTGTGTCACTGCAGAGCTGGGCTTGATGTGGGACAGTGTAACATCTGTGACATCTAAAGGGATCCTGAGTTGACGTTGTATCTGGGTGGCTTAATTATCCGCCATGCCTCCCTCTGTGACTCAGCCTGTTTGTCAGAAAGAGAGAAGAAAGAAGAAGAGAAAGATAAAGCCTGTATACACCCTTTTTGACACATTATTTATCTGAACCACGGCGATGTGGTGCGAGCTCCAACCCCTTAGAAGGTTGAGTTGCTAACATATTACTTGCACATATTTAATCTTTTCAGATTTTCAAGGTGGACTTGACAAGGGCCGAGACTCCTTTGGAGATGGTTATCTGTTTTCTAGCAACCTAATATACTGTATATGTTAGCAGAGTTATCCGTTGTCGTAACAACCGAGACTGCTTTATTAACAACCAGAGGTAACTGTCACATATAATTTAATTCTCGTAAATTTGATCAAATTTAGCACATTCTTTTTCAATAACTAGTATAGTAATAATACTACATAGTTTGAGATAGAAATAGAACTGCAATCTTTTCACATCTGAAGCACTGTCTGCAATATCTTTTTAATATAGCTCAATGAAAATGATATTCAGATCTCCATATTCATAAAATAAAAGTAAATTATTTTCAATTCACAGTAATTATGCATGGGGAGATGAAAGGAGGTCAGTCTCCCATACTTCTAGTTCCAACTAATTGACGAAACATAAGAGCCTCTTTGGATATGACAGACTTTCATGAAGAGTCCATTGAAATTTGCTGATGTTCAATGTCTGTCTGCATTATTGACTTTACCCCAGAATCACTAGGCCTTAGTTGCATCACAGCTAATCATGGCCCATACAGAATGTGATGCAATTTTGATTGAATGATTGAACTTATATGGAACTATCCAAACAATGTACAGTTTTAATACATTTGAATAACTCAATTGCCTTCAGTGTCAACAGACAGGAGGAGTTTGTCACATTCTAATGCAGAAACAGCACGTCAGAAAGAGACCGGTAGCAACGAAATATAGGCCTACTATGGTTAAACTCCAGGAACAGGCAAGGCAATGTACACTCTTAGAAAAAAGGGTTCCAAAAGGGTTATTCAGCTGTATCCATAGGACAACCCTTTTTGGATCCAGGTCAAACCCTTTTTGGTTCCATGTAGAATACTCTGTGGAAAGGGTTCTACATGGAACCAGCAAGGATTTTTCAAACGGTTCTTCTATGGGACAGCCGAAATAGCCATTAGATTTTTTTCGTTGTTTTTCTTTAGTGGATGGATCAGCTTTAATATTGTAAATAGATTGTTGCTTCTATCAATGTAATTGTCTGCATCATTTCCAGTCGCCCATATATATTTTTTTATACATACAGTACCAGTCAAACATTTGAATACTCATTCCAGGGTTTTTCTTTATTTTTACTATTCTCTACATTGTAGAATAAGAGTGAAGACATCAAAACTATGAAATAACACACATGGAATTATGTAGTAACCAAAATGGTGCTAAACAAATCAAAATATTGTCACGCCCTGATCTGTTTCACCTGTTCCTGTTATTGTCTCCACTCCCTCCAGGTGTCACTTATTTTCCCCAACTTATTTCTCCCTGTGTTTCCTGTCTCTCTGTGCCAGTTCGTCTTGTATGTTAGTCAAGTCAACCAGCGTGTTTTTCCTGTACTCCTTTTGCTAGTCTCTTTTTGATAGTCTTCCCGGTTTTGACCCCTGCCTGACTCTGGACTACTTACCCGCCTGCCTGATCATCCTGCCTGCCCTGACCTTGATTCTGCCTGCCTTTCGGTACCTTTTGGACTCTGAACTGGTTTTGATCCTTTTGCCTGTCCATGACCATTCTCTTGCCTTACCCTACTGAATTAATAAATATTGTAAGACTCCAACCGTCTTCCTCCTGTGTCTGCATCTGGGTCTCGCCTTGTGTCATGATAAATATATTTTATATTTGAGATTCTTCAAAGTAGTCACTCTTTGCTTTGATGACAGCTTTGCACACTATTGGCATTCTCTCAACCAGCTTCGTGAGGAATGCTTTTCCAACTGTCAGGATGGCGTTCCCACACTTGTTGGCTGCTTTTCCTTCACTCTGCGGTCCAATTCATCCAAAACCATCTTAATTGGGTTGAGGTCGGGTGACTGTGGAGGCCAGGTCGTCTGATGCAGCACTCCATCACAAATGATAGTCTCACTAAGGACATATTCCATCCGAATAACTATTTTAAGTTCTACATAGCACCTTTTTTTCACAACAGTGAACCTCAGTGGCATTCTGGGGGGCCCTAGGAGAATTTAACATTTTAAGTTGGAGAATTTGGCAAAAAAACAGATTTTTCATGTAATCTAGAGCCATAACCATTATGCTTATCTCTTTGTGAAAAAAAATATGTCTATTTTTCTGCGTATCAAAGCATACATCTTGAGCTGTCTCCATCCTCCTGACTGGTGGTTGTTTTTTAAAATAATCTAAATATGCTTTTCTGGGTTGATCTGTGGCTGTCTGAAGGTAGGAATTAATGATTGTTGGAATAAATTCATACCAACATGCAAAGTATGTTTGAGGTCCTCCAATTAGGGGTGAGGATGGGCATGTGATCATTGCATGTTTTGCATCTTCTTATATATGTTTTGTGTTTTGGTTTCACGCTGTGAGCGGTGTGTGTGCTGGTTGTAGTGGTTATGGGTGAGCTCGCTTCCATGCCCACCCGGGTGTTGGGCAGGGCTTGGTCCTTCCCGCCCTTGGAAAATCCCTTTGGTCCGGTGGCTGGGGCTTCGCCTTGCTGGCAACTCGGGGCGGGTGGGGTTGAGCACACCCACTGACCAGAACATCCACGGTGGGAGCAGCCATTCGAATTGTCTTGGTATTTTATTGTATTGCATTGTTGTTTTAATAATAATACAAAATATATATCTGCAAAAATCTGGGTCAAAGATTGAAAGAAATGTGAGTCTTATTCAGTACATTTAGTTATTGATTGCTTTTCTAAAGTCTACCAATGTTGCCAGCAAATATGCAAGCTAATATAATTAGATAAGCTATCTACTCTAACCTGATTAATAGCCTGAAATGGCTTCTTGGTAGCTAGTTATGAGGTTGGAAGATTGGGAACCTATCAGGGCTAGCTAAAGCCAACTTCACAAAATTGCGAAGTGGCTAGTAGGATTACAGAGAAAAAACAACATTCGTTTTTTTGTTTTTACTGGACAAATCTGAGGGTTCACATGCCCCTGTGCTCTCTATGGGCATGACGCCTCTGCCCAGAATCAACTTCAGCGACTGGTGCCGGTATTTGCAAATGGACAATACTTCAAGGATTGGGGTTAAGGGTCAACCGACAGACAGGAGTGAGTACTGTATATTTTGCCCAGACATATTATAATGCATTTAGCTCTTAGTTCCGCTCCTCTCCCATGCACCACGGGAAGAGAGGCTTGAGTTTTCGAGGATGAGCCTGCACAGTACTTTGTTGTACTGCCAAGGTAACTGGGAGATGAGTGAAGAAGAGGGAGGCAATAAAGGATAGTGGGTCACATCTCTAGAGGGCTCTCCACAATGACTCGGTGGATAAGGACTTATACAAATGCAGGTCATTAGCGACTACACTGCTGTGTCTCAGATCAAAGAAGAGCTGATAAATAGGAACAATCTGACAGGGTTATAATCTAATTTTGGATGATGTGGGAGATTAATGCAAAATGAATCAAGAGCTTCCTTATTTTCTTCATGATTCAAGAGCTTCCATACTTTTCAGTTAACACAGATTACGGACTTGATTCATAATTATTACTTAATTATTGCAGTGTTAATGCAAAGTATATCTGATTTCTGACCTTAAAACAGCACTTATATTATTGTATATCAACTACCAAGGGGGTTACTATAGAAAGCAATCTATATTGATTAGTTTAATTCCTCTATTAACATTATCTATCAATTTACACTCCCATTACATTACTGTAGTACTATGCTGTACTCCATTGCAACTGTTAAATGTCTCAGGTAATAGTATAACTTATTGTACAGTCAAGTAATATAAGTTCCTCGGCCTGCTGCCTATTTATCACTATCTCTCAATCTCACCATCAACCATGTCTTTAATTGCTGCTGAAAGTGACCTACCTAGCCAACACCAAATTGTTTATTGAGCAATTAATCCATTATTTTCTTCCTCGCCTAAAGGCCACAAAACGCAGGGACACTTGAACGATGTCACACCACAGGTTGGAGTCTTTAACTACACATATGGTATGCAATAGACTCCCTCCATCCACCAAGCCAGCCTACAACGTGTAGAATACTGTAGAATTATTCAGGTCATCAATAATCAAAAGCACCGGAGGTAAAGTGATTCAATGACATTAGGACAACCTCCACTATATAGCTAGCACACAGTGAAGGGGTGTCTGAGAGGATTCTCCTTGAAGTTCTATTCTCGGTTGAGGTTGTCTTATCTGTAAATGAAATATTAACCCTCTGACTTTTGGCTAAGTGTTACATAAATATTGCATAGTGTGGAGGCAAGAGTAATTGGGTATGCCATCCATAATGGCTGTCACCCTAGCCCAAGGAAGAGAGGAGTGGAGAGTGGTATGGAACAAAATGGCCGCCTTACATCTCTTAAGTAACCCAAGCAATGGCATTGGTAGCACTTTGTAATATCACATTTATAATGGATTAGTAAAAAGTGTATTAATAATTTATCAATCATTACTCCGACATTTGTAAATGTGGTAGCACTTTATAATAACTCCATGTAATGAAGGATTTATAATGGATTAGTAAATTGTTTATTTATCATGTATTAATCATTACTCCATTCATAACATATTTAATATAGGTCCTACTACTCATTAGCTAAATATTTTTGCGAGGCCTCATCTAAAATGTGGGCTACGTATACTTTATAGATACTGTTTTGAGTGACCAGTGCAATTTCTCACAAAAAGTTTGACATGCCATTGATAGACATTCCAGAAGTATCTGATGCTCCTTGAGGTATCAAAATAGCCTAGAACATATCAATGGTAAAAAAAGAAGCATACAATCCAGGATGTCGAAGGAAATATATTGAAAGTGTTATTCACAAAAGCTGTTGCGAAACAACTGTTGCAAGTGTAAAGGATGTCAGGCTGCATGCCCAGCGAGTACCACTTCTTCCAGATTCAGCTCACACTGAGGCTCAATCCCACTACCTCTGCCTTCCTAGCATGTGACCGCCCTTCTGAAGCATCTTACTAATCGTCGTTATGCCAAAAGCTAGCTATTCTCTAACGCAAGTGTGGACACTTCAGGCTGAGGAGTAAGTTTCACACATCTCCATGTGCTAGATTCACCCCTCAAACTTACTCAACAGTGACCCCAGCATTGAGCTGAGTGCATGCCTCGGGTAAGGTGAATGGGGGAGGGGTGTGTCTCTTTGTTAAGAACAGCTGGTTCGTGATCTCTAATGTTAAGGAAGTCTCGAGTTGATAAAATGTAGGACATACTATTTACCAAGAGGGTTTTCATCTATATTTTTCGTTGCTGTCTATTTACCATCACAAACCAGTGCTGGCACATAAAACACACTTAATGAGCTGTATAGGGCCATAGGCAAACAAGAAAATGCACATCCAGATGCGGCACTTCTCATGGCCGGTGATTTTAATGTAGGGAAACTGAAATCTGTTTTAAATCATTTTTACCAGCGTTTGTATTTATTTGTATTTATTAGGGATCCCCCTTAGCTGTTTTCAAGGCAGCAGCTATTCTTCCTGGGGTGCAAACACTTTAAGGCCCTTACTCACAATAGACATAAAATAAAAGATAAAAAACTGTACATCATATAACATAATTACACCACTACATATCTACAATAAAAAAACTATAATACTACCATACAACAAATTTACAGTGCATGTACGTGTAGAATGCGTGTGCTAGCAGTTGTGTGCATATGTGTGTGTCTGTACCTGTGTCTCTTCACAGTTCCCGCTGTTCCATAAGGTTTATTTTTATCTGTATTTTTTATCAGTTTCTACTGCATGCATTAGTTACCTGATGTGGAATAGAGTTCCTTGTAGTCATGGCTCTATGTAGTACTGTGCACCTCCCATGGTCTGTTCTGGACTTGGGGATTATGAAGAGACCTCTGGTGGCATGTCTTGTAGGGTATGCATGGGTGTCCGAGCTGTGTGCTAGTAGTTTGAACAGACAGCTCAGTGCATTCAGCTTGTGAACACTTCTTACAAAAACAAGTAGAGATTAAGTCAATCTCTCCTCCACTTTGAGCCATGAGAGATTGACATGCATATCATTAATGTCAGCTCCACGTGTACATTTAAGGGCCAGTCGTGCTGCCCTGTACTGAGCCAAGTGTAATTATCCTAAGTCCCTCATTGTAGCACCTGACCACACAACTGAACGGTATTCCAGTAATGACAAAATGATGGCCTGTAGGACCTGCCTTGATGATAGTGTTGTTAAGAAGGCAGAGCAGCGCTTTAATATGGACAGACTTCTCGTCATCTTAGAAAATGTGTATCAACATGTTTTGACCATGACAGTTTACAATTCAAGCTTACTCCAAGCAGGTTTAGTCACGTCCACTTGCACAATTTCCAAAGTATTCATTACAAAATTCAGTTGATGTTTGTGAATGATTTGTCCCGAATACAATGCTTTTAGTTTTTGAAATATTTAGGACTAACTTATTCCTTGCCACCCATTCTGAAACTAACTGCAGCTCTTTGTTGAGTGTTGTAGTCATTTCAGTTGCTGTAGTAGCTGACGTGTATAGTGTTGAGCTACAGGACGGTATGCTAGCACAGACTGGAATATGTTCCGCGATTCATTAATAAAATTGAGGAGTTTACCACATCAGTCATTAATACACTTTATGACACTGTCAAGAAGCATTATGACCATCATAATCATATAAGCCAGGTAGGACTATCAGGTACAATACATTATATCAGTCATCAGTCAAAGAGGGTGTCTTGTCCTCCTGAAATCTGCTCCTGATTCCTTCCAGTCATCAGCAACAGAGCATTGGCGTAGCTGCATGTCTGACATCAATGTGGACCCCAGGAAGAGTAGATGCTGCTTTTGGAACAGCTAATGGGGATCCTAATAATAGCAAAACGTGTGGCAATGACAATGATAATTTAATATGGTCAATAAAAAATATTTTGGACACACCTACTCATTTCAGGGTTTTTCTTTATTTTTGCTATTTTCTACATTGTGGAATAATAGTGAAATATCACACATGGAATCATGTAGTAACCAAAAAAGTGTTAAACAAATCAAAATATATTTTACATTTGAGATTCTTCAAAGCTGTCACCCTTTGCCTTGATGACATATCCCAGTTTATCTATTTGCTTATGCCCTGCCTACACCTAACAACTTGTTTTTTTAAATTATACACGGTATCAGTCAAAAGTTTGGACATACCTACTAATCTTTCTTTATTTTTAACTGTTTTCTACATTGTAGAATAAGAGTGAAGACATCAAAACTTTGAAATAACTCATGTGGAACGCCATCCCATCTGGTTTGTGGGACTATCATTTGTTTTTCAACAGGACGACCCAAAACACACCTCCAGGCTGTGTAAGGGCTATTTGACCAAAAAGGAGAGTGGTGGAGTGCTGCATCATATGACCTGGCCTCCACAATTACGCGACCTCAACCCAATTGAGATGGTTTGGGATGAGTCGGACCGCAGAGTGAAAGAAAATCAGCCAACAAGTGCTCAGCACATGCGGGAACTCTTTCAAGACGGTTGGAAAAATATTCCAGGTGAAGCTGGTTGAGAGAATGCCAAGAGTGTGCAAAGCTGTCATCAAGGCAAAGGGTGGCTTGAAGAATCTTAAATATAAATATATTTTGATTTGTTTAACACTTTTTTGGTTACTACATGATTCCATATATTCCATGTTAAGCTCCCGAGTGGTGCAGCGGTCTAAGGCATTGCATATCAGTGCAAGAGGCGGCACTACAGTCCCTGGTTCAAATTCAGGCTGTATCACATCCGGTCTTGATTGGGAGTCCCATAAGGCGGCGTACAATTGGCCCAGCGTCGTCCGGGTTTGGCCGGGGTAGCCCATCATTGTAAATTAGAATTAGTTCTTAACTGACTTGTCTAGTTACATGAAACAAAATATGCATTATTTTGTAGTTTTGAGGTCTTCACAATTATTCTACTATGTAGAAAATAGTAAAAATAAAGAAAAAGTGTGTCCAAACTTTTGACTGGTTCTGTATATACACTACCGTTCAAAAGTTTGGGGTCACTTAGAAATGTCCTTCTTTTTGAAAGAAAAGCTAATTTTTTGTCCATTAAAATAATATCAAATTGATCAGAAATACATTGTAGACTTTACTAATGTTGTAAAGCACTATTGTAGCTGGAAATGGAATATCTACATAGGCATACAGAGGCCCATTATCAGCAACCATCAATCACTCCTGTGTTCCAATGGCACGTTGTGTTAGCTATTCCAAGTTTGTCATTGTAAAAGGCTAATTGATCATTAGAAAAACCTTTTGCAATTATGTTAGCACAGCTGAAAACTGTTGTCCTGATTAAGGAAGCAATACAACTGGCCTTCTTTAGACTAATTGAGTATCTGGAGCATCAGCATTTGTGGGTTCAATAAATGGCCAGAAACAAAGAACTTTCTTCTGTAACTCGTCAGTCTGTTCTTGTTCTGAGAAATGAAAGCTATTCCATGCGAGAAATTGCCAAGAAACTGAAAATCTCGTAGAAGATCTCGTAGAACAGACGCCTCACAAGTCCTCAACTGGCAGCTTCATTAAATAGTACCCGCAAAACATCAGTCTCAAAGTCAACAGTGAAGAGGCGACTCCGGTATGCTGGCCTTCTAGGCAGAGTTCCTCTGTCCAGTGTCTGTGTTCTTTGCCTATCTTAATCTTTTATTTTTATTGGCCAGTCTGAGATATGGCTTTTTCTTTACAACTGCCTAGAAGGCCAGCATCCTAGAGTCGCCTCTTCACTGTTGATGTTGAGACTGGTGTTTTGCGGGTACTATTTAATGAAGCCGCCAGTTGAGTACTTGTGAGCCATCTGTTTCTCAAACTAGACACTCTAATGTACTTGTCCTCTTGCTCAGTTGTGCACCGGGGCCTCCCACTCCTCTTTCTATTCTGGTTAGAGCCAGTTTGCGCTGTTCTGTGAAGGGAGTAGTACACAGCGCTGTATGAGATCTTCAGTTTCTTGGCAATTTCTCGTGCGCAATTCAAATAAATAATCATAAAAATTATGGATATTAAACATGTATGTGTCTTATATTGGTTGAAAGCTTCAATTCTTGTTAATTGAACTGCACTGTCCAATTTACAGTAAGCTTTACAGCGAAAGCATGCCATGCGATTGTTTGAGGACGGTGCCACACATCAAAATATGTTTCCACCGGCAAAGGTTTCATAAATTCACAAATAGCGATTAAATATTCACTTACTTTTTGAAAATATTCCTCTGATTTGTCATCCAACGGGTCCCAGCTATAACATGTAGTGTTGTTTTGTTAGATAAAATCCTTCTTTTATATCCCAAAAAGTCTGTTTAGTTGGCGCCATCGATTTGAGTAATCCACTCGTTCAATATGCGGAGAAAGAAATCCGAAAATCTATCCCTAAACTTTGTTTCAACAAGTCAAAATACGTTTCTATTTACTCCTCAGATACCCTAAAATGTAATCAAACTATAACATTTCTTACGGAAAGAAGAATGTTCAATAGGAAACCAATTTTAGCAGGTGCGTCTTGTCTTCATGGCGCGCCCAAACACGAATTTCCTAGACTGTGTCCCTGAACGAAAATGTATATTCCTTGTTCGTTTTGGAAGTTACAAGACTGCTGACAACCTGTGGAAGCCATAGGAATTGCATCCTGGGAGGTAGAATTCAATATGCCCCTATACCTTCCATTGTAAGATCATGGTCTTGTTAGAAGATCACCTAGGGGTCATAATAAGGCTGTACTAAATGTTTGATGTATTATAATAATTGATTATGCTTATGTTGTATTAATAGAAGGGAAGGGGTTATAAGACCCTCCCTCCTTACATTTATAGGGTCCTAGACTACAGATTAACAATATATATTAATTGTAGAGGTTTAGAATTGTTCTAAAGTTGTATTTTAGTTCTCTCATTCTCTCTCTCTCTCTCACCTTTTAATAAAGAGACCCCTCTGGGAAATGTGTGACTGAGACAGAACTCTGCAGGGGAGTGGGGGAGATAAGAGACTAGTCAGACATTCCACAATAAATCAACTTTGGGGAGTGGACATTTATTGCCTAGCTTTTAGATAACACTGAACTATATGTTTGTGTAGCTGTGGATGCATGGGCTTGGTCTGATAAGCAGATAGTAATAAACGAATGCAGTGACATCACAGAGGGTTGGCTACAAGCATGATAAAAGCAATTTAGACTTTCCCTATATTGCAGAACTTACTCGGAAACATGCGTGCTGTGTTCCTGTTTGTCAACTTCTGTCTGCAATTGTATTAATAAAGGTTTTGAATGATATAATTAAAGATATTGTCATAATGCTAATGCCTAATTTTCAGCTGTGCTAACATAATTGCAAAAGGATTTTCTAATGATCAATTAGCCTTTTAAAATGATAAACTTGGATTAGCTAACGCAACGTGCCATTGGAACACAGGAGTGATGGTGCTCATAATGGGCCTCTGTACGTCTACGTAGATATTCCATAAAGAAAATCTGGTCAATGTCTCCACTCTGTTCAATTTGATGTTATTTTAATGGACAAAAAATGTGCTTTTCTTTCCAAAACAAGGACATTTCTAAGTGACTCCAAACTTTTGAACGGTAGTGTGTATAACATAAACATATTGTTGACGCGTAGGCTATGGTGTAATGGAATGTTTTGCCTTGTTTGGTAGGTTTTGACACTATCTTATCTATAAAATAAGTACTGTGGTAGATTTTGTGGGTTTTTATACTCTTATGTAGGTGTCATAACCAGCCATAAAATAACACAATATATTTCACAACAGGTCTAAATATATGTGCTATGACAGTGTTTTGACCATATTGTAAAAGGTTATGACAAATTATGTAAACTATTATGACATATTTTTGCATGGTTATGACCGTGTCTCAATGTATTATGACGCTGGGTGTCAAGTAAAGCGTTACCAAGATATGTAGACTAAATTTTCCCATACTTGATTACGTTACTGAGAAATCATCCCTGGTTCATTCAGATAGGACCTTAATAATTTGTGGAATGTGGGTTATGAGTCGGGATCAGTGATTGGATCGCTGTGAGACTGATTGACAAGTTCATATTTTTATAGGGTAGAAGAGAAGGTATTTTGTTGCTAAAATACTGTACCTGCGTCACATTTCTTCTGCACAACGCAACCTCCAAAAGGATCAAGTTTAAATAGAACGTTCCTTGCTAACGGCCAAAGACATTCAGTCACATTGCGCTCACATGCCACTACTGTACCTGCATTGTATATAACACATGCAGACACATCGTAATTTCCCGATTTACAGAAACTATATTTAACATAATCTGTTGGAGTTTGGACTGCTTCTGTAATACCTGGAAGCAAGTGTTTCATTTCCCATTACGGTCAAACAGTCACCGTTTCTACCATTTCAGACATCACATAATAAGTCTCAATATGATCAGTTATTCTATGAAGGCACTGATAGGTCCACACAGATCTCAATAGAGTATCAATATAGTTCATACACCATGTACTTTAGCATGAACTGGATTAGAGCAGGCCTCTAATTTCTGTTGAAAGTAAAATTCTCATCTGAGCCTTTAGCTTGACTGTCAAGAGGCGACACGAGCGCTCATCCTCCTGTGGAGAATTTGGATGGGCATCCAGTTTTTCTTTTATCTCCCCGCTTGCAGATGCCTCTCAATGTGAGGACGGCTTTCGGGACCCTATGTCTAACTCACAGTGGTTACAGGCAGCATGTCTGTGATGTCATAAATACCAGCACACGGCGGAGGCATAGAGACATCGTGGGAGGTCAACAACCATGGAAAATAGGAATTGAATGCTTTTGGCCAATGCAGAGTGTGGTCTTTTGATTGGTGGGTCAGAAAGTATGAAAATCAATGCATAATGTAAAAATAGCTACTGAATCTTTATTGCCTTTCTTCATTGTGAATCACCAGCTTAAACGATATATAGGTCAGTTATCGGAAAGCTCCAAACCAAGGGAAGTGGAAAGGCTTTGCCACTTCAATAATAAATGTGTGTCAAGTAGTTGAAAATATCATGTGAGAAAAGTAGTCTCTGCATAAGAGGTATAGATACTGTGCATTAAGTTTACAATGCTTTCTTGAGGACATGGTAAAGTATATAGGAGAGACCAATTACATGATACAGTAGCTTTAATATGATGCACATAAGGTAAGGTCATGACACTGTACTCTGAATACCTAATGAAGTCATGTGACAGATATGCAAGCCTAACAGAGATTGGATGACTTCTCCTCCAGCACATGGATTATGTTTCATAAATGATGACCACATGTGATTATATATATACTGGAAACCTCTGTAATGAATCTACTGTATACCTTTAAATGTACAATTATATAATTGCCAACCTACTGTAGTGTTAGCCATATGGGGGTTCTAACCTGACATATAGAATTGTTTTAAGATGGTCATACTATGGATCATTTTGCTATTTCATTTTGAATCTTAGGACCCTTTTAGGTGTTTGTACAAAAAATACTGTAATCATAAGGAGAAGGTTTTGAAGTGTCTTTAATATGTCTAGGAGATTAAAGAAAGCTCAGGAAATACATATTTCACCCCTTTCTTTGGGTAGGCACAACACTACCTCTAACTGCAAAGCTCTCAGTATCTTGATGCAGGTCCTTAGATGTTAAACACATATTGGTGTGCATGCGTATACTTCCTTGTTCCTCTCGCTACTACGTGCGTGTAAGTATTGACCTAGGTAGATAGTTACGTTGTCTGTCACTCACTCACAAGATCAGCCAGGCGTCAAGGGAACTGAAGTAGTATTTGTTGTAAGGTTATTTGCTGAATAATGTTGAAAATGGTTTGCAGATGTGCAATCCCAACATGCAACAATGCAATGACTTTTCACAAACTTCCTTTGGACGACACAGATTTACTGAGGCTTTGTATGGCTAGTTGTTCTGCAAAGACACATAAACGCTGGGATCCACATACTTTGTGCTTTGGATCTATGGGTTTGAGCGAGCATTTCTCTGATGATGACTTCTGTAAACCATCAACAACAAGAAAAATCCTTGTTAAAAAAACAAATATGAAGAAAACAGCTATACCAACCAATGAAGGACATCGCCACGTATGTCAAGGACCAGCATAAATTGAAATCTAGGTAAGAGATATGCTATAAAGTTACCTAGCTAGCTAATAAAGTAACATCACTGAAAGAGGGAACACTGAGTCTGTTGCTATTTAACACAACAATTTTGCTTGCTACGTAGCCAGCCTCGCAAGTGTGTGTTTTGGGTATAGGGTAAACAACTAACTAGCTATTTTCAGGTTGTTTTGTGCTTAGCTATTGCTTTATAACTCAATAAAACATGTATTTTGCTAATGATATAATTCGGATCCTGTAGCTTTTTTTTAGGTACCCTGATCAACTAGGTCTAGCTATAGTTAGGACTATAAAAGCATGAGTGAAACAAAATATCATACCCAGGCAAGTCGGGTGGAACTTTTTGTCAGTTGTAAACAAGTTAGCTAGCTAATGTCATGTAGAATGTGTGTCTCGCAAATTGCATCCTGAAACATTTATATCCAGGTCTGGTGAAAGCAAAATGTGTTTTTCTTTATAAAAGTCATCAATGCTCCCGGGAACTGAATTTCAAATGTGAAAACGCCAATAGATTGAACAGCATGAGCTGGAGGTAGGATGACAGTGGAATACGAAGAATCACTTTATTGTATAGTGACGCCATGATTGTATTATCGGGTAGGCTAATGTGTAGAATAGATACAGTGGCTTGCGAAAGTATTCACCCCTCTTGGCATTTTTCCTATTTTGTTGCTACAACCTGGAATTAAAATTGTTTTTTTTTTTAGGTTTGTATCATTTGATTTACACAACATGCCTACCACTGAAGATGCAAAATATTTTTTTGCTGTGAAACAAACAAGAAATAAGACGAAAACATGAGTGTGCATAACTATTCACCCCCCCCAAAGTCAATACTTTGTTCGAGCCAACTTTTGCAGGAATTACAGCTGCAAGTCTTATGGGGTATGTCTCTATAAGCTTGGCACATCTAGCCACTGGTATTTTTGCCCATTCTTCAAGGCAAAACTGCTCCAGCTCCTTCAAGTTGGATGGGTTCCGCTGGTGTACAGAAATCTTTAAGTCATACCACAGATTCTCAATTGGATTGAGGTCTGGGCTTTGACTAGGCCATTCCAAGACATTTAAATGTTTCCACTTAAAACACTTGAGTGTTGCTTTAGCAGTATGCTTAGGGTCATTGTCCTGCTGGAAGGTGAACCTCCGTCCCAGTCTCAAATCTCTGGAAGACTGAAACAGGTTTCCCTCAAGAATTTCCCTGTATTTAGCGCCATCCATCATTCCTTCAATTCTGACCAGTTTCCCAGTCCCTGCCGATGAAAAACATCCCCACAGCATGATGCTGCCACCACCATGCTTCACTGTGGTGGCGATGTTCTCGGGGTGATGAGAGGTATTTGGTTTGCGCCAGACAAAGCATTTTCCTTGATGGTAAAAAAGCTAGATTTTAGTCTCATCTGATCAGAGTACCTTCTTCCATATGTTTGGGGAGTCTCCCACATGCCTTTTGTCAAACACCAAAAGTCTTTGGTCATTTCTTTCTTTAAGCAATGTTTTTTTTCTGGCCTCTCTACCGTAAAGACGTACACTCTGCGGAGTGTACGTCTTAAAGTGGTGCTGTGGACAGATACTCATTTTCCGCTGTGGAGCTTTGCAGCTCCTTCAGGGTTACCTTTGGTCTCTTTGTTGCCTCTCTGATTAATGCCCTCGGTGCCTGGTACGTGAGTTTTGGTGGGCGGCCCTCTCTTGGCAGGTTTGTTGTGGTGCCATATTCTTTCAATTTTTTAATAATGGATTTAATGGTGCTCTGTGGGATGTTCAAAGTTTCGGATATTTTTATATAACCCAACCCTAATCTGTACTTCTCCACAACTTTGTCTCTGACCTGTTTGGAGAGGTCCTTGGTCTTCATGGTTCTGCTTGCTTGTGTGCCTTGCTTAGTGGTGTTGCAGACTCTGGGGCCTTTCAGAACAGGGGTATATATACTGTGATCATGTGATACTTAGATTGCACACAGGAGGACTTTAACTAATTATGTGACTTCTGAAGGTAATTAGTTGCACCAGATCTTATTTAGGGGCTTCATGGCAAAGGGGATGAATACATATGCACACACCACAGTTATTTTTATTTAATTTCATTTGACCATTACATGAAATACACATTTTATTCATATTTTACCTTTTTTTAAGTCATGACTTCCACCGAAGTCGGTCCCTCTTCTTGCTCAGGCGGTGTTCGGCGTGTACGTCTTTACGGTAATGGCCAGAAAAAAAACATTGCTTAAAGAAAGAAATGACCAACTCCAAGCAAAAAGCCAACCTGGAACCCATGGAACAACTGCATCTCCGGAGTCTGTAGATATCACAGAACTGAGTTTGCTGCTATCCAGTCCACAGCAGACTGTTGATGTAGCGCAAGACAAAAACACCTGACAGGCAACCACTGCTGCACGTAAAATGTGATTGTTTTGCAATGGACAGGTTCTGGATTCTATAAAGGGCCATGGTGACTAGAGACATATAGTCTTGGGTTAGGGATAAGCTAATCACATTGTCATTGTTTTCATATCTTTTTAGGCTTGGTGGGGGCGGCAGGTAGCCTAGTGGTTAGAGCTGACAAGGTAAAAATCTGTCGTTCTGCCCCTGAACAGGGCAGTAAACCCACTGTTCCTAGGCTGTCATTGAAAATAAGAATTTGTTCTTAACTGACTTGCCTAGTTAACTACGAAATTAACTCTTATACATGTTCTTCATTCCTCAGTTGGAAATGTAAGTTTCCAATGTATTATTTTCCCTCAGAAAACATTTTGAAGGGATTATACTGTTTTTGGTCTTGTAAGACATCCATTGCACAGGTGTCAATGGGGATCTTTCAAGGCTATGTGTTGCATGCATAGTAAGGACTATTTGATCTTGTACATATTGGCAGCTAAAAGTAGAATTGCAAATACAAACCAAAAATGTATGAATGAGAAAAGGAAAGTTACTGTAGAAACTAAGGGAAGGGAAAAGTGATGAGCCGTTTTGTGGAAGGTAGTGTAAAGAATTCTGAAGGCCTCATCTGCCTTCTTGACTTCAGCGTAGACACCAGTGGGTGAGGGGTACTTGTTGTGGATGGTGCTGACAACGTAACTGGGTAACACATGTCCCTGACCAAGGCCATGTCGTTCACCTTTCAATCCTCATTCCAAGACCACTCATTGTCACTGCTTACACAGAGTAGGGTGTCCTTGCGGGTCAATGTTGTCTCGTTGTCTCGCTGGTTGCATAAGCAGGTCCCACTACGCGCATCAAATACACTCGTCTTTAGTGGCCATCGCCTGGCATTGCCCACAGGTACACCACCAGTTCCCAAATGTACTGAGTTGGGTCTCAGCTGCGATTTGAACATCTGCCTGAGCCTCTGCCTGCTCCGCTTCTCTCTCTCCTTCCTCTGTCATCCTCCATCTGTTGAAGCTCAACGTCTATGTATTCCAGTTCAAATAAATAAGGCTTGCCTGCAAATTCATTCTCGTATTCGTGGTGACACATGTTGGGAGCTTAGTAGTTTGAAAGAAAAATGATTGCTAGCTTGGAAGATTAACGACCGGAAGCTAGCTAGCTAGCAGCTATGTGTTCAAATCAAATTAAATTGTATTTGTCACATGCGCCGAATACAACAGGTGTAGACTGATACAGTGAAATGCTTACTTACAAGCCCTTAACCAACAATGCAGTTTTAAGAAAATACACCCCCAAAAAATAAGAGATAAGAATAACAAATAATTAAAGAGTATCAGTAAATAACAATAGGGGGGCTATATACCAGGGGTACCGGTACAGAGTCAATGTGCGGGGGCACCGGTGTCGAGGTAATTGAGGTAATATGTACATGTAGGTAGGGTTATTAAAGTGACTATGCATAGATAATAACAGCGTAGAAGAGGGGGGGGGGCAACGCAAATAGTCTGGGTAGCCATTTGATTAGCTGTTCAGGAGTCATATGGCTTGTGGGTAGAAGCTGTTTAGAAGCCTCTTGGACCTAGACTTGGTGCTCCGGTACCGCTTGCCGTGCGGTAGCAGAGAGAACAGTCTATGACTAGGGTGGCTGGAGTCTTTGACCATTTTTAGGGCCTTCCTCTGACACCGCTTGGTATAGAGGTCCTGGATGGCAGGAAGCTTGGCTCCGGCGATGCACTGGGCCGTACACATTACCCTCTGTAGTGCCTTGTGGTCGGAGGCCGAGCAGTTGCCATACCAGGCAGTGATGCAAATCGTCAGGATGCTCTCGATGGTGCAGCTGTAAAACCTTTTGAGGATCTGAGGACCCATGCCAAATCTTTTCAGTCTCCTGAGGGGGAATAGGTTTTGTAGTGCCTTTTTCACAACTGTCTTGGTGTGCTTGGACCATGTTAGTTTTTTGGTGATGTGGACGCCAAGGAACTTGATACTCTCAACCTGCTCCACTACAACCCCGTCGGTCCTCCTTTTCCTTTAGTCCACAATCATCTCCTTTGTCTTGATCACGTTAAGGGAGAGTTTGTTGTCCTTGCACCTTATGGTCAGTTATCTGCCCTCCTCCCTATAGGCTGTCTCGTTTTTGTCAGTGATCAGGCCTACCGCTGTTGTGTCATCAGCACACTTATTGATGGTGTTGAGAGTCATGCTCAGGAGGGGACTGAGCACGCACCTCTGAGGGGCCCCCGTTTTGAGGATCAGCATGGCAGATGTGTTGTTACCTACCCTTGCAACCTGGGGGCGGCCCGTCAGGAAGTCCAGGATCCATTTACAGAGGGAGGTGTTTAGTCCCAGGGTCCTTAGCTTTATGAGGAGTTTTGAGGGCACTATGGTGTTCAACGCTGAGCTGTAGTCAATGAATAGTATTCTCACATTGGTGCTCTTTTTGTCCAGGTATGAAAGGGCAGTGTGGAGTGCAATAGAGATTGCTTCATCAGGGGATCTGTTGGTGCAGTATGCAAATTGGAGTGGGTCTAGGGTTTCTGGTGTAATGGTGTTGATGTGAGCCATGATCAGCCTTTCAAAGCATTTCATGGCTACAGACGTGAGTGCTACAGGTCGATAGTCATTTAGGCAGGTTACCTTAGTGTTCTTGCGGTCGGAGTTTACAATGGACACATTGTTGTGGACTGGCTAGTTTGCTTCTGAACCCCCCCCCCCCCCCCTAACTTACATAAGTGCAGTAGCCACTGAGGTATTGGCAGTATCGAGGGGAACTAGTAAGTACACTCATGCACGCCAACATCTAAAGACCTGCATCACG
The DNA here is from genome assembly GCA_003317085.1 of Hucho hucho. Taxonomy (NCBI): domain Eukaryota; kingdom Metazoa; phylum Chordata; class Actinopteri; order Salmoniformes; family Salmonidae; genus Hucho; species Hucho hucho. The sequence goes on from QNTS01001907.1 coordinate 114,932, forward strand.
ATACTGGGAGCTTTGCCATTTGTAATGGAGCCTTTGTTCATGTTTTTGGACACCCTGGATCTCCAGAATGAGGCTCAGGATGTCAATTGCTGTTGGGGTAAGTTTCTGAAAAACAAGTGAAAAAAAAAAAAAAATGTAAACTTTCTATTTCATGCAAATTACATAAAAAATACTGATTAGGGTTCTAAATAATGAAATGTGCCTTTCAGCTGCAGTGACCAAGTCCTTTAGACAGCAAAGCCGTAGAACTCAGCTAAAGCGGGATTTCTCATCAAATTCAAACAAACATTTTTTACTTTTTTTCATAAGATCCCAGAGTTTAGACGAGGGAGGCTTTCAGAGAGAGATATGCAGGTAACTGCAAAAATAATGGAAACACCTGTTATTATACACAGCTGTTCTGGTTTGTGGCGATGGTATTCTCCTGAAGGTAACCTGGTACAAGTTTAAAAAATGAATGGAAGTATGGAAGTAGTTTTTTGCCAACAAAAAAACAGGGTGTGTCCAAAAATATATGTCCAAAAAACAAAAATATTTACAAAGCTTTCTTATATCTCCTAGATATAGGACAGACACTTCAAAACCTTATTCCTTATGATTCATTTTTTGACTGTCTGTTTTGCCATTTATGAATGGGCTATAGTAGGAAAGACTAAATTACATTTTTATCTAATCATTTTTTGATACTTTTTTGGGATACCTACAGGGGAGCCTTTTAGAGGTGAAGACACTTTCTGTTGGTGTTTCCTTTATTATGGCAGTTACCTGTAGATGCATAGGTGTATCAATCAATCCATCAGTAAATCCTTAGCAAAATTCTATCTCTGTGGATGACCTCAAGGGCAGACATCTAATAAACAACTCGGTGGCCTTTCGTTCGCAGCAAACAAGTCATTCAATCCGAGGCTTCCTTTTTTACTCCATCTCCTTCCTTTGAAATTTGGAGTACAATGTCACTTCAACCTGACCTTTGGTGCACTGTAATAAAACTATCATGTGATTGCTTTCCCCTAGTTATACTCCATGTCCAAGACAGTATTTGACACTAAAATGTAATGCACAATGAGCAAAATTACAGCTACAATGTTTTACTCCTCTACTTCATAAAGCAGTCTGGTTCTGCATTAAAATATTAGTCTTTGCCTTAAGGATCAAGTTAAAGGACTTGTCTTTGAAATATGGCCTATAATATGTGTGTGAGGGGGATATGCTGCAAAGCAGAAAGAAGAGATTCCAAAACTGAGAAGAGGTACATGTAGGTTTCAACATCTGTGAGAGGAAGTATCTAGCTACTGGCCAGAGAGCCTAGCTTTCTCAAATGACGTAAATGTCTTGACAGATATTTATCCTTCAAGTGACAGAGTCTTGCTGTTTCCGTTGGTTTGAAGCTTTCTAAGAACTGTCACATTTCCACAAAATCGAGTTGATTGCACATTGATGTAATGATAATGAGATCAGTATGTTTTCCTGAATTACCGTTTTCCACTGGATATCGACCACTGTTCGATGCTCAAAATAGCATTTCCAAAACCTGCAGAAAATAACATATTCACACATTCAATTAAATTGAAGTCTAATTCACGAACACCTACTCATTCAAGGGTTTTTCTTTATTTTACTATTTTCTGCAATGTAGAATAGTGAAGGCATCAAAACTATGAAATAACACATATGGAATCATGCAGTAACCGAAAAAGTGTTAAACAAATCAAAATATATTTTATATTGGAGATTCTTCAAATAGCCACCCTTTGCCTTGATAACAGCTTTGCACACTCCTGGCAGTCTCAACCAGCTTCACCAACAGTCTTGAAGGAGTTCCCACATATGCTGAGCACTTGTTGGCTGATTTTCCTTCACTCTGTGGTCCGACTTATCCCAAACCATCTAAATTTGGTTGAGGTTGGGTGATTGCTGAGGCCAGGTCATCTGATGCAGCACTCCATCCCTCTCCTTCTTGGTCAAATAGCCCTTACGCAGCCTGGAGGTGTGTTGGGTCATTGTCCTGTTGAAAACAAATGATAGTCCCACTAAGCGCAAACCAGATGGGATGGTGTATCACTGCAGAATACTGTGGTACTGCTGGTGTGCCTTGAATTGAAAATAAATCACTGACAGTGTCACCAGAAAAGCACCCCCACACCATCACACCTCCTCCATTCTTCACATTGAGAACCGCACATGCAGAGATCATCCGTTCACCTGCTCTGCGTCTCAAAAAGACACGGCGGTTGGATCCAAAAATCTCAAACTTGGACTCATCAGACCGAAGGACAGATTTCCACCAGTCTAATGTCCATTGCTCGTGTTTCTTGGCCCAAGCAAGTCTCTTCTTATTATTGGTGTACTTTAGTCGTTTTTTATTTGCAGAAATTCGACCATGAAGGACTGATTAAACACTCATCAATATACAAGTGTTGCATAGTCATCAAAAGCTCTGCTCCTTGGCAATATCACAGCGTTGTCAGATTTCAAAAAGGCTTTACGGCGAAAGCACTACATTTGATTGTTTGAGGGTAGCACCTCCAATATTTTTTCCATTACCATAAATTCATAAACCATCGCGGTTCACACAAAACACATTTCACAGCGAAAACAAATCAATTACCTTTTGAAGAACTTGTTGACATCTGAGCTACCTTGGCCATATCCTGTACCTATTCTTCCTGCTTACTCCAATCTCTCTGAGGCTTTATATATAGACTGTTGACATCTAGTGGAAGCCATAGGTACTGAAATCTCGGCGCTGCTTGCCAAAGAACTCAATAGGGAGACTGTCAAACAGAGCCAATGTGACAAAAAACAGTAATTCCGGATGGATTTCTCTCGGGTTTTTGCCTGCTATTTCTGTTTTGTTACACTCACAGACATTATGTTAACACTTTTAGAAACTTCAGAGTGTTTCCTATCCAATAGTACTAATTATGTGCATATTCTATTTTCTGGGCCTGAGTGGAAGGCATTTTACTTTGGGCACGCCAGGCTCTCCAAAACCGTCACCTCGGGAGCTGCTCCCTAAGAAGTTAAAGTAATGATGGACTGTCGTTTTTCTTTGCTTATTTGAGCTGTTCTTGCCTTAATATGGACTGGGTCTTTTACCAAACAGGGCTATCTTCTGTATACCACCCCTACCTTGTCACAACACAACTGATTCACTCAAATACATTAAGAAGGAAAGATATTCCACAACACCTGTTAATTGAAATGCATTCCAGGTGACTACCTCATTAAGCTGGTTGAGAGAATGCCAAGAGTGTGCAAAGCTGTCATCAAGGCAAAGGGTGGCTATTTGAAGAATCTCAAAAATAAAATATATTTTGATTTGTTCAACACTTTTTTGGTTGCTACTTGATTCCATATGTGTTATTTCATAGTTTTGATGTCTTCAGTATTATTCTACAATGTAGAAAATTGTAAAAAATAAAGAAAAACCCTTGAATGTGTAGATCTTCTAAAACTTTTGACCGGTAGTGTATATAGAACATCAAATGGCACATGCATCAATTCATCTGCATGTGTAAACATAAACTCAGACATGCAGTTAAAAAATATTGTAATCTACAACATTTTGATCCTACATTGTACAAAAGTTGTAATATAAAATGACCAGAAACATTTTGATATTCAGAATTCTAGCTCTGCTCTTGCACCATTATGTAGAGTCTGAAGCGAAAAGTCAGGTTATTGGTTATTTTTTTAAGTTGGACATAGAACTCTGTGGGTGACCGACTCTTTGTTTGGCAGTTAGCAGGAAGGATGTAAGGTTGCACAAGGTTAAATATGCTCTTTTGGCTTTTGCTTTGACTGTTTGTTATTATCTCAAATATTGATTTCACCCTACGTGCTCTGTGACTGAGTATATTTTCCCCCCAGAACAATATTTCCTGTGACTGCAGTGTCATTTTCCTTAAAATAAAGGCAACATTTATTGGAAGTGGATGTTTGTCAGTTTGACATTTCACAGCGTATTGCCTACCTACTGTATGTCATCCCCTCCATAACAGTATGATATGACCCCCATTTAAGAATCAGTAAGACATGGCACTTGGACATCAGGTGTTGAAGACCTTTTATGGAGTGTTGGATATAAGTAAGGTACTTTGTGTCATACTGTTAACAAACTAATTCTTGTCAATTGCCATACCAATCCATACCTTTTGGTTGTCTTTTGCTGTCAAATTCAAGTGTGCAATATGAGGTTTATACATAGTTTGCAACAGGTTGGCAGCTGACACATCCAGTTGGTCTGGACACCTGTCCGATCTGTTTTAGCGCCTGATCTGTATTCATTTGGATGCCTTCTGTTGCAAGGGAATCATTTCCACAACCTTGATTTCTTTCCCTGCCCATTCCTACGCCATGCCTCTTATTACGAGGCACGCTGCACATTTATCATTGTTATAAAACATCCTCCTCTCATTTCCCCATCTCTGCAGCTTTAGCTTCAGAACGCCAAAGAGTGAGGAGGAGAGATGAAAGCCTTGCGCAGTGTTCTCTCTGTGCTAATGGGAGTGAACCAAATACCAAATTCCCTGAGACAGCTGCAAAAGCCGAAGATCCCATTACCCCAAACAATCACTTGAATGTTTAGATTTTTGTCCAAATTTCAAATTAGGGTGTGCACAGCACAATCAAAAGGGACTTTGTTAATGTGGTGTCTTGTGTTGGTATGATGATTTGTGCTACTGCACGTGCACCTTGTCTTTAAATTAACATTTATTTGAAAAACAACCTTTTTGATACATAAATAACAGAGGAACTTGTATTGTCTCTCCATGCCATGGTCTCAATAAACTGGGTCTTGGTCTTGGTCTTGGTCTTGGTCTTGGTCTGTGTCTTAAGTGCTCCGATCTTGTTTCCATCTCTGCAGTAGACAACAGTAAATTGCAATAATCAATATGTTACGTGTGGAGGCTTATTGTATATAAACCCTTATTCCAAATTTTTCTTTCAATTAATGCTTTTCTGTTGACACTTGGTAACTGTAGTTACCTGTAGTCGGCTAGTAGTGCACACAAAAACATTTTTCTCTGAATGCCATCCTCTCTCCCATGTGATATTAATGCCTTTAAATTGTGTAATGCCAGCCCACAGCAAGCCATTCATCATAGAATCCAACTGTGAATAGTATTATGAAAATAATGTATCTTTATTACTTATACATTTGCTGTTAAATGCCAGGGGTAATCACAAGATTGACTACCTCTAGAAACACTGTTGCTATGTTCTACTTGCACCCTTTTATTTTCTTCCCGAGGCACGGGGTAAATATGGAAATCAACAAATTGTGTTGAGTAATAATTAAAAGTAATGTTTTACAATTTGTGAAGTCTTGATTAAAGCCAGCACTCCCAAACAATCACAACAACACAACAATGGAAGCATACACATTGGAATTATAGTGACTAATTTGCAAGAATGTTAGGGTCGCCACCACACTGTATACTACACACCATAAACCGATGTATATAAAGGAACTTAGTCACCTATAATGAGAAGAAACAGTGTTCTATTAGATTGATTCATGTCTAATAAGCTATACACTCTGATTATACTTGGATGGAGAGAACACACAACACTGATAGCTAGGGTTGCAAAATTCCGGGAACTTTCAAAAAATTCTCTGGTTTTCCAGAAATCCTGGTTGGAGGATTCCGGATTTCCTGCTCTAATCCGGGAATCCTCCAACCAGGATTTCTGGAAAAGCAGGGAATGTATTGTACTGTACAGTAGACCTATGAGTGTTTCAGTCGGTTGAATTTATTGAATTTATTTAATTCTGAAAGCCATTACGATCCCTAGTGTAGGCTGCCAAACAAGGGATCTTATTATTTGTTGAGTGTTATTCCTCTATCTGAACAATGCTGGTGCAAGAATGATGCAGGCCCGAGCCCCAGTACTAAAATCATGGTCCCCAGGGGCAATTCCCCAGGGGCCACAGCCCGCTAACCTTTGTTATGATTCATAGATCATTGGGCACATCATGGGAAATATGCATGCCTCGTTATAATATTCTATTAAATAATAAAGCTTCTCGCCCTCTTTTTTCTTATTCTTCACCGTCTTGGCAGGAAATGGCACAAAGAATGATGATTTAATGGAGCTATCCCTTTTCAACCCTCATAGTTGCATGTCACTGTTGGTCTATCCCGAAGGTAATTACAGTACTAAAGAAGATTCCAACGGAGAGGCGTTATCAGAAGTGTAGCCCTACATTTGGGGAAATGTAAGGGCAAACATGAGTAAGCTTATCAGAGTAACCTTGACCAATACATTAGCCTCTTCAAAATGAATGTTCTTTGCCAAGAAAATAGATGCAGTGATTATATTGATGAAGGTATAAGAAGTAAAGAAATTACCTTTAAGTTCAAGCTTGACTAAACATGGAATCAATTACAACTGAACTTTATTAAACAACTCTCTGTTTTGACAAAGTCTGCTGAGGCAGATATGAAGTATTTTATGCAAAAAATATGCTTGAGGCAGAGGTTTCCCCTTCAGCATGTCTATAGGGCAAGGTGATATACCACAGTCCTAAACATATTAATTAGGGGAGAAAAAATTGCCTACAGTTCACTCTTATGGGATCTTATGGATCTTAAGAAAACAGTTTGTAGTACAATTGTGTAGTTACCCAATGTATCATTGAAAGACCATTGGATTTGCAGCATTTTTTGTTATTTTGTTTTTACACCCTTTTTCTCCCCAATTTCGTGATGTCCAATTGCGATCTTGTATCATTGCTGCAACTCCCCAACGGGCTCGGGAGAGGCGAAGGTCGAGTCATGCGTCCTCCGAAACATGACCGGCTTCTTAACACACGCCCGCTTAACCCGGAAGCCAGCCGCACCAATGTGTCGGAGGAAACACTGTTCAACTGATAACTGAGGTCAGCCTGCAGGTGCCCGGCCTGCCATAAGGAGTCGCTAGAGCATGATGAGCCAAGTAAAGCCCCCCCCCCCGGCCAAACCCTCCTCAAACCTGGACGATGCTGGGCCAATTGTGCGCCGCCCTATGGGACTCCCGGTCACGGCCCTTTGTGACACAGCCTGGGATCGAACCCCGGGCACTGTCATACAGTGCCTTAGACCGCTGCGCCACTCTGGAGGCCCGGTTGCATTTTTTACGCATTAGGAAGTGCCCTTAAAGTGCCAATCCGGAGTTCAAACAAAAACAAAGCGTTCACCCCGCCACTTGTTTTGGTAAACAGCTGAGGGATGGGGCTGGAGAAATATAACCACTCTCAAATTCATAGACAGAACTATGGATGCAAGGACTGACCATCCATGAGACTAAAATTATATTTTTAACCATGTTTTGAAGCTTTACAGTGTTTGTTTATATTGACTTTGTTTACAAACATTGGAGTAAAACAGGCGTATATCTTGGGTTCTGGTGGGCTACGACATTTAATCTAAGCTCATGAAGCATTTATAAGTTATATTCTTCAAAAATCAATGCCTATATCATTAATTTAATATTCCAAAACATTTATGTAGCAACTGAAGATTGCCTTAGACTGAATCTGAAGATTCAAATATCAATTTCAGAAATGTTGCTAAATTAGCTTTTATTTTTTCAATAAAATATTAGAGATTGATCTGTTTTTTCACTATCTAATCATGGCTATGGATGAGTGATTTTGGTTGATTGGACAGGTAAAACCATATATTTTTTATATATATATAATTTTTTTTACAAATGATTTCTGACATCAATATATATATATATTCAAATATTCAATACCTAATGGGTGATCTGTATGTAAAACATTTACATTTGCCATTTTAGTCATTTAGCAGATGCTCTTATCCAGAGTGACTTACAATATGTGAATTCATCTTAACATAGCTAGGTTAGACAAACACATATCACAGTCAAATATACAGGATATGATAATTCCATTCCAGCTAAACCATGGATACATAGTGTTTAACAAAAAAAATATACATTTTCATAAATCTATTATTTAAAATCTGACAACAGTTATATTTTATACACACATGAAGGTACCCATAAGCAATCATTTCTGATGAAAATAAAAACAATGTAAAACATTTGTGGATATAGCATTTTGGAAACTTTTCACTTACCAAAACTAGTTTGAACTACTGCAGCTTGTGATTGCCTTGTACCACATCATGCACACTGTTTTCTTTAAAACTGTTTAAATTATTACTGCCATCACTTAAACTGGGGCGGCAGGTAGCCTAGTGGTTAGAGCGTTGGGCCAGTAAACGAAAGGTTGCTAGATCATAATCCCCGAAATGACAAAGTATAAATCTGTCATTCTGCCCCTGAACAAGGCAGTTAACCCACTGTTCCTAGGCTGTCATTGTAAATAAGAATTTGTTCTTAACTGACTTGCATAGTTAATTAAACGAAGGTTAAAAAAACCTCTGTAGAAAGAGGTTGAGCTACAGTCCCAGCATGTACTGCGAGTAATACTTTTATTGTTGTGTTATAAGTATGCTGATTAGCAGACGTAAACACCTTGGCATTGTTGCAGAAAACATTTAATAACAAGCAACAACCCTGTTGTGAGTGTGTTCTCTCAATCTACAATACAAAATTATTCCTGTGTAATGATGTTATATTATTTCGCCATCCACATTTGAGAATGTACTGTATATCATTGTCATAGGGGATGCCATGAAATAATATTTAATCACAGAGTGGACTGAAGATCAAGGATTAGACACTTCAGTTGTTGAATTTGTGCCTATTACATTTTAAAGAGGCTGTTCTCAAAACAAAAATATAAACGCAACATGCAACATTTTCAACGATTTTACTGAGTTACAGTTCAAATAAGGAAATCAGTCAATTGAAATTAATAAATTAGGTCCTAATGGGTGGGCCTGGGAGGGCATACCATAGTTCCACCCACTTAGGAGACTGGCCCACCCTCTGGGGAGAAAGGCCCAACTAATCAAAATACGTTTTCCCCACAAGGGTTTCATTACAGACAGAAATACTCCTCAGTTTTATCAGCTCTCTAGGTGGCTGGTGTCAGGTAAAGATGCCTGATGTGGAGGCCCTGGCCTGGCATGGTTACAAGTGGTCTGCGGTTGTGAGGCCGGTTGGACGTACTGCCAAATTCTCTAAACTGATGTTGGAGGAGGCTTATTGTAGAGAAATGAACACTCAATTCTCTGGCAACAGCTCTAGTGGACATCCCTGCAGTCAGCATGCCAATTGCAAGCTCCCTCAAAACAAGAGACATCTGTGTCATTGTGTTGTGTGTCAGAAGGCTTGGTGTAGTAGTGCAATAAGAGTCAGGCGCAGGACAGCAGAGATGAGCAACACAACGTAGTTTACTCAAAATCTTACAAAGTAGAAACAAAATACCAAGCCCACCAACTGGACTGACATCAATAGGAACAATTACGCACACAAACATGGAGAAAACAGATGGTTAAATAATGAACATGTAATTGGGGAATTGAAACCAGGTGTGTAAAAACCAAAGACAAAACAAATGGAAAATTAAAAGTGGATCGGCGATGGCTAGAAGACCGGTGACATCGACCGCCGAACACCGCCCGAACAAGGAGAGTCGTGACATTGTGTGACAAAACTGCACATTTATAGTGGCCTTTTATTGTCTACAGCACAAGGTGCACCTGTGTAATGATCATGTTGCGTTTATATTTTTGTTAAGTTTATACTTTACAAATTCATTTTAGTCATTTAGCAGACACTCTTATCAATTTAATACATTCTAATCACATTCAAATTCAGAGATTCAGGTTCAGAGTGTTTAATAGTCACATGTACAGAGTTGCAGGTGTGTGTCACGATCTCCGTGAGGGACAGACCAAGGCACAGCGAGGTATCCAGTATACATGTTTTATTATTCACGTAACTGGGACAAAAACAACATACCGAAGATCGTGACGCTGAACACAACTAAACATACAACAAGCTATGCACAAACAATAACCCACAAACCCCAAGTGAAAACTACAAACATATATATGGTTCCCAATTAGAGACAACGACACTCAGCTGCCTCTAATTGGGAACCATTACCCTAACATAGAAATATATAACCTAGAACAGAAAAACCCTACACCAAAAACAAAACTAAACACTCCAGCCTGTCTTCTCAGGCCTGGACGTGACAGTGTAATTGCAGGATACAGTGAAAATCTTAGACTCCAAGCTGCAACATGCAGGATTAAGTTAAATAAAATAATAAAAACGGTAATAAAAAGTTATTATAAAAAAACGATAATATATATACTAACAACTGCAACAGTGATGAAGGTTGTTGAGGTGGGTGCAGAGTAAAAGTCAGTTGGGGAGGTGGGTGGAAAATGTCCATAGGGGGAGCAGCATGTAAGGAAAGTGACAGTTGAGGGTGTATGTGGGGGAAAATGTCCATAGGGGGATTAGCAGGGGAAGGGGGGAGCAGATAGCTGACTAATGGTGGCTTCTCAGCAGCTTGATGGTCTGAGGTTAGAAACTATTGGCCAGTCTTATAGATTTTGAAGCGGGGAGAACAGGGCATGGTTTGGTAGTTGTTTCACCCTGGAAAGCATATAAGCCGTTCCCCTGAGCACTAGTTGAATTTTACATTTTCTTAGATGCTGCTGTTCTGCATCTGTTCATTAATTAAGAAGAATACATGATTACTTGATGTCTTTTGGTCTTCAGAGATGGCCTTAGTTTATTAATTAATGCATAGAAATTTTGTTGAGGTAAGATGGTGCATACTTTGATTTCAATGCTATTGCTACCCCACAGTTAATCCATCAGCAACATAAAGTCAAAGACTTCTAATCAGGTAAATGACAAAATATTGGAAATGAGTAAATTAGGGATATTGAAAGCAGTCGCTTCCACACAGGTGTGGTTCCTGAGTTAATTAAGCAAATAACATCCCATCATGTTTAGGGTCATGTATACAAATGCTGGGTAGGCCATTATTTTGACCATTATTTTGGTTACCATGGCTATGCCCCCATAGGATGACAATGCTCTCATCCACAGGGCACGAGTGGTCACTGAATGGTTTGATGAGCATGAACACGATGTAAACCATATGCCATAGCCATCTCAGTCACCCAATCTCAAACCAATTGAACACTTATGGGAGATTCTGGAGCGGCGCCTAAGACAACGTTTTCCACCACAATCAACAAAACACCAATTAACAAAACACCAATCAACAAAACACCAAATTATGGAATTTATCGTGTAATAATGGTGCCACATCACTCCAATAGGGTTCCAGACACTTGTCGAATCTTCGCAAGGTGCAATGAAGTTGTTCTGGCTCGTGGTGGCCCAGCACATTAATAAAGCTGCAGTATGTAACTTTTTGGGTGACCTGAATGCACATAAAATGTGAGGTATAGATCTGTCATTCCCATTGAAAGCAAATCTAAGAAGTGGCAGATATGTTCTATGTGCTCTATTTCTATGCTTTCTGTTCTTAAGTTTTGTTTTACTTTTGGTTTTGTACACCAGCTTCAAACAGCTGAAAAAACAATATGTTTGGTTATTCACAATACATTTCAGAGAGGTTTAGATGGTGCAATGATTCTCTACACTGCATATTGCTTGTTTTGTCACATAAACTGAAATTAGGTGAACTATTTGAATTTTTGCAACCAGCAAATGGCGGAGAGACCTTTAAGACACTTTATGTTGGTATTTCCTTTATTTCGGCAGTTACCTGTAGGTATTTGTATTAGTAGTAAAACCCTTGTCACATGCAGACAATAGCAATGCTGCTTGTTCATTGGACCACTACTGAAGGGTGATGTGATGTGATTTTCATTCATTTAAATTAATGTCGAGGTGTACCTGCCGAGGATTGAAGGGGCTCAAGGTAGTCCAAGGTATTTCTCATCTATCTGAGAAATATGAAATCAATATCCATCGAGGAGTCCACAAACATGAGCAAACTGAGAAGTTCATGTGTGACTCCATACTGAGAAACTCCATTTGCTTCACTGTTGGCTAATCAGGGCTATTAAAACCAAATCTCAGGATTGTTCTTAGAATACTCCTTAAGAATTTTGTCATATAAAATATATTATCATTATCCTTAAGCTTGAGCACATATAATATAGCTCTTTACACAACTTAATGCCAGTACCTTTATCCCAGGGGTTAGCACTGTGACTCCAATTGGCATTGTATGCTGAAGATAGGATCTAGATATTTTCAACTCTGCTCTAATTGATCTTCTTACTGGGGAAGCGCAGTTATGTCACAGGTGTCAAACTGTTTATCTTCTCTGAATGTGTCACATTGTGGTGGACCTTCAGAGCCCCCATGGCGCCATTGAATAGGCATTAAGTGTGTTATGCAAAAAAAGGAAATACTGAGTTGATTTGAAGTGGCTTCCCCACTTCAGAGAATTTAAAATGTTATTGTACCAGGGATAAATTAACAACGTCAAGTAGGATGGATAGATGGCCGTGAGTGTTTCCTCTAAAGAAATGGACTTCCATTGTGCTCTGAGGCTGACATTCTCAAGGAACCAGTCAGTTTGAATGGGGGAACTCAACAAATGCAGAGCCATAGGGAATACTGTAGATGTGACACTTATGTATGAATATGGTATGGCTATGGATGAGTGATGTTGGTTGATTGGACAGGTAAAACCATGTTCCTTGGTGCATGGTCAGGGACGTTTCTGCTGCTTTTCAAGAACACCAGGGATATGATGTAGTGTAATGTAATCAGAAGTTTGGACACATAATGCTGTATGCAGGTCATTATGACTGCCTCTTTCCCTCTGAGAGGCACTCAGTAGAGCAGTTTACCTCAAACTATAAATTGCTGCATGACCTTCAGTCCAATAAGCCAACAGAGACAAGCTCTGTCCTTACAGTACATGTTTTCCTAATGGAGAGGTAAAATGCTCAGACAGGTATGGGCAGTCACAGGGAATTCTGTATGCACTGGATGGTGGCAAAAGGCCTTATGTGGATGGTCATCTGGTATCTCACGCTTGCATGCGCATGAAGAATATTCTTTAACCTTGAATTAAAATGGATGAGTTGTGAAATATTGCAATGTATTCATAAAAGGATGAATAATACCGTTAGAACATAAATGAAGGCTTCTGTGAATTGTGAAATATTGTGAGTTTTATAAATATATTATAATACATTCATTGTCCACAACTAGGTTTATCTGGGTAGAATGGACAATGAGCAATGGGTCAGTAGAGCACAATATATCAAAATGTTTTGCATTGGCCAAAACTGCATTTTTTGTTGTTGACATGTTTAGGTTGTTCCTCACAGTTTCAAAACGTTCTCTCCCTTACTCAAAACAATCCCCCCCCAAAATAGTTTTTTTTAAATCATAAAACGGCGAATGCAGTTTAAGAAGTGAATTGGGTATTTGACATACAGAAAATAGTGGTAAGCTGTATAAAGAGCAATAGGTTATCTGTCCCCAGAGGCTTTGTCCACAGAGATGTTGTGTAAAAATAATTGGCTAAACGGTGAAAGATTCTGTTATCGCCTTATTGAAATTCCACAAATAGAACCCAACATTCTGTGGGCTGTAGATGTGATTTGGATATCTAAAGATTCTGTTGTTTATCTATGGCGCGATTGAATAGAAACTGTATTTGAATTCAATATCTTTGAATTTGTATTTAGATTCAATATTTTCAACATATAATGCACAAATTGAGTTATTGAATTAATACATTGAAATTGTATTTCATGATTTGAAACTGAATTGAATGAATATTGCTTTAAGTTTTAAAATTTAATTTAATTTTAATTGAATATTCGGTAGCACTTTATTTGAAGGTACACATTAGTTACTAATTAGTCGTTTAAGTGTGTATATAAGCAGCTAATAAGGTCTTTATTCCATGTTATTAGTCATGTATTAGGCCTTAACTAAGTATTTTCTTATTCAAACGTATAAGTCACATATTACTGGTCAATCATTAATATTGTCACGTCTGCTCCCGCTCTTCCCTTCCCCCGGCGCTTGAGGGCGCCAGATTACCCTGCATCACACGCCCCTGCCATTATCACTCACACCTGCCCTCCCTCGTCACTCGCATCAGCGTTATTGGACTCACTTATCACCTGTTATTTCCTCCCCTATATTTGTCAGTTCCCCAGCTTTGTTCCCCGGCTGCTGCATTGATTGTTTTTTGTCTTTAGTTTTAGTTCTTGACGCTGTTCCTGTCTCGTGTTTTGTCAGTTATTTATTAAATGTTTACTGCCCGTACCTGCTTCGTCTCTCCAGCGTCATCCTCATGTGACAAATATCTTAATTGTTAGCCATAATAAAGACATTTTAGTTGTTAATTAAGAGCAAGTCACACAAGAAACTGGCTCTTAATAATCTGTCTCAATATGGGACTAATAAGGGCATAGCACCTTAAAATATGTTCGCTATTCTGAAATGTGGCCACATTTTAACTCGCCAAAATTTGTCATCTTGTTAGGACATGCATTATCTGAGTTACAGTTGTAATGAATACTCAGGGATAAAAATGTGTAGATTCACGCGCAGTGCACAGCAGGTGTTTATTCCGCCTTCGCAGAAGGCAGGAATCGTGGTAGGCAGACAGGCAGGTGAATCCAAACTAGGACATGAAGGCTATAACTGGTTCTCACAAACGAGCTAAGAGAAGGCTTAGTAGAGTCAAAACGAACAATACCTCACAAAGGCACAAACTAAACTGAACGAAATAAGGAGATGATGAGACCAGGTGAGTAACTAACACAGGAGAAATCAATTAACAAAAATGAAAGACAGGGCTACGTTCAAGAACACAAAGAAACAGGGCTACGTTTAAGAACACAGCGAAACAGAACACAACGTTGACTAAGAAAATAAATACAGAACCTTACAACAGTACCACTCAAGAGTTTGGACACCTACTCATTCCAGGGTTTTTCATTATTTTTACTATTTTCTACATTGTAGAATAATAGTCAAGACAGCAAAACTAAGACACATGTGGAATCATGTAGTAACCAAAAAAGTGTTAAACAAATCAATATATATTTATATTATATTTGAGATTCTTCAAAGTAGCCACCCTTTGCACACTCTTGGCATTCTCTCAAGCAGCTTCATGAGGTAGTCAACTGGAATGCATTTCAATTAACAGGTGTGCCTTGTTAAAAGTAAATTTGTGAAATGTATTTCCTTCTTCATGTGTTTGAGCCAATCAGTTGTGTTGTGACAAGGTAGGGGTGGTATACAGAAGATTGTCCTATTTGGTAAAATACCAAGTCCATATTATGGCAAGAACAGCTCAAATAAGCAAAGAGAAACGACAGTCCATCATTACTTTAAGTTGCTTGCTCCTGGGTAGGTAGATGAATTACAAGTATGTTCTATGCAACTACATTGTTCTTACATTACACTTGATTCGATGTACCCTTAGAGCCAGGTTATAACACAGAAATAAACTCATAGAAAATAACCAGTTGTTAATGACAGGGTGTGTCTTGTTACAATTGTTGTCACCAGGTCCTAGTTTATTTACCAACCCTGGTATTACATGTGGATTTGATGGTAGTGGTATCAACAAGGTCACATTTTGGTTTGTGTTATTAATTAGTAATTGCAAAACAGGAGTTATGTAGTGTAACAAGAAAAATGTGTAATAACATCAGCTTGTTTGATTGATTTGGCAATCTCATCCAGATCATCATTGTATTTTTAGTTCTTTATGATTACATTAGCATTTCATTTGTTTGGGGTAAATACAGGCAAATATATTTATTAAAGTCACCTTGTCTGAGAGAGATTTACCCGGTTATGAAAACGTCACGCCAGGGTAAGCCTACACAAAACACAGCCCTTATTTCCCCAAGGTAAAAATGAATGCTGGAAAAATTATTGGAACCATTTCCCTGTTTGACCGCTAGGTTTTATGGGTATTATGGCTCATAGTTGTCACGACTTCCGCCGAAGTAGGTCCTCTCCTTGTTTCGGTCTTCTAGCCATCATCAATCTATTTTTCATTTTCCATTTGTTTTGTCTTGTCATCACGCACACCTGGTTTCAATTACATGTTGTGTATTTAACCCTCTGTTTCCCCCATGTCCTTGTCCGGAATTGTTTATCTTGTAAGTGCTTGTGCACGTTGATTATGGTGTGCGACGGGTTTTGTACCCATTTGATTCTATTCGTTCAGTTTCCGGTGGGTTTTATTATTAAACAACTCCGTTGTGAAACATAGTTTTGCTCTCCTGCACCTGACTTCTCTACCGCCAGTACGCACCCCTTACAGAATTCCGGACCTACTATATGGAGTCAGAGGGAGCCGGTACCCCGTGAATAGGGGTGGAGGAGCACGTCCGGGAGCACGCAGCAATGCTCCACCATCTAGGCACCACCATGGACCACATTGTCCAGACAATGGACCGCTGGGAGAGACAGGGAGTTCTACCAGTGCCTCCACCAGAACAACTGGAATTATACCTGGCAACTGTCCACCCGGCTCCTTCGGGCCGTGAGAGGGTGTCCGCCCTCGTCTCGTGCCTCACCGGGAAAGCCCTGGAGTGGGCCAACGCCGTGTGGAGAGAGGGAGATGCGGTGTTGGACAAGTTTGAGGAGTTCACCCGCCGTTTCCGGGCAGTCTTCGTCCACCCGGGTGAACGCCTTTTCCATCTAAGGCAGGAGATGAGGAGCACCCAGGAGTTTGCTCTGGAGTTTCGGACCCTGGCTGCCGGCGCGGGATGGAACGACAGGGCCCTGATCTATCAATATCGCTGCAGTCTGCACAAGGACGTCCGTCGGGAGTTGGCATGCAGGGACACCACCCTCACCTTCGACCAGTTGGTGGACCTACCCGTGGATGTTCAGATCGGGGTCTGTTTGATCCATCCCCACTCACTCCCTCTCCTATACCCATGGAGTTGGGAGGGGCGGTGCGCAGGGAGACCGGAGAGGGTTCCAGCACGTGCACCATCTGTGGCAGCAGAGGTCACACTGCCGGTCGGTGCCGGGTTGGTTCCTCTGGGTATAGAGGTAGCAGGCAGGGCGCTCTGGCGTCACCTCAGGTGAGCCGGCACCATTCTCACCCAGAGTCCTCTGTTGCACATATGTTATTGAATGTCATTTTTCCTGAATTTTACCCGCATTCCCAGCATATGGCACTCGTCGATTCAGGCGCGGCTGGGCATTTTATAGATAGATCGTTCGCCCATAGTTTAGGGATCCCCATTGTTCCCGTGAATGTGCCTTTCTCTGATCATGCCTTAGATAGTCGACCATTAGGGTCAGGGTTGATTAGGGAGGTCACCGCTCCTCTGGGTATGGTGACGCAGGGGGGTCACAAGGAGAGAATTAGTCTCTACCTCATTGATTCACCTGCGTTTCCCGTGGTTCTAGGTCTACCATGGTTAGCTTGTCATGACCCCAATGCTTCTTGGCAACGGAGGGCTCTCACGGGGTGGTCGCGAGAGTGCTCGGGGAGGTGTTTAGGGGTTTCCGTTGGTGGAAAGTCCAGACCAAGTCTCCACCGTGCGCATTCCCCCGGAATATGCCAATTTGGCATATTGGACTCAATTACCACCCCATCGACAGGGGGGTTGTGCGAGAAATCTCCTGGTAGATGCCGCACTTCCCAGGAGTCACGTGTATCCTCTGTCACAAGCGGAGACGGTGGCTATGTCTCCGAATCCCTGCGTCAGGGTACATTTGGTCCTCGCCTCCTCGAGTTTCTTTTTTGTGAAGAAGAAGGATGGAGGTCTGCACCCGTGTATTGACTATAGAGGTCTAAATCAGATCACGGTGAGGTACAGTTACCCGCTAACCTCTCATTGCCACGGCGATTGAGTGAATGCACGGGGCACGCTTCTTCACCAAACTAGATCTCAGGAGTGCTTACAACCTGGTGCGTATCCGGGAGGAAGATGGCATTCAGTACCACCTCAGGGCATTATGAGTACCTCATCATGCCGTACGGGTTGATGAATGCTCCATCAGTCTTCCAAGCCTTTGTAGACAAGATTTTCAGGGACCTGCACGGGCAGGGTGTAGTGGTGTATATTGATGACATTCTGATATACTCTGCTACACGCGCCGAGAATGTGTCCCTGGTGCGCAGGGTGCTTGGACGATTGTTGGAGCATGACCTGTACGTCAAGACAGAGAAGTATCTGTTCTTCCAGCAGTCCATCTCCTTCCTAGGGTACCGCATTTCCACCTCGGGTGAGGATATGGAGAGTGACAGCTTTGTAGCCGTGCGTAATTGGCCGACTCCCACCACGGTAAAGGAGGTGCAGCGGTTTCTTGGGTTTGCCAATTACTACCGGAGGTTTATCCGGGGTTTTGGTCAGGTAGCGGCTCCCATTACAATCTAGAAGAAACAAGTTAAGGGAATCGTTCACAAGCATTGGCACATTCTAAAATCCGATGATAGTCTCGGTAATTTGTTTTTGGACCTTCCCTTGGTCGTATTCTCGCGGGGCAGAAATCTCAGAGACCAATTGGTAAACTCTGATTTACCACCCCAAGATATTCCTGAACAACGTCTATTTGCGCCCCTACTGGATGGAAATTACAAGTGTAATGGCTGGGCTCAAGGCAATGGCACTTATAAATGTAGATCCTTCAAACACCCCCCAGACAGGGAAACAGATCCCAATTAAGGGTGTTATTACATGTTCCACTAAGGCAGTTATTTATCTTATAACTTGTCCTTGTGGTAAAAATTATGTGGGTAAAACAAAGCGCGAATTAAAAGTACGTATCTCGGAGCATCGTAGCACCATTAGGTACAAAAACTTGACTTACCCAGTTGCGGCCCATTTTTTGGAAGCAAACCACTCGATTTCGTCTCTGCGTTATATTGGCATTGAACCTAGGAGAGGGGGTGACCTCGATAATGTATTGTTGAAACGAGAGGCTGCCTGGATCTTTAATTTAAAGACCCTCCCTTCGGTCTCAACATAGACTTTGATCTGAAACCATTCTTGTGATTGTGACTTTGCCATTGTGATTGTTTGTAGGCTTATGTAGCCTAAATCTAATCTATGATCGTATGCTATCCATTCGTTTTTTGTATGTTCTTTGTATGCCATTTTAATATCTCAGAATTAACCAATGATATTAGGCCACACTTGGCCATGATTACAGACACCTGTGTGTGTCCTTTGACACTATATAAACGAGTCACCCCGCAGTGTTTGTGATTATACCCTGATGAAGACAGCTTGCCTGTCGAAACGTTGGACATAAAATATTTTTTGCATCTGAGCTCCTAGAGTGTGCGGCTCTTCTTTATTTTCAAGTTTTCCACTCCGCTAGCCAGCACCTCGCCTATATAGGTGTGCGTTTCTTTTTCTTCTAGA